>VZRI01003378.1:90248-152069 GCA_013397515.1 Upupa epops
AATTCTAGAAGGGAGTTTTTATAGCTTTCCAAAAGTTCAAAACTCCCAGTCCCTTGAATAGAGTAGGAAATAACACGGGCAGTTCCTTCTGCTGGAGTGCGGTACGCGTGTGCCTACATGGCCCCGACCATTGCGTGAATGCCCCCAAACATCATGTGTTGATTTTCCGTGTGATAACGCAAATCAGCTTGGCTAGTTTTACCTATTTTTCAGCATAATACCCCTCAATTTCAGTTTGTGAGGGTCGGAAAGGCTGAAAACTAGGCTCTGCGGGGAACCCAACACAGTCAAGAGGAGACTAAGGCTTCGCGCTCCTTTTCACAGTACTTTCCTCGTAGACGAGCCTCGGGATTGCTCTCCCACGCCTTGGAGGCCTTTCGCAGAGATATTCCCAAGACAGGGAGTATCGTGTGGCCACTAGTGGGGGGTTTCACCTCCCTCGATGTAGGGTCTCTGCTGGGGATGCAGAAAATCCACACTTGGGGTGGGGGTGGCAGTGAGGAACAGTGCTCCTCATCTCCCTGTTCTGGCGAAATCTCTCGGCTCTTAAGTGCGATTTTTTAGCCATGCCCAAACACTTCGGTGATGCTATTGGCGATCCCCAGTGACCTCGAGGGCTCGAGAGACCCTCCACGAGATATCTTCCTGGGAGACGGGATGTGGCAGGCGGGAGATGCCGGTTCAAGAGGTCGAGTGGGGAAAGGTGAGAAAAGTCAGAGGAAAACAGCTTCGAGGTTTGTGAAAAAAAAAACAAAACCAAAAAAACCCCAAAACCCAAAGCCCAGCAAACACCTCCCGAGAACTCCTCCGAGTTATTTATGTTTCAGCCATGAATCTTGTCGCCGGAGTTAATATGCTGTTTTACGAGACTTCTTTAAAAGGGGGATAAAGGTGGATTTTAATCATGTGCGGGTTTTAATCACGAAATTGTGAAAAGGAATTTGGGATTACAAACGTCTGTCCCCCTCTCCCCCATACCCTCTTCCACCCGGGTCGCCCCGCCCGTGGGGCCGCAACTCTGCTGTTGGCGGGCAGGGATGGCCGGGGGACTCAGGGGACCCCTCTACCATTGCCCCGCACCCTCTGCCTGCCCGCAGGTTTCACAGCTGCGGAGGGGAGGGGATGGCTGGGCGCAGGCGGGTTGCCCCTCAGTCCCCTTGGCAGGTTTGATTTCAAAGGGCAGCAAAACAATGGACTCGGATGTCTTCTGGGTATTTATAGATTAAACCTGAGCAGCCGAAAGGTCACGGGGGGTCCAGAAGTTGCCTGCCTTGATGTATATACTATTTACCATCATTTACACCAGTGGCTTTCGTCAGCCCCTTCCCACCGCCACCCCAGCGAAGGAAGAACAGAGCGGGGCCACGGCCCGCGCGCTCCTCTGGTTCTCTGAGTTTGAGACGGGTTTTTTTGGAGGGAACCTCTCCTCATGGTCGCTTTCCACACGCCCTCCGAAACACTCCGTAGCTCTCTTTAGAGGTCAGGTCCATGGAGAGACGCTAGTCAGGCTCTTCAGAGGCAGAGCAAACCGGTGCGGCTGGAAATGTGTGATTTCTTCTCAATTTTGAGACGATCCCGTTGTTCTCAGAGGCTCTGTACAGAAGCGACTTTGTGAACTAATTTCGCCAGTGCGGTCTTCACATCACACAGCCCCTCGGTATTTCTGATACCCTGAGCCAAAAATTCATGCGCCAGTTACAAACAATACCAATAAACATTTTGGAGCGTTTTGTCGTTCTGTGAGGGTGTTGCATTGCAAACTGATTTTCGTTCCGAACGCTTTTCCTGAAGCTGCAGCTTCGAAGAGCAAAGATTTGCAACGAAACAAAACCTCACGGTGCACATTTCGAGAGTTATAAAGTGTTTATTGCAACAGCTTATCCATAAGATTAAGATCCGGTATCTCCACAAAGCCTTCCGTGGCTGGCAAGAATAAAACCTCCATCTCCTCTACTACGACGTGTCATGAGAGGTAGCAGGAATATCTATCCCGATACGCTCCACAGCGAGGCTTCTTCTCGCCCTAGAACAAACCTTCGCCACCGGCGGTGCTGTGGGAGCCCGCCGACCCTCTAGAGGGCAAATAAATTTTAAGTACGGGAGAAATGCGATCTATAGTATTTTTTTTTTTAATTCGCTCCTTCTGAATGCTCAATATTGATCATCCTTTTCTTTTTCTTTTTCTTTTTTTTTTTAATTTGACTTTACTTTTTGTAGCTGTGGCTGTTAAACTCATGAGTGGGAAGCAATTTAATTTCATTCCAGAAGTAGTTTCTCATTTCTGCTTTTGTTTGAATGCTTGTTGGATGGGAGTAGGATTTCAAGAGCTGTCAGACAATTTTTTCATGACTCTTTGGTGCAGCAGTGTGAATTGGTACACAGCGTCCCTTACTTGGACCTTGAAGCTCGCTGATGAGCAATGATCGGTAACAGTGAGGTGTAAGATTTGCCCTTGGCAGAAGTGCTTGGGACTGGGATTTATCGATGTCTTTCTAACAAACGTGTGACCAGAATTGTATGAATTAATTCCATCTCATCAGTTTGGCTCCTAAATAGGGGATACCGAACTCCGATCCATTGCTCTCTTGTGTGTGATGGAAGAAAACGCGAAAATCTGACCCTCGTAACGCCTTTGTTCCCCCTTGTACTGTGGCTGCGCAGCTAATGTTCTCCCCCTTCCCAGAGGAGGGGACAGGTGGAGGAGGTACATGGAGCTGTCCAGATGAGAGCCAGAAGAGCCCCGGGGAGCTCGGGAAAGGGTTGGTCAAGTTGGTTAAGTTCCTACAGGTCTGACCTTGAAGCCGGAGGAGACAGAAAAAGAGAAGGATTTGTCTCTGCGGTAATAGGCGTCTTACTGAGTTGGTGAACTCCTGCTGCAGAGTTGGCGAGACTCTTCCTGTAGAGAGGTGAATTGCTCACGCTGTATTAAGAGGGCAGGTAATAGAATAATAGAGACAAACCCTACAGGGCAGCAGAGTATTAGAATTTCCTTTTTAGGCGGCATATCAAACAAGGTCTCCTTTTATATATATTTGAAATCAGCAGTGTTTTTCACACGGGTTTGTTTCATCTGCTGGGAAGGGGAAACTTGCAATTTAAAAAGGCGCTTCTTGTCTTTGACAAGAACTTTGGGAGAATCCAAAATCTTCTGTTACAAGCAAAAGTCAAGTAATTCCTTACAAACCATCAATCACTTCTCCCTCCTCCCACTTGGGACCGATCACTTATATCAAATATCAGCCCAGCTAGCCTCTCCTGAGGTAGAAGTGTCCTGCTTTATCTGTATCTGTCTTTAAGGAAAACTGATGCTTTTTTCAGATGGAAAGTTGAAAGATGTCTTCCAAGAGCTCTACATTCAGGAAAGAGCATTTGCATTGCTTTACAGCACACTGGTGTCACTGAAGTAACCTCTATTTATACAGATCACCCTTCCTATTTCAATAAGCTGGATTCCTGTACGAATCTTTGCTTGCAGTCTTACGTCTTGTCAATGTGTGAAGTTTTTGTGTTTTGGTTTTTTTTTTTAACTTTTCTTTTTTTTCTCCCCTGCCTTCTGATCTAGGTTAATAAGATTGTGCTAGTTTAAATTATGCATTAAAATCTGTTTAAGAGAAAATTATGGGAAAAATCCTGGGTATATTGAGACCACCTCGTATGGCACTTACGTCGGTTTTTGTTGCAAGTCTAATCTAATCTTTTGCAGTTAGAATCCGAATTGAGATCTGCAGTTTACAACAGCCATGTAAAATCAAGTTCAATGAAAGAAACTCATGTTTCCTAAACTGATGTTTCAGGGATCAACAATTTCTCAGAAAGGCTGATAATCTTGCTAGTGCCTGTTGATAGAATGACAGCATTTTATGCCTGCCAGACCTTAGCTCTCTGAATGCTCCTGAGGAGTACAGTAATTTAGTAGTAGTGGAATGCGAAATCACGTTTAAATCTTGACAGTAAAAGCGGGGAGGGCGTGTAACACTCAAATGGTCAGCATCTGTCAGATTGGGAGTGGTTTAACTCCACTGGGAAGAGCAGCAGTGGGCACCTGGGTATACAGGGAAATGCAGGCAGCTGGGGCTTCCCAGTTCTCCAGTGCCTAATCCTTTCCAGAGCAGCTCCGCAGAGCAGGATGTGGAAAGATTCGCTTTTCTAGCTTATTCAGCTAGAATTTCCGCAGGTAGAGAGTACTGTGAAGCAATAGTAGCATGATCTAGATGTCAGATGTTTAGGGTTACTTGGTTGGTTTTAGGTTGGACTGGATGATCTTTAAGGTCTTTTGCAGTCTCATCATCACTGTGATACTGTAATACTGAAACACTTTTATTTTCAGGGAAAAAATGGCATATAGTTTTTTGCTGTTTGTTGAAAGAGATTGTGAGTCCAACCTTTCTGTTGCAAAGCATCTGCTGTTTCAAAATATAATGCTGTTGTATTTCTTGTTGTAAAAACTATAGTGTACTTTGGTGAGAAGAGCTAAGGAAATATAACGTGGTGCTATGGTAAAATTAAACTGAAATATATTTGAAAGCAGGTCAAGAAATTTTTAACTCTGAGAGGAAACTCAGTGCCAGTTCGAGTTCTAGCAAGAGTATTCACGCTAGGGGAATCTTTTGGTTGCATATTCTGCAAGATAGGGAAGCAATGAATCACTAAGTTGATCCAAGAGGCGACAAAGGCACTGGTTACAGTAATTACAATAACATTTCCATATGCCATTTGCCCAGTTGATCTAACACTATTGTGAAGATGGTGAAAGCACTGTCTAAGTCAAAGTGCTGTGACGGTGAGTTGTTCGGTGTTTGCTGTATATTTACAAACACAAATTTACAGCTGCTAGAGGAAAGGCTACACCTTGAGTAAGAAATTTTTAAAAACTGTTTAAATTTATTTTTATTTTTTACTTTATTGAGAAACAGGAAAGCTTGGGTTTTTGGCAACTTTTAAGTATTTATTTTTGTGCCATCAAACTGCCTTATGTTTTTATGTTATGGAACAATTTTAAAAGTGGATTCCCACCCTCTGTGTTTAAAGTAATTTAAAGAATTTAAAAAATAGTAATTACTTTATTTTACAATTGAAATACAAAGCCATTTGATTTAGATAATAATGAAAATATATACTTGGACATTCACAAACGGCTTCCTAATTTTTTTTTTTTTACACATTCAGAGTTATTTGCCAAATTATGCATGATTTCTTCAAAGGTTTTCATTTCTCCAAGGCTGTATTTTCTTGGTCAATTGAATATATAGTTTTATACATAAGTAGATAGATAGATAAATAAATATAATAAATAATAATAATAATTTATATACACACATATATCTATATATGTCACAGTGGACAGTTTCACTGCACTGCATCTTCACCTTATTCTTCTTGAGGACTTTGCTTTTTAGGAAGGAAAGCTTCCTGTGTTGTTAAATGGACATTTTCAGCAGTCTATATGAGTAGTTCTTAGAAAGATACTTGGGAAGACGTAATTGCCAACTGCCTTTAAAAGAACCAATTTACAGTTTCTAAAGGGTACTTAACCAGCTGGTTAAGAACTGACACAAATCATATTAATAATCAGCACATTTACATAAATGCAACCACGTACAGCAAAAATTATTTGAAAATCAGAGGGCCAGGGCACACAGAATAATTATGAATGACTTACAGTCCTTTGCCTTTACTCAGGGACTGGACACACTCTTGGCTAGAATTAACATTTTTCCCATGACCAATGAATTAACAAAACTAAGCCTCTACTTTTAGGAGTTTCAGGAAATAGGAAACTCCCTGATCAGAAATCTACACCAGAGTGTCTTTGCTTTTAATAAGAGTGAAGAACTGTATACATGGATTTCTTAAGAAGCTGCACCAGATAATAGCAGTACCTCCAAATAAGATACCGAAAGTGTGACTGGCTGTGTGCATGCTTATGGACAGAAAACATTTTTAAGGAGAACATGTTGTAAAATTTAGAAATGCATGGTGCACATGATGATTAGATTAGGGACTCTTCAAAAATAGGTTCTTGTGTTTTATCCCTGAAATATCTGCAAATCAATTCTGTACATTTTAGTTTTCAGGGGAAGAAGGGACCTTGGATATAGATGGTGAGATTAATATATAGACCCCTTTTTTTGCCTCTGACTGCACTGGATTTTCTTCAATCCTGCTCTGAGTACCCTATTAAATGGGCAGTTACTAAATGTTCGATGATGTTACTGTCATCTCTTCTACAAACATTACTTAGTTTGATAAAGAAATTAGTGCTGCCTTATCAACCTCTTCCATCTTTGCAATCTGCACAGAAAAAAGTGATGGATTTTTATTGTGCTTTAAGCAGTGTTTAAGGGTGGAAAAATAGTGGAAGAACTGTTGAGTATTTCCTTGCATTCCCTGATACTTTGATGGAAACTCTCCCACTGGCTTTTTAAAAGCAGACTTCAGCCTTTAGATTGCACTGAACTCTGCTGCTACCTTAACTTACAGTAAAATATCATGCAGTAGTTTGGATTTGCAATCTTACATTTTCACTTGACATATCCTCTTTGAAAGATGTGAATGGTCCCTGAGTTTGTTCTTTTATCTAACAGGTATCTGCAAAATTGGAAAAAAGAAAGACACTGAAGTGTCATCTGACAGTAATGTAAAGGTTGTGTGGAAGCACATGGGGCAGCTGCTAAAGGGGTGTTCATTTTGGAAGCTGATGATCATCTGCATTTCAAAGGTCTTTATGGTGCTGATTTTCAAGGACACAGCTTTTGTGACCTTAGTTTCAACGACATTGAGAATGTATAGTCACCACAGAGATCTTCACCTCTTGCTTGATTTCTGCTTTGAGATGCCCTAAAGAGAAAGTGATAGCCAGAGAGTTACCTCCCCCTCAGCACAACTGTCAGGACTGGAATAATTTTGACAGAGATTTCTTTCTTGTCTGCTGGAATACTGTCAGTCTGTATGAGTAAAGCAATCATGAGAATGAGTTTAATGCCTGGGTGATAGTTTTCATGCTATGGAAGAGTTGTGGTTTTCTCTTCATTTTTCCTCTAAATGCCTCATAGTGGTAGCTGTAAATATGGATCAGATACACGATTCTGGACTGTGCCCATCCTTGCAATTCTCAAGTGCTCCTGCCTTTTTATTGTGTAATACAGTTAAACAGTGCTTCATACAAGGCAACAAGGTTGTTATTTTTAAACTAACAAGTTGTTGCTTTACTTCAGAAAGCTTAATCTTTTTATGCCAGAAGGTTGTAGGAAGAGAACCACATGGTTGTGGGTGCCTAATGACTTTATTTTACTCCAGAATTTAAAAGATAAATAGAAGATTTATTGTTGTAGGATTTGGGGGTTTCCTGTGCCAGGGTCCTTGGAGCAAATGAAAAAAAGTCTTCATTTACCATCAAACAACTCTAGCAAAGTCTCCATCTGCCTAGTGGCAAGTTTGTCACATTATTAACTTCAGTGCTGGTGTGTGTTACCCACATAAGACTGTAACATCATAGTTCTGTTCTGCAGGTTCCTGCAATGCTGATGGGGAGGCAGAAAGCCTGTACTGCTCTGTTAGAATTATTCTGTTTATAGGAAATCTATTTACTCCATAACTCAAGAAATTGTACTGGAGATGGAGAAAGGGAGGGCAGCTGTGGAACTGTCTAACAGTGTGTTGTTACAAAAATGGACAATAGTTAATAGCTTTTGTTAAAATACCTTGAAAATACATTTAATTTAGCTTCATGAAGAAAACCTTGTTCTGTTTTTTGGAATGAAAGACTTGATTGTGAAGCAGCTGTTTATTAAGAGTGCTTCAAGACTGATAGCTCAAGTTACATTAAGGAACTGAGCATCATTTATCCAGAGTAATTTAGGAGAGGCTTGACCAACTACATGTGATGGGGCACATGAGCAAGTAATCCAGTATGGTTACAGCCTTTAACAGAAATGCAGTTCAGCTCCCAAAGGGGATAGAAAGTATCTGGGGCATTCATTGCTCTGTCCTTTTGTCATATTGGATGCTCTGCCCCTGGTTGTGGTCTCACACACACGCTGAACTGGGATGTCCCTGGGCTTCTGTATGTGATGACTTGGCCTCAAGAAATGGTAAAGAAATAGAAAATTGAGATCAGAAGTGCAGTAGATCAGCCTGAATGAGGATTGTATGCCCTGTATTGTTCAGAAGGGCTCACTTGATGAGGACAAGGACCGTAACACACTAGTAAGCTTCATTTTAATGTTAAGCCACACGTGTACACTGTCCTCACGGGAATGAAATGATGGTGAAGTCAGAAAAAGATAAGTTAGTAAGGGCAAAGAAGTACAAAAACAGGCAGAAAGAGAGTTCACTATTGGGAAGTGAAGAGGAGAATGAGGCAGGAAAGGGCTATGTTTGCTACCTGCCAGCTGTTCATGGCATGAAGAGGAACTAGAAACTATTTTGAGTTGCTCCTTACATCTGAGTACTCTCTTGTTTGTTTCCAGTCACTCCTCTCACTCACTCACTCACTCACTCACTCACTCACTCACTCACTCACTCACTCACTCACTCACTCACTCAATCTAATCTATGTATCTTATAATTTTTCATCCATCCATCCATCCATCCATCCATCCATCCATCCATCAATCCATCCATCCATTATTAATTTTATTTTAATTTTTCTCCAGTAATGTTCATGTAAGTGAAACATCCTGTTTAAAGTAGTTTAGGAACGCAACTTAGTCCTTTATAAATGCAACATTTAGTGTAGCTTAGATAAGGTAAGAGGTCTTCTCAGATATGCAGAATATTACAGGAAAAAGAACACAGATTTTTTCCAGGGTATTTTTTCTTCATTATTTGGTGTGAAGAACCAGGAATTTCAGGAAAATTTATGAAGACTCTTCTACATGAAATATATTATTTTTACAGTGAGTTCCATAGGTTTTTAGAATAATATTTAAAATTATTTTAGCTAATTTGTTCAGGCATTTAGCCTTTTTATACATAGAGAGTTTTTTGAAAATTTATTTACTGTGCAGTTGCATTGGCTGTACAGTATTGATTTTCATTGTACATAAAAATAGTATGTTTCAGTGCTCTCTATTATTAATATTTAAATTGCGAGGATACAGAAGTTTTTTACATGCCTGAGAGGACATGTTAGTCATTAATGCAATGAGGGTAGTTATTTATTATATAGGTGAACCTACAGGCGATTTCTAATTGCTAATTAAATTAGGCATAGAACCTTTCTTATTGTTGAGGAAGTAATTAAACTTGATAACCCACTACTACAGATAATCCAATCTTCCTCTTTTATGCTAAATTTCTACTGGTTATTATGCTTATTTATGTGTTTTTCCTGGCTGTGGATGAGGGGAGAAGAGTGAGGGAGTTAGTGTGCACAGCAGTAACATCTTTTGCTATATAACTATATAGGGCCATTTAAATGAACAATTACCAATAGTAGTAATGGTTTCTTATTACAATTACTAGTAGTTGAAAGAGTATATTTACTTATGAATTTTCCCTAACAATTTTGTTTATGAATATTCAGATGATTGCTGAGTATTCAGGAAAAGGCTTAAAATTAATTAAAAATATAAGTAATTACATCTCAGATAGTTGCTACTGACTTCAGCATTTATGCAGTGATGTTTGCTGTGCAGATAAATGGGATTTAAAAGATTATTATTACTATTAATGTAATCTAATTTTCATCAGGCTAACAATTTGACTTGATGATCTCAAAGATCTTTTCCAATCAGGGCATTTCTATGATTTGATAATAAAATTTATAAGTGTTTCGTTTTTGGTCTTAACCCCCACCCCCCATTTCTATTTTCTTTTTTGATGTACTCCAAATTCACAGTCATAGTTATTTGTCTGAGTCACAACTTTTTTCCCCCTGTAAATCAGGATGCTTATCTTGCTTTATTTCTGAAGCAAGAGATGATTCATTATTAGTGCTTTGGTTGTTGCACATACTGAGATTGTTTACTCTTTGGATAGTCTGATAATCCTCACTTACATTTAACAGTACAGCAGAGCATCAATGCACATTAAGTGCTTCAGGATATTGGAGCTGTGCAAAGGATAATATTTGGGAGGTGTTGTATGGTAGTCACCTTCCTTTAATAATGTGACATCTACAACAACTCTTTACATTGTGGTTGGTTACATCTTTTCCCAGGTACATTCTGGAATGGGGTCTTCGTTCTATATGCCAGAATTTGCTTCTTTGAGCACAGCAGGCCAAATACTCTTAACTCTTCGCTGACATCTCTGTCATTAGGGAGACAGAAACTTCAACAAGGATCTCTCGTTATTTTACTTGTGGTCTGAGTTTGATGTCATTCAGTAACAAATTCAATGGATGCTAAATTTCAATGCAGTAGAAATCCTAAATGAAGAATTAATAATGAAAACAGAGTTTTGCAAAGAGAACATACAGAGGTCTTGTGTTGTTTCAGTGCACAATGAATTGTAGACAAAATCTCAATGTTATAGTGGAATATTTTGTGAAAAAAGACCCCAAACAACCTGATGTTCCAGAGACATGTTTACTCTTTTTCTGTCTGAGATACTGGGATAATTTTTTTTCCTTGTACATATTAAAAATAAATAAAGGAATAGAAAGCAGTCATTTCCTATGTGTGCAGAGAACAATCTGAAATTTAAGGCTTAGTTTGCAGAGTTTTCAGAGCAATTACAAATAACAGGATTCTCCTTTCAAATGTGGACCTGAAATGGATCATGATTTAGTAAGGAAAGTACAGGAATCAGTCAGTGATTGAGTCTTCAACACATAGAATTTTCAAAACTGAAGATTGAACAGTTTCATTTTTTGTAGTTAAATTTTTGGCTGACTTCACATGGTTATAAAGGTTATTTCAAATATTCTTTTCAAATACTTGTTTCTCTTCAGCCTGTAGATGCTTATTTGTGGCCAGATTCTGCAAATAGCTGAGAAATCTAGCTCATCCTGTCACTATTTAATGAGAAGCCTAACAGTGACAACGACTTACACTGAATTTCTAATATGCTCCTCCTTTTCTTTTCAGTGAATGCAGTTTGTCCTCTCTCTCTTTTTTTTTTTTTTGCTATAGATAAAATTTTGTTTAAGAGCTGGGTATTATTTTTCATGTAAAAATCCTCTTTGCTGTTAATTTAATTCAGAAAAAGTGACTGTCTAATATTGAACAGCAAAGAATTTGGATTAAAACCCAGTTTATTTTCTATATACTTGATCCATTTTGTGTGCATGTATAAGCCTCTTATATAGATAGATTTATATTATGTACATGCATATAGTATTATAATAATAATATTTTATCTTTGTTTTAAGCCAGTAAGACTGTAGTCTAACTTTTTTCTAGGGTTACTAAACCCCTGAATTTAAAATAAAATCTTATATTTTAAATATTTTAGAAATACCAATTTTTTCTATTTCTATTTTGCATGTATAATTTGTTATGGTAACAAGTATTAAACACTTGAGTTATGTTTGACAGCAAGGAATAAGCGAGTCATGCTCTACAAGAGGTTTCGGGAATTTCATAATGAAAGCTGCTTTCATTTCATAGTGGAATGTAAACACTTGTTTTTGTATAGGGCAAAACAAAAAATAACATTCTTGCTCTTTAATACAAGCAGATTGCTTAATGCAGTGATCTATCCAATTAAGTTTGCAATAAGTACCTAACATTCAGACAGTGAAGGCAGAACAGTCTTCTGTCTTTGGTGAGAACCACTTGACGACAAGAACATTCCCATTTATTCAGCACATGTATTCTAGCAGCAAGGGTTTCCCTCCAGGCAAAAGTGGAGGTGAAATCCTCTTTTGAAGAACAATTCAAAAAATTCCCTGTGTTAAACAGAAGTGCAAAAACTTCTTTTAATGAAAGACAGATTGCAAGAGTTTGCCTAAGATTATCACTGTTAAACTGAAGCAGAGCTGCAGAAATTCTTGCATCGTTTATATCCCATGAACAAGAGCTTGACAGAAAATATCTGATAGCATGGGAGCAAACAGCTTTGAGGAAGAAAAAGATGTGCTTTTAGTCACCGAATCTCTCAGCAAAAGAAAATACTAGTTTGGTAAGAGCCAAAGTAAGCAAGCCCTATGGCATAAATCCTTAAAGGGATACTCTCAATTCAGATTTTAAAAAAAAAAAAAGGATCTGTTCTGAAGTCCTCCAGTTTCTTCTCCCTTTAAATTCTCTGGCTGGTATTTAGAAATGTATAAAACAGTAATTTTTATTTCTGGGATCTTTCCCCTTTTGTGTTTGCAAAGGTGGTTTCTGTTAGCCAGTTTCCTCCTTGCTATCTGAGGCCCTGATCCTGCCAAATGTATTCATGTCCTTTAATGCACCAAATCTTCCATCAGATTCTCTCCCAGAAGGAAAGGTGAGCTCACATTTATGTCTTTGTAGGACTAGCACTTAATTGTAGGGGAAATGGAAACTGCAAAGGTTTCTGTCTGTGGCAGAAAGTAAATGATAGAGAATATGGAGTAAAATACATTTCTTTAGTGCTTCAATTCTGGAAATGCTGGATGTGATATTTAACTCTACTAGACCCTTCAGGTATCTGAATGTATTTTTTCATGTAACAAGCATAAAGTTTTATGGAGAAACAACTATGAAAATGCCATGTACTGAAATTATTGTGAAATGAGGGATCTGGGTCTTTATTTTCATTCTGTAGTTTTCTTTCAATGTAAAGCTGTCAAGCCCTTTTTTTGCTTGCCATTGTACTTCACTAGGACTGTGATTTTATTTCCCTGGTGCATGATTTTATTTTGCACTTTTGGCAGTTTTGATGATGGAACTCAGGATAAATCCACTCAGAAATTGCAATGATTAGAAAGTCACCTTTTAGGGTGACAGCAAAATACAAAATGTTAAACAAATTGAAATTGTGAGTACTTATACATCCTTATTCAGAAAGCATAGTTTCACTGAAATTACTGAAAGCAAAAAAATACTTTAGATGCAATTTAGCCATTTACTTGAACCTAATATTTTAATCTGCATTTAAAAATCAAGAAGTCCTTAAATTGTGCACTTGATTTCAGAGATCCTATATAGTTTTAAAATATGGTATGGAAATGAATGACCATGACTGAAAAATCTAGTCTAGCCATAGCATCCTACCTTTAACTTGTGCAGTATTCAGGTATGATAAAAGCTGCAAACCTCCTCTCATCTTACAAAAGCAGGGAAAATCAGCACACAAACCTCTACAAGACCCAATATGTAGAATGGGAATGAAGGTGGACTGAGCTGTTAGGGAAAAGACTTCCTTTCAACATAAGTTAAAAGTTAAGGAAAGCTATTTTGCTATTACTTAATTTTTGTATTTCAGTTTTAGAAAAGTTACGACAAAGACAGGCAAATCTGTTTTTTGTCCTCTCCTCTTGCACAGTGGTGCAGCTATTTCACTCAGACCCATCTGCAGAGAACAGGTGAGATGTCAGTATTTAGGTCTTGAAAAATACAACATGAAAAAACACATAGCAGCACCTCAGGAAGAATTTATAACCATTTTCTACTCCAGAGGCCTAGTTTTGCTCTTTTTCTGTGCCCCAAGCTCTTGATAATGTTTAAAGAGTATATTGATGAAATAAATAAGTGTCTTGCAAGCAGCTGGACAGTTTTACTTTTTTGTCTTGTTCCCACTACAGAAATTTTAGTTTCTCCTGCCCCTTCTCCAAAGGCTGTGTCCTGTTGTTTACCAACATTACCAGCTCCATATACGTTTTCCCTGAATATTCCACAGCATCCTAATTTCATTCCTAAGTCCTCTACTACAGCCAGGGACAAGGTATAGGTTTTCCTCATCTGGCTCCTGTCTTGGGATGTTCTGCCTTGAGCACATATAGCAAGTGGCCAAGGGAACCTCTTTATTGGGGGTGTTAATGTGTTTAGTCATTTACTTTCATTTAATTTGTAGAAATTTAATTCCTTCAAGACCTCTACCCTTCTATCAGAGTTGAATGAAGCTGACTAATAAGTCAATTTGGATCAGTGAGTCAGAACTTTAAAGGGAAAGGGAAAACTAACCAGTTGACCGCCTCTTGTGAGCCTGATTTCCTAAGAAATATATCAAAACCATTTGGTACGTGAACAGACAATCTAGCTCTTTACCTTTTAGATCCCAATGTTCAAAGGAGATGCTTTAGGCAGGAGGTATTTTGTATGATTATGAAAAAATGATGGAACAAATAATGTTCCAGTTTTTCACACAGTTTTGGGTCACTTGTATAGCTTCATTCTTCAACAGTCAGATCTGAGTGCCACTTCAGGGAACAAAACCAACTATATAATGTTTATGTACATGCTGATAACAGACACTGATTCTCTGGGCACTTTTCCCCCTGATATGTCTTCTAAACACAACATTTCTTCTTTTTCCCCCCAATATTTGATAAGGAGAGGGATAGCTAAAAATGTGGTACATCATGAACAGCAAAAAAAATTAGCTCCCTAATATAGGAACAGGACAAAAACACTTGAAAGAGTTCATTGAGATACTTTGCAGATTCACACTGACATCCATGAGGTGGTTTTCAGACTTCCTTGGCCGCTTAGTTTAAAGCTTGAGCTTCCTGATGATGAAGACAGTGGGGTGTGGCTCGTGAGTAGCTGAGCTGGGATCTAAGTTCCGTTATTTACCTGCTACTTGAACTGCAACCACACAGCCCATATGGGTTTTCACTGAATCACAGAACTGTTTTGACTGGAAGAGACCTTTAAGATGATCCACTCCAGCCATTAACCTGGGACTACCAGATCATGTTTAATTTCAGTTGGGCATTTGAGTGTTCAATCAATGACAAATAAACCTCCATATGTATGAGACCCATTACCTGATATCTAAAGTACACTCAAATATGGTGAAATAAATTCTATCATTTGAATCCAAATCTTCAGTCTTAACCCTTGATTGGAAAAGTTCAGTGTATTAAACTGCATTTGGGGCTTTATGAATGTAATTGCACTTACCTGATTTTTTTTCTGGGAAAACGTGAGCGTGGGGAAGGCATAGAAATCTCCAGAAAAATGCTCCTGAACAGTTTGTCAGAGTCAGCATTAAGGCAATGTTGTAGTACACATTCAACTGATTCACTATTGCCCCTTCCCTTGGGCTGTTAACAACAACTCAGAGGGAAATGTTTCCCCTCATTTGATAAATGTAAAATTTTTTCCAATAATAATGTATGCAGAATTAATCTTTCATGTCGTCTTTTTCAGCGGCTTGCTATAATCAGTTATATCTCTTGTTCGAAAAATCTCTCTGGCTGGGAAATGCAGATTAGGAACCCATTTACCGCATAAGACTAATTTAAACCCTGTATCAAGGGTTTAATGTAGTCTGTTGTCTCCTGTGTGGAACACTGGATATGAAGTTCACCAGAGTATTTATAGATACAACATTCTTCCTTTGTATCACCATCTGCTCACCACCTCTGTTTGTCTAGCTGAGCTGCAGGGTCTGCACCAATGTCAGCGGAAGCTTTAAAATCTGCCATTAAAATAGCAACAACAGTAGAGATCTGCTGTTAAAATAATAGCAACAACATCCCTCAGTGGGATGCTAGGGAACACATGACTATGGACAGGCCTGATCCAGCATTCCTTCCCTGTCCTGGGAGCTTTTTTTTGAGAAAAAAACGAATGCATGGACTGACTCTGTGTACAGACAGATGGAAATGTGGAACTACTTTCTCCCATTGTCCTTCTAGCTGAACACTGGGGAGACAGTAGAACAATGCATGGAAGTGCTGTGGAGGGAATGTAGAGATGTGCAGATGAATTCAATATAAACAGAGCTAAAACCACTGGCGATGTTAATTTATACATTTTTCAGATGACTGTCATTGTGACCGATCCAGCTTCTACACATACTACAGTAAATGGCAGCAGGATTGCAGTTGGTGGGAGCAGTCCGTATACCTGGTAGCAGTGGGACTGCACTTATGGGCTGTGTCTGAAAACACAACTACAGTTGTGAGCTGGAAAACAAGATGCAAAAATGGAAGAACTAAATAAACACTAAATATCTGGGGAATGTTTGTAAGGGAAATTCTAAGCCAAAACCATAGTGGCAACACCATCTGATTTGAACCATGAATTGTTCTTTTTTTCAAAGTTTCTAGGTGGTCAGTAACATAGAAAAAGCTGAGAGATGCTCCTGCATAGCATCTCAGCACATGCACAGGTCTAATGAATTCTCATAATACTCACCAGTACAACTTCTTAACATGCTTTTATGCATTTGACTAGTAGAACTTCAGAGAATGTTTAATTCCTGAGATAAAAATAAGATTGTGGTGGCTACCATGAAAGAAAAAGATGGTCACAGTGATCAGCAATGTATCTTTACTTTCCATGTTTTATTGCTGCTTTGACAGATGTATAGCACAAACTTCGAGAAGACAACCTGAAATGCAGCACAATGTGCTTTTTCAAACAGAAAAAAAACATAAAGGCTTTAAAAATTACCTTTTTTTCCCCGAAGAATTTAGGACTGAGGAACTAAGCTCACCATAACAAAAGGGTAAAAGGGACAAATTTCCAAGAAAGTTCTTTAGGACAATTTCTTATCCTGAAAAGTGTGTGAGCCATCAGTTCCAATGAACATTAATGGTGTAAAATCAATGAAGTGTTTTATGTGCCTCTGGTTGGATGAGGGATAGAAAATCTTTTCTGGTGCAACAAAACCTGCATATACTCAGAATTCTTAAAAAAAAAAGAACCTTACTGAAATAAAGTTACACATAGACGTTTTGCTGATCTTGATGCAACTATTTGGTGAATAACTAGGGAGAAGAACAAGTCTGTGCCTTTCAATACAATCACTGTGAAGTGTAACACTCACTGAAGAAAGCATGAGGAATGAAGTCTGGAGGATCAAGACTGGTATTAATATCTGCTATGTCAAAGAAGTGACTGGAAGATGTTAGTGATAAATGATAACTGATCATTTCAGAACAGCAAGACTGTTACTGGTAAAGGGTTCAACCTCTAAAACACTCATGATACTGTTCATCCATTAACTGTTGCAAATAGACACCTGCAGTTTCTTCACACAGGAAGAGTATACGCAGAATTAATTAAAAAAGAGCAACACAAAGAGGCAGCTTACAGATGAATTCAACATAAATGAAGTTAATGTGTTAAAAATGGTGTATAGTAGCTGGAATACTATATTTTTATGTATTCTTGTATCATGCAGGATTTTTCAACCTTGCTTCTGCATTCAGAAAGTGCTGTTGGCTAAGTGGAACATCAGATGAAAGTGTGGATTGCTGGCATCTCTACTGTGAGAGAGAAAAAGGCTGTTGCATTTTGTTTTCATTTAAGCTGTATAAGTCTGTCAGCAAACTGTGTGGAAATGAGCAGAAGACCAAAATAGGAGGGAAAAATAAGAGACCTCCATAAGATAAGGGAACACAATTTATTATTTTTAATGACAGGCATATGGAAGAGACACGTATACAGCAGTAATAACAAGAAACAGTCTACTGCTTAATAACTGTAGAAGATAGCATTTATTTTTATGGCAGGTAAAGAGCCTAATCCACAAAACAGATGAAATTCTGCTTTCATGAGCTCAGCAGGCTAGACTGACACCATGCAATACATGAGTGGACTGGTCTTTGAAGTTAGTTCTATCTGCCTTTACAGTATCAGGCATGAGAAATCCAAGAATGTTGGGGGTACAAAAACCTTTAAAAATTACATTAGAGAAAAGGGGAAATAGCGCAAAGGAAAACCTAGAAAATCCACATTCTTGTGGCTACAAATCAGTACCAGTGACCTGAGTGAATTTTCCCTTGTTGATACCATGTGAGGCTGACCCAGAAAAACAGAAGCAGGAATACAGTAGCCAGCTGGGCAGAACAGCAGTGAGATAGGCATTATCTAAGCAATCTCAGAAAAATTCATTCTATATTTGTTCAATACATGTAAGAATTACATAGTGCAAGCCTTACAGGTGGTGTCAGACTGGGCTGGATCACTTTTGTGTGCCTAAGACTCCCCATCAGTAACCCACAAGGACATGAGACAGGTTTGAAGCTTTGATTTGATCTTGCACATCTAGTGTCATTTACTTCCTTGGTCTGTTAAGATCTATAGGATCTATCCTACTCACTTGGGGATTTTGTAGAGAAGTAAATTGGAATAAAATTCCAATTAAATTCCTAGCAGAATCACAACCCTGGACTTCAGGAGGGCCGACTTTGGCCTTCTCAAACAATTGCTAGGGGAAATCCCATGGGACAGGGTACTGGCAGGTAAAGGAACTCAAGATAGCTGGTTATCATTCAAAGAGCACTTCTTTAAAGCACAATACAAGTGCATCCCAACATGAAAGAAGTCAAGGAAGGGAGCCAGAAGACCTGCGTGGTTAAGTGGGGAGCTTTTGGGCAAACTGAAGAGGAAGAAGAAAGTCTATAGGTCATGGAAGGAGAGGATGGCCACTTGGGGTAATTACAAGGCTCTGGAGAGAGAATGTAGGGATGCAACTAGGAAAGCTAAGGCCTCCTTGAAATTAAACCTTGCAAGAGAGGTCAAGGATAACAAAAAGGGCTTCTTCAAATACATTGCGGGTAAAACTAAATCTAGAGGCAATGTGGGACCCCTGCTGAGTGAGGTAGGTGCCCTGAAGACAGAGGATACAGAGAAAGCAGAGATACTGAACATCTGTCAGCTTTTGGAAGCTGTCCTGATATCAAAGCCCAGACTGCTGAGGCTCCAGAGGAAGTTGAGGGCTCTTCCGATCCCTAATGATTCTATGAAATTCTGGGATGTTCCTGACCAGACATACCCTTTCAGTCAAAGATGTACCTGCCTGGCTAGGAAGAAGTATAGATCATTAAATTGTTTATGTGTATGTATCAGCTTTATTCCTTCTTTGTTATTCCTGACTACTTACATTATTTTATGTTCAGCTTGTTTCTTACTGTGTCTTCCCAACTACCCAGCTTCTCCCTTTGTTTCAGTTCCTCTTTCTTTACTTTTTCCTAGAAAACTCACCATGATCATACTTTTAGACCATCTTGCCTACAGCACATTGCTGCTGATAATTTTGTCCAGATGTTGTCTGGTACATGATCATCAGGCTTGTAAGCTATTTACCCTCCACTAAGAAAAAAAAACAAAGATAAAACAAAAGACAACAATGAAGAAAATTTTCCGTTTAGACAACTGAAAAACCCCAACCAAACCACAGTTAGAACACGCAAATATTGCAAAACAAAATATTTAATAATCACAAAATTGTTATTATACAATTAATGTGATGGAAGAATTATGCCTGTCAATAAATGTAAAAATAAGTAGTACATGAATAATATATAGGTACAATACTTTTTCTTATAAAGCTGTCACAGCTGGGGTCTTGGGCTTATTACCTGGTGAATTTCTGCCTTTTACCTATTTAGGTAAAGAATAGAATCTGGATTTACAAACATGTTTTTCTCTTCTAACTAATTTATAGAAATGCAATCTGATGAAGTTTTTTGATTATTAAGACGTCCCATAATTATGGGTTGCATCTTTAAGAAGAAAAGGAGAGGACCATTTCAAGAGGGAGACTTGGTACCTTACACATTTCACATTTTGCATTTAGGGTCTCACAGCAATATTCTCTCTTCCTTCTGCACCAAGTGAACTCCATGGGAACAGCTGTCAGTAAAAGCAGCCCAGCAAGTACAAATGGATATTGCTGTGTGCTACAAGGCCTATGGCTCTGGATAGGTACACTCAAAATTTTGATGTCCTTGGTGCAACTCAGGTGGATAGAAACGGAGCTTGCATCTCATGAGGTTCTCCAGTGGGGAAAGTCACCACCACAGAATATACATTGAATTGCTACTGAAACAGATAAATGGAACTATGTTTAATTACAGTTGTGTTTGAGCAAATAAAAAAAAATGTGATTTCACATGTGTTCTTTCTCACATTCCCTGTGCTGACATATCTATTTCTCCATTAAAATCATATGGACTTTGGAATCTATCCCATTTTATCTTAAGTTTACCTATGTCAGTTGTTCAAAAGAGGGAAAAGGTGAAGTGCCAAGAGCTGAAGTTGACACATGGACAACACCTTTTTCCTGTGAGAGACTGCCAATGTCCAGATTCTCATAGGGAAGTGTAGAGAAAAACACTTTCTTGGCTTGGTCTCCCAGAGGCAGGGTACTTTGAGAGAGAATCAGGATTAAATGGTGACAGATGGTTTGCTTTAAGTGGCGACAGGTGTTCTGCCTCAGGGAGGAAATTACTGAAGGAACATCACAGTATAAAAGGCTGCTTGCAAAGTGTCTTGGAGGGAGAGGTAGGGTTGTGCTATCTTTCTTGGTGGTGGGTGGCTTTGTTTTTGTGGCTGCTAATAATGGATTTAACCTGGTGGACTGTGAGTTTAATAGCTGGTAGATTCAGAGTGGGGTTTTTTTTTATTACAGACTTTATCATTACCTCTGAGTTTTCTTTCTGGATATTTCTGGTCAGAGGTAGCTTCCTTTGCCTATGTGGCAATGTGCTATGTGACAGGTTATGTAAACTTATCCTTACAGCATGCAGAATTCAATAATGAACTGTGCCTTCTGCTTATGACTGTCCTCCTTGGGCTATGTTACAGCCTTGTCAAAGCAGAAGATCAGGTGAAAGCTTTCATATGATTATTTCTGTGGCTGATAAAAGAGAGGAATTAATTATTATCACAAGTCTTCTAATTAGATATGATGTCCTCATCTGAAAGAGTTAAACTAAGGGGGTGACAGCTGTCATAAAGCAAGCATAGCTCTGTATTAGACTGGTTTTAGAGTTTATTTTTAATCCAGGTAATAAGGAAAAATGACAGTTTTTTTACCTATTTGCCTTTGGGCATTAAGGAAGGTTAAGTAAGGAGGTAGCTTTAGTGCTTTTTGTCATTATCTCTTATGCAATACTCATCTCAGAAACTTTATTACACCATTCTTATTCTGTATCAGATGGCAAATTTTGTTTTGCCTGCAAGTGTAACTCATCATTCAGCAGAGTTCCTTATTTTAGCTGAGCTGTGTAATAATGTGGGAGGCCTCAATATTATGGAGCTGTTTGGTTTTGGCTCTGTCTATTGTCAGATTACATTGACAACAGCTTTTTGAGTCATTAAATTGCTGTCTGCTACACATACAAATAAGTAGAGAAACAGGAAAAGAACAGGTTTATATTTATTTTCATTATTCTTATATTTATCCCTCCTCAGTAATCTGTTCTTACTGTTTCTTAAAGCTAATTTAAGCCAAACTATGTTGGCAAATTGAGATTGCAACAGCTTATGGGGCTGTCTTTTTCTTGAAGACTTTCAATGCACTAACAGATGAGCTGCAAGATCCTCATAGAGCTTAAGTGCAAGTCCTCAACACATTTTCAAAGCTGTATTTTTGGTGCTATGGCTATGTGTTCCTATTAGTTAATGAAATATATTTTTGCATTCAGAGACAAGGAGAGCAACCTTGAATAATCTTTAATCTTTGCAACTATGCAGCTCTTAAAGATTTACTTTGTATTTTCTGTAAGAGAACTTAGCTCTTTGCATGACTGTGAAAAATAGGTCTAATGACATCTTGTTTGAGCATAAACCCATCTAAACCCATCTGCTCCTCCTGGCATATTTGTATTCAGACTTTCAATGATAGTATTCACTTTAAAGTGGGTTGCTCAAGAATTTTGTATTTGTGGTCCCGTGGGGAAGAAGTCCTGAAAACAACTTAAAAGTTGTTGCCTTTTGGAGAGTTGACCTTTGATCAATAGTCTTTTAGTCTCAGATCACCCAGTATCTCTTAATGTGTTGACACATGCTGCTTGCTGTCCCTTTTTGAAGAAACTGCCATATTGTCAGCATATTTAAATCTGTCCAGATTCTTTCCTGTATAGAATGCTTTGGTTTATGCATTTTAAACCTTGTATTCTTTAACAAATTTGCATAAATTCTAGTTCTTTCAGTCCCTGTGGATTTATGCTTTTTTTTGGCAATCTTTTAGTACCTTTCTGCTTATCTTGGACTGAAAGGGATCTATTGAGCCTTCTTCACTGTCTTGATTTTGTAATTAAATTTAACATTTTCCCTTGCCTTACAAGTATCCTGAAGAGTTTTTGTAACTTGATGGATGTACTGTTTTAGTTTTTCAGTTATCTAAAATATATCTACCTTGCCCTGAGTTATAAGTAGACCTCCATCCAGTTGCTATCAATATAATTTGTTTTAAATGTCAGACTTCTGAAATTAGGCATGGATAGGCAGAAAACCAATTGTTTATATCTGGAGAGATTGAAGTACAGGATTTAAGAAGCTACTAGTGACAGGGAACATACTGGTGCCTGAATATGGATCACATGGTTGACAAAAGTAAGAGCATCCACTGAGATAAGGGTTTAACTGCTTTTTGAAGCGCATCTTACAATGTAACTGATTTTAAATGACCTTATATACAAACCCTGGTCACCTTTAGTCTATCAAGAGCTCACGAGTCAGTTCATAGGTTCATGAACTGACTATAACTTTCTCTCCTGTCCCAAATTCTATTTAAAAAAACTCAAAGGACAGTGATACAAGAGATTTGTCCCTAGATGGAACAGTATGGAGTATACACAATTTGCAGCTGCTCTTTTAGAAGTCTCTGGCATTTGAATATGGTGAATGCATTCTAATAAGCCTTTTAGGGTGAGTGAGAGGCATCTGACTAATAAAACTGCTACCCCTTTTCATTTTGATGGCATGAAGAGCAGGATGGTGTCTGTTCTTGTATTGCATCTCAAGTAGTTTTCATAGCTGCTCTGCAAAGGAGCTTCTTGTAACTGTACAATTGTAGTATTGACCTAAGCTAGCCAACCATTTAATATTTAAAGACATAATTTAAATTGGATTATCTGTTCTACTGGCTTTCCAGCCGTTGCTTTCCTGACTTTTAAGCTTTATGGGCTGTTTATTCTACTCCTTACAGCTGATACTTCTAGAAACAATTCAGTGTTGCCCATTGTAATACAAGCATCCCCTTTTATGCATCCCCTTTTATCAATGGAGTAGACAGCAGATGTCTTTAAGATGTCTTTTAAAAAGATAGCTTTGTAGGCTTCTCACTACACTTAGTTTACTTTCTTGCTTTCCACATGTCATACTCCATGTTGTGGCTCCTAACAATCATTGAGTTTACTTTAGATATTCTGAATTTATTCCTTCCTAAATGTCTCATTGCCATCCCTCTGTCTTCAAGCACTACTGTGACCTGTGCCCTTTGGAGCACAGTTGCAAATCTGAATGACCAGAAATTACTGGTTAACAGGAGACCCTGACCATTGAAGGTGCTGGGAAAATGAAATGGGATGCTGAATGAGTAAGGAAGGAAGGATGGACATTTTCATTTTAAAAGTTCTGCCAGCCTGTCCAGCATGGTCAGTTGCTAGCCTGCCTAACAGCCTACAAAGAAAACAGCTGTGTACCTGTGCAGATCGGTGTCAGACCATTAAAATTGAATGAAGAACAGGGCTTAAAAGGCTGTCCAAACCTGAGAGATTCTGTGCCCAGTGCAAGATGATGTCTTTGTACTCTTGGCCATGGGCATGCTACATGCAATATTGGCTAGGAGTTTTATTCAGTGTATATGGAGGCGGCTTTACTATCTGGGGTAACTTGTCAGTGTGGTAGACTTTGGGTGTCCCCAAAGCTGTTGCTGTCTTTGAGAGTCAAGGGAGGTGAGGCACCCTGCCTTGCTAGAAGGATTTCTGCTCCCTGGACAGGGGAAGTGCTGCTTGTTAAGTGTCTTGCAGCTTAGCAGTTGTGAAAGTATGGTTTGAAAGCAGGATATGCTCTATGGTGATATCCAGGGCTCCTCATATATTTTAAAGAAATTTCAAGAGGAAAGAAGACCTAATCAAGAGAGTGCAAAAATGGTAATTTGACAGGGGAACTCTGTATAGTCTGAGGATGTTGCTTTTCTGTATATTGATTTTTCTGTGATTTTTGAACTGAAAAAATACATTACAATATTAAAACCAGAGTGCCTGGAGTATGGTTTGGATGAAGTCATGAAGTGGCAAATATGCCCCCACAAAGCCCAGTGTAAGTTTTCTTTGATTTTTAGTCACATCAAAGCCATAAACATTGCAAGATGTAAAGCACAGCAAATGTGCAAGCAAAGTACCTCCCTCTGCTCCTGCCAACATGGCCTATGGAATAAGCTAGAAAACTTAGGGATATGAAAGGATCTAATGCAAACATTAGATTATTCCTGTGGGCTTTGCTCTAAATTTACTGTAGTTTCCATTTATTCAGGAGTTGTCTTTAGCATGGAAGCTGGTGCAGAAATGTTCTCCTAATGGTAGGTGTCCTGTCAGAGAGCCTCTGGATTTATGCTATTGGTAGGGGAAGGTGAAGTGCATTATGGAATTTAGTCCAGCTGCATCAGAGGAAAAGGTAGTTGCTTTATGACTCAATTTTATTTTAGCTTTATTTCTCATTTTAAATCCCACTAGATTTGAAGCTCAGAAGAGGTCCTTGGGTCAGTAAATCCTGTGACTTTTTGTCCCCATTGTAGTGAAATGTCAGAATTTTTGACTTTTGAGCTTTAATAAGGTTTTTGCAATAGCAGTTTTAGTTTTTAATTCAGGTAGGTACATTACATATTTATTACATATTTTAATGCTGCAGATCAAGCTTTTCCATCAGCAGAGCTATGCCACAGACCACAAGGAACATAGACTGAACAAGCTATGGATGGCTCCTGGTGGCCTCTGTGGGATTTTCTTGGTATTATGCTGATTAGCTATAGTATTTCTGCCAATAAATGACATTAGCAACGTACATGCTTCTTTTAAAAAGCAAATTGATATGTGTTGTTTCTGTATTTTGTATCATCTGGTATTAGGGAAAAAGCACATGTTGAACTTCCATTTAGTTTTTTTCTTTTAAGATTGCCTGACACAGAAAGTGTGCTGTGAAGCCCCCTTGAAGTCATCTTCATTATCCAAAGCCAACAGCTTCTGCTTTGTTCAAGGCTTTAAAATGCCCCTGAATTTGATGAGCATGAGGACTAAAAGTTATGTCTTGCTAAAGATATATTGATGATGGGTTGGATTCCATCATGAGCAGATTTGTGGATGACACCAAGCTTGGAGCCTGTGTTCATCTGTTGGAGGGTAGGAGGGCCCTGTAGAGGGACTTGGATAGACTCTAATAGGATGAGTTTTAACAAGACTAAGTGTAGGGTTGTGCATTTTGGTTATAACAACTCAGGCAGAACTATAGGCTGGGAATGGAGTTCTTAGGGAGTACTCAGGTAGAAAGAGACTTGGGGGTACTGGTGGACAGCAGTCCACAGCATGAGTCAGCAATGTGCCCAGGTGGCTGAGAGGGTTAATGGTGTCCTGACCTGTATCAGGAATGGTGATGTCAGCAGAGAGAGGGAAGTTATCCTCCCTTTGTATTTGGCACTGGTTAGGTTGCACCTGGAATATTGTGTTCAATNATCGCTGTCTATAACTACCTAAAAGTGGTTATGGTCAGACGGGGGTCGGTCTTTTCTCCCTGGACACTGGAGACAGGACAAGGGGTCATAGTCTTAAGCTCCATCGGGGGAGGTTTAGACTTGACATTAGGAAAAGGTTTTTCACTGAAAGAGTGAAATGATTTTGGAGCGGGCTGCCCACAGAGGTGGTTGAGTTGCTGTCTCTGGAGGTGTTCACGGTTAGTCTGGATGAAGTGCTGAGTGGCATGATCTAGATGTCAGATGTTTAGGTTTACTTGGTTGGTTTTAGGTTGGACTGGATGATCTTTAAGGTATTTTCCAGACTCATTGTTACTGTGATACTGTGAAAAATCTAGATTAAAATTACCTGAAATTCCACTTAACACTTTCCAGTTTAAACACATCTACTTGGCTGGTTTTTTTTTTCCCCCAGAGCTTCACAGTGAGAGTTCATATGGTATTACTTGTCATTGTGACTCTCTACTCCTTTTCAAACATTCCATTGTGCAAAACAAAACCCTCAGTCTGTAGGTTTGGTACCCATCCTTTCTCCCTAATATACCATATTGCATTTGTCTGTTTTAGCATGCCCCACATAACATGATTTATGCTGCATAGAATTATTTGATATAGCTTTATTTATGTCTCTATTCTTTGGTTATTTTATGAATGGGATTCTTTCCTGGCTTTCATCTTCTTTCCCAGAAGGAATAACAGGCTAATCAGCAGAGCTGTACTGCTCATTCCATTCACTTTATACTGATGCTATTCTAGTCTTTCAGCATTCCCCTGTATTTCCAAGACATGTTCAAGACCATCACAGTAGGCCAAGGATCTCTTCAGCCAAGTCTCTTAGAATTGTTGTGTACAAGTGGCCTTGGCCTGTCAAGTTGAATATGCTTACCTCCTAGGGGACTGATCTGAATTTATGTACTATCCTCCTCTGTTGTTAATAATTAATATCCTTTATCATTTATACGTCATCTTACTTCTGAGTCCCAGATGTAACTGCTATTTTTTATTATAGTAGTGTATTTGAGTGCGTTGATCTTACTAATTCAACGTTCTTAGTTTTTGTATAAGTTACAAGCTAGTATTTATTGCTGTTTTCTGAGGAATGTTCTGATTGTAAATTCCTTGATACATTTAATAGTGTTTAATGTATTAATCACTATTAAATTAAAACTTGCTATTTTTGGTTAATTTACCCTTGACTCATCCAGATAATTCAAACCTCTAGCCAAGACTTTGTCCTTTGCTTCCCCTAATGTTGGTTTCCTATGGAACTGCACTGAGGCATTGAAATATTGCTTCTAAATACAAATACCCATGTGATTTTTAACTGACTTTTGGGTCAGACTTGAGAACTCGGCTTGACCCTCAAACTGTTAACAGCAAAAAGTGTTAATCTTCTGCCCCTACCTCAAGCAAACTATTTTTATGAAAGTGATTATCTCTATGGAAGCTCTCACACCTGCTATCAGGAAGCCTTGATGTGTGTTAATAGTTTGTTGTAATACTAGAATTGCAGCTGCTTTGGGACTGGGGTCTCTTGGTCCTTCTGCCATTCATGCAGACACAAGGATTTAGTTCTTTTTTCCTGCGACCTGGGGTTGGTGGCTACTAAGTCACACCCATTGTATGCCAGGGTGTTGCCTTCATCATCAAGTTCTGGAGGAGATCCTGGTGTTTTCTCAGCTGCAAAACAAGAAGTTAGTTTCCTTATGTTTGAGTTCATTCCAAACCTGCTTTTCTTACCTTCAGCTGCGAATCAGTACTGCTAAAATGGCATACATTTAAAAACACATGGGAGGGAACCATTTTTCTTCAGGTCAGTGTTAGAAGACAATGACTGGGAAAAAGAAATTGGGGGTGGGGGCAGTCACTTACAACTGACAGCCACCTGGGGGATGCATGCTCAGTAAAAAATGGAATGTTCTTCCATATCAAATGGTTTAAAATGTTGGCATGTGATTGTGTGAAATACAGTATAGACCACATTGCTACATATTTAAGTAGTTATGTTTTCTTTACCCAGGTTTAGTGTTGCTTAGTAGCATTTCTTAAAATTTCTAATAACTCCTTGAAGACAAAGGAGTTTTCAAGTGTAGATTACATTCAGGCATTTTCCAATGAGAAGAGAAATAAACCACCTTACACTGCAGGACGCTGGAGGGAAGAGGCTAAAAGAGATTTTCTGCAAAGGACCTCTCTTTTGGAAGTTCTGTTTGCTGTCTTGATAAACGAGGAATGGCATGGAAATAACACAAGTATTCAGGATTAAAATTCCCATGGAAAGGAAAGTTGTAGGAGAAATGTGATCATATAAATAAAATGGGAAGTTGGGAAGACCAAAGGAAAAAACCTGCTTCTGCATACATGAAGGCATTGACTCTATAAGAAGGAATTACAGTTCAGGGCTTGTTTTTTGCTCTGGAGAGGTGTTTGTGCTAACTATGCTGGTGTTGCTGAGGGTTACTAATTGGAAGCCAGATTTAGCTAATATGTTAAAATTTAACTCTGAGAAATTGGTTTTCATTTTCTAGTGTGCTGAAAATATCCCTGAATAGGACTTTAGAAATATACTAACTTACCACAACCCATTCAGAGGCTGCTATGAAGAATGCTGAAGAAAGCTGCTTTTGGCTTGAGTGACACAGAAGACAATAAGTCTCTTTTAAAAAAAACTCAGTCAAAACAGCAGTCTTATTTGCATTTTGTTATGGAGCAGCCCACAGGACCTGGTTATGGGAATCATCCCACACAGCCAGCGTATCTATTGATTTTCTTTGTTCAGTGAGAGAGAAACCAATTATCTATGGTATTTGTGGTTAACAAGAAGTATAAGTGAATGCATTATCCCATATCACTCCAAGAAAAAGCAAAATGATGGAATCCTTCTGTTCCATTGAATAGGGAAATCTCAAAGGGAAGTCTGCCCCCTGCCCTGGACTTAGAGAAACCATTGCTGGAAAAGTAGGAAATTAGTGTTTTATAGCAGGCTGCAAAGTATATTGTCCCTACAGATTTTTTTCAGAACAGAGCATTTTTTTTTTGTCAAAGTGCAAAGGAATACAATCACAGCATATTGTTGGTCAGAAGAGAGCTTTAAGATGGTAAAGATCAATCTTTCATCCAACACAGCTAGATCACAACTAAATCATGTTTCTCAGCACTAGGTCCACCTGTTGTTTAAATCACTCCAGGCAGGATGAGGTCCACCAATGCCCTGGGCAGCCTACTGTAATATTTGGCAAGAGTTTTGGTGAATAAATTCTTCCTAACTTCCAGCCTAAACCTCCCCTGGTGCAGCTTGCAAATGTGTCTTCTGATGCTATCATTGCCCACCATGGAGAAGGGGCTGATTATGCTTCCTTGCTTCAACTTCCTTTCAGGTTTCAGAGAGTGACAAAGGTGTTAGCCTCTTTTTTTTTGAAGCTAAACAAGAGCAGTTCCCTCAGGTGCTCCTCAAATAACTTGTTTGCCAGATTCCTCATGAGCCTTGCTTCCCACCAGTGGGCATGCTCCAACACTTATATGTCCCCCTACTGAGGCCCCAGAACTGATCACTGTATTTGGGGTGCAGCCTCATTGGTGCCAAGTACAGGGGGATGATCATATCCCTATTCCTGCTGGCTGCACTGCTTCTAATACAAGCCAGCTACAAGAATAGCTATTAAGGAGCAGAAGCTATTTGGAACAGCTACAGAAACTAAATGTGCAGAAGCTTAAATCCAGACTTCCGCACCTGGCCCAAGCAGTGGGCAGGGAAGTGGGGCAGAAGGAACAGAGGGAAGAAAACCCTGGGAATTGCTTTGAACCTTTTCCACAGAGTCCCCATGATCTCTTTTGTGCAAACAGCAGCTGAAGAGGCTCTGCTGGTAGCAGCATCTCTGTTTATCCTCCCTGCCACCTTTGCTTTCCTGCAGGGCCCCACACACAGCTGGGTCATAGGATGTGTTCATTCAAGCTCCTTTGAGCTGAGCAATTGCGGTGATGATGCTGGGTGGGGATTTTTGTCCTGTGAGTCATAAAATGTGACATTTATGATTCTCCAATCCTTTTGCAGCTAGGTTTTTCTTTCTGAAAAACCCTCATAGTTTTGTGTCTTTGTGTTCTTCTTCTGCTTGACTTTGCTTTTTCCATTTGGTAATGTACCTCGAACAGTATTTTGTCAGCCTGGCTAGCAGCTGCTTTCTCTGCCTTTTGTATGGTCAGGGACTTCATCCAATACTTAAGAGTCTTTTGTTGGTTTTCATCCAGATGTTCTCCAGCACTTTACAGAAGGTGAATTCCCCACCTTGCACACACTAGCCATCAAGTGTAGACTTCTCTTTGGAGTTTGGAAGTGGAAAAGTAAGGGCAAAACCCCTCCTTAAACAACTTCCTCAATCAATAAATCAAGGCACACACTTTTCAAAACTGCCACTGGGGGTTTTTGGAGGAAAAATTGTTTGGTTTGCATGGTGTTTTATAGATTTCTCAGTGTTTGTGTTCAATTAAAGCAGGCTTTTAAAGCAATAACAAAGGCCATACAGGCAGAACACTGGTTAGACGTTACATCCTATTCTATGCCTGAATTGTCTTTGTGGGCAGTCGGACAAATGGTGATTACAAATGACTGTATGGTCAGCACACTGTGAGTTGCTGAGGATATAAACCACAGGGTTCATCTATGAAATTTTCCCAAATCCCATATTTGATAGGACTAAAAGGAAGAGAAGACTAGAGAAGAAAATAAAAGACAAGATGAAGCTGTTACTGTGAATTGAACAGGTTATGTTGCATCTCTAAACTGGATTGTGCTTCTGTCCTGGAGTCCGTAAGAGCAGCTTGTAATGACATTGCTCCAGCTGCAGGAATCTGCTCAGAGAAGGAGGATGGCTGCTGGCCATTTTTGTTTTCTAATGTGCATGGATTGAAGAAAGAAGAATCCCTCACGGGATTTGATTTAGATGGTTTTGGCAGCTGTAAATTGCTCACAGTATGCTGCAGAGTTTGTGCTATGAGATATTTTCAGTTCTGCTGAAATCTCATGCTAAAAAAAACCCCACCCCTAACTAAACTGGAACAAAAATAAGGCAGCAAGACGGAAGATTTCTGCAGATGACTTTCAGCTGGCTCATGCCTGTCCACTCTACAGGAGCTCTTTTACTTTAAAGAGTTGGATTCACCACTTAGAGAATCCAGAAGAGAAGACAGTGAGTGACCCTGAAGCATTAGTTTCCACTCTTAATGGCAAAGAAAGTGCTTTTCATTAGACTTTGTGTTATGTTAGGATTCACTTAGGCTGTCCTAAGATTATGCTGCACCACATGGGATTTTTAGAGAAATTAGATAGTAAAGAGTACTTTCTAAAACATGTTTACTTCTGTGGTTATGTCCTGATGGCCATTTAAGAGTGATTCTTACTCAGAGCTGCTGCTTATAAATTGCACCTCCACAAATAAGCAAGAAAATCAACAGAAAACCTGCTAAAATTAAAAATCTCTTGTAATCTTAGGAACATTGAGTGCAAATAACTCTGTTATGTGCATGGCTAATCTTAGAGTAATTGCTACTTTAAAAAAAAAAAAAGTAGTTTTACAACTTTCTGTTTCATTTGTTGCAATAGAACCAGAGTGGTGTGGCTACAACTGCATGTATATAATCTATTTCAGTGGAAGGGAACCTTTGGGAGCAGGTCCACTTGGGTTTCAAATTGCAGGCCAGTTTGAAAGATTAGCCCCCCCCCCAAACCCAAGATAAATAGTAACAAACTGACCTCCCCGAACATACTTCGGACATACATTGAGAAATTGCATAGATTTCATCTAGAAGTGATTGGAGTGTGGGGAACACAGGTGTCCTTGCTGACGCTTTAGTTTTTTAGAGGAATTGTACTCTTTTGGCACAAGCAAAGCTGAAGATGGGTAGATTTAGGCTTTATGTGAGGAGGAAGTTCTTTACCATGAGAGTGGTGAGAGCCTGGAATGGGTTGCCTGGGGAGGTGGCTGGGGCCCCAAACCTGGAGGTGTTTAAGGCCAGGCTGGATGAGGCTTTGGCCAGCCTGATCTAGGGTGGGGTGTCCCTGCCCATGGCAGGGGAGTTGGAACTGAATGATCCTGTGGTCCCTTCCAACCCTGACCGATTCTATGACTTCTTCCCAGTGAGGGTGGCAGGGGCTGCCCAGGAAGTTCGTGGGGTCTCCTTCTCTGAAGATGTTTGAAACCCGCTTGGACTTGGTCTGGGTGATCTTGCTGTGGCAGGGGGATTGGACTGGATAATCCTTTGAGGTCCTTCTGATCCCTGATGATTCTATGACATTTTATACTCCAATAGGTATGTGGCTGTACAGCCTTCTTGTGTCAAATAGAGCCTGCAGGACAGCAGGACACCTGCAAAATCAAGTGGTATGGTGGCAAGGGAAAAAGAGCTGTTTCATCTTTTCTTCCATTCCGCCATCTGTTCTTATTTCACAGCTCTGCTGGTATCTGCTTTACTTTTCTGTTTCCTGTATCCCTGTATATACTGTAAAGTGTTTTAGTAAGTGGGAATAGGAAAGCTATTTCAGAAAAACATACAGACATTTAATACTGACAATTTAACTAAAAGGGCTGTAACCATCAATGAAATGGGAAAACTAACACTGATTCAATTATGAAACTGTAATACTAATAATACCTATTTGATGCATTTCTACTTTTATCAAATGGCATTTTCTGAAGAAAAAAGCATTGACATGCTTTGACCAGCTTTGATCATGGGTTCCTTTTGCCATCTCTTTAGTTGGGTGACCAGGACACCAAATAATCAAAAAAAGCGCTAGTATCTTGTAATCTTCTACTGTTATTAATCTTCACAAGTGTGCACCCTTCTTGCTGCTTTCCTTCTGTTAGTGGATTCTTTGCTGCAGGTGAAATGCACACATAGCCACACACACTTCCCTAATGCTGAGCAGTGGTCAGCAGGCACCTTTTGGCCTTGCTTGATGCCATGAGCTTTGTGTCACCTCCATGCACTCCTAGGCAGGAGAAAGTGCTGCAGGACAAATATTGCTTGACCCCTTCGAAGTGCTTCCCCCAGTTGAACAAAAAGCCAAAGAAGAAATTGAGTACACGGTATTCATCCTTCATTTTCTGCTCCAGGCCAGGACTTCCAGAGTTAGTTTGGTACTGCGGGTTATGATGGCTATGCAGGGTGAGCAGGGTCACTGTAGTTCATAGTTACATGTTTCAGTGCTGTGTTGAAGTTACATAAAGATCATTTTAGGCATCCTGGATGTTTCAGTCACAATCCCTGTTTTACAAATGTTCCTAAATATTTCTGCTACCAAGAGTCTCCGTATGGTGCAGAAGGCAGGTACCTGAGTAGGGGTCACTGTTGCTTGGTAGCCTGGTGAAGAGTACCGTGCTGGTAGGCTTGTCCTTGAGAGACTGGTGTTATAGTGTCATGTGACCTAACTAAGCCTTCTGTTGTTGGCCCCTCAACCTCCTTTGATCAAGACAGACGGGTGAATGAAGAAACAGGAGAAACAATGTGGATGCAATAAATTCTGTTGTCAGTGTTCGTTTCATGTAAGTTACCTTGACCCACCCTCTCTTACTATCAGGGGACTTTTGAAGGCTGTGTAAAATGTTTTCTTCAGTTACTCTTCTGGATTAATATCTGAAAAATCTAGGGCAGCTGAACAGTTTTAATCCCTGGGTTCCTGCATGTGTTTTCTGATATTGGAAGCTTCTGTTAGTAGAGAAGAGAGGTCATGCCTTAATTTGGGATCAAATCATATGACGGTGGTTTCAACCTGCCATCTGTTGTCTTGCAGATTATATTGGCATGTTTTTCAAAGAAATACAGAATCTCCACTACCTGAACTTCCATGAAACAGTAGGGCAAGTTCTGGCTTTGACTGAGTAGGTCTATTCTAATGTCCTCTGTAAAAGAATTTTAAGATGTGGGAATATTTTCTCCAGTCTGCTACACTGGAAAGCTTATTCTCCTTTGGTCTGCTCTCTGAGCTATACCAGTACTGAAAGAAAGCACAATGGAGAATTAGAAATCAGAATGGGAAATTAGACATGTCTAGTATCACCATAAGTGAGGAAAAATATAATTGAGGTACATAATATAATAGTTGTGATTGGGAAGAAAAGTGGAGTTACTTTGTACTCAGCGAAGTGCACAACAAAAATATGGTGATGGGTTAAGATTCAATATTAGAGGAATTTAAATAGATTCTGTCTAATACAGCACATGTGGCTCTGTGCCCATGTGAAGTGGTTGCCTGTTTCAAGCAATGTGGGCATTTTACAGAAATACAGAGATTGTATCTAGGGAGCACTGGGAAGGAGTTCAAACCATTTAATGTGTCAGAGTAATCTCTCTCAATTTCAGCTTGGCTTGCATTTTCTGTAGTCTGTTTTTTATATTTTCCTTTCATATATTTCTAATACCCTTTAAAATCTTTACTTTTATTTAGCTTTATTATTTGCTCAATGCTTTTTAAAAGACTGTGCTGTTATAGCTCTTTACAGTCTTATTTTCTCGTAATTTTTTTCCTAGCTTTTCTCTCTTTAGCTTTTCCCCATTCTCCTCCTCCTGCCCTTTCTCCCCATTTTTACTGCTGTGCCATATGCAGTGTTTCTTCCTTTTTTTTCTGAAAATATCTTGACTCAGCATGGTCTGAAGAGTTTTGGGGGAGAATATAAGCCAAGAGATATTTTAAGGAAGCCTATATTGTAATAAATAAAAGTATTGTATCTGTCCCTGTGGCAGGAGAGGTGACTGTTGAGTATTTGTGTTGCTTTGAAGCCACATAGGAAATTCCTTAGAACGTTTTTGGTGATTCAGTTTGTTGGTTAGTAAGTCAACATAGTTCACTGTGGGTGAGAAAGCTGTTGAAGTGGTGCTAGCATTAACAAGGTGAAATCATTTTAAGGCTACATGATCTCTTTATCTACTGTAAAGCTGATGGTGGTGCTATAAGCAATAATTTAAGCTGGTTTGTATGAGCCCTCAGGCACCATCAGTGAGCCTGACTTTGCCTTCTGGGCTAAAGTTTTGTGTTTGTACAGGAAAGCAGTTTAGCTGATGGTTGTGTCAATGGATTTACTGCTGCTTTTAGGTGGCAACTGTGAATTAATCATAGTTTGTATGAAGGAATGGCTCAGATTTGAGTAATTTTGGTTAGTGTGATTCAGCTTGGACTTTCCCAGGATGCTTCTAGCACAGTTGAGCACAGGAACAGGGATTTCAGGGCATTGTGTGCAAGTACATATGTGTGCCTTTGCTCTTGCACATGTGTAAACCTTCTCAAACCAACCTTGGTCAAAAATAAACAAGAAATTCCTCAGGCTTATTGACAAAGCTGGGATATGATAATTTTATATAAGAAACTCAAACAAAATTGCTTTAAACTGTATGGAGAAATCAAAGCATTTATTGGGAATTTGGTATCTGTACGAGAACAGTTTGCACTACCATAGAGGTTTTTGCTTTCTGGTGGTTTGCACTATCATGGCAACCATGCTGACTTACAAACTTTTAAAGCTTATTCTTCAGCAGCCCGACTGATTTGTGTGAGCTGCAGTATGCTTTTTGCTCAAGAGCTGTACGCTTCTGGCAGATCCTTTCAAGTGGTTTGCAGACTTCTGAAATAAAAAGCTGTCAAGTGTTTGAGTGATAAATAAATGGGAGGAAATCACATACTGTAAATCAACAGGAGTGCATAGACGCATAGTCTATGGACTGTGAAAGAAATAGAGTGTGACATAACAATAACACTGTAAAAGAGATATAACAAAATCAGAAAAACCATCAGGTCAGGTGATAAGCAGCTCAATACAGAAGCTAAACAAACATGTCATAGCTGGAGGTGCACATACTCTAGATCTTCTGAAGCTGAGTGCATGCCAGTCTTGTCATGAGGGTGAAACCATGGCACAGTCCTTACATCAGTAGTCTTTCGGGACTGATTTGGTGAGTTGGTGAGTGGTGATTGGACAAGAGTAGGGGAATTGCAAAAGGATGCTGAAGCACCTGTGAAATATGTCCTACCTTAATTAAGGCCACTGGGAACTTCTTTTAAACACGTGTGATTCTATGATGTGGTTACAACAGAGAGGTCAGGTGTCAATATGAGAAGCTTATCCTCGCAATGATGTTTTACACAAATGTAACTGTGGCAAGGCTGCGCTAGGTTCCAGAAAATACTATTTTTGTGATGAACAACATGCCAGAACTGACAAATCTTATCAAGGCTGGTGTTTACAAATGTGACAGATTTATCATAAAAAGGCCCAGGTTTTGCTCATGCTGCATCAGTTTCCTAATGCAAAGACAGGCACTAGCTGTACATGGTCTTAAATAAACCAAGTAAAAGAGAAATGGCTTCTCAGACCCTTGTAGAAAAATGAATTATGTGGGAAAGTCAGAGAAAGCTCCAGTTCTTCTTTCTTTGAGAGCCTGGAATGAGTTACCCAGGGAGGTAGTACTGTTCTGTGACTTGGTCTGGGTGTCCTGCTGTGGCAGGGGGATTGGAACTAGATGATCCTTTGAAGCCCCTTCTGATCCCTGATGATTCTATGATTCTTATGAGGCAAGGTCTCACATCTCTAGGCATGGGGGTAAGAGGCTTATCACAAATGTCACAGGCAGGGCAGGTATCTGTCAGAGTTCAGTCTAATTCTTTTTTTCATGCAGTCTTCTAGAATGAGCATTTCAGAGAGATTTCCTTTTGTTTAATTACCTTTTTGTTCAATACCCATTAGTACTGTTTACCATCCTCTGCAAGGTGACCTACACATGGCTTTTCTTACGCTTTTATCCGTTACATGAAAAATAACTGACATATCTCAGATATAAATCCTAGACTGGTTTTTTACAGCAGTAGGCAGCTCTTGATTGACAATTTTAAAAGGACTTAATTATGTTTGCTCATTTTGGTGTTAAATGATTGGATGATTGGAAGTTGGCAAACGTGACCCCCATACACAAGAACAGTCGGAAAGCTGATCCAGGTAACTACAGACCTGTTAGCCTCACTTCAGTTCTGGGCAAAGTTATGGGATGGTTACTGCTGAATGCTATCATGCAACAACTGTGTGATGGCCAAGAGATTAAGCCCAGTCAACATGGGTTTAGGCGGGGTAGGTCTTGCCTGACTAACCTGATGTCCTTTTATGATCAAGTAACTCGACTGGTTGATGACAGGAAGGCTGTGGATGTAGTGTACCTGGATTTCAATAAAGCATTCAACACAGTCTCCAGTGATATACTCCTGGCTAAGATGGCAGCAAGGGGCTTTGACAGGAATATTCTATGGTGGCTCAGGAACTGGTTGGATGGACGAACTCAGAGGGTGGTGGTTAATGGTGTCACAACTAGTTGGCGACTAGTGGTGTCCCCCAAGGGTCGGTGTTAGGTCTGGTCCTATTCAACATCTTCATTGATGATATTGATGATGGGTTGGAATCCATCATGAGCAAATTTGCAGATGACACCAAGCTTGGAGCTTGATCTGTTGGAGGGTAGGAGGGCCCTGTAGAGGGACTTAGACAGACTGGAGAGAGAGGTAGACTCTAATAGGATGAGTTTTAACAAGTCTAAGTGTCGGGTTGTGCACTTTAGTTGTAACAACCCCAGGCAGAACTATAGGCTGGGAATGGAGATCTTGGAGAGTACTTGGGTAGAAAGAGACTTTGGGGTATTGGTGGACAGTAAACTTAGCAGGAGTCAGCAATGTGCCCAGGTGGCCAAGAGGGCTAGTGGCATCCTGGCCTGTATCAGGAATGGTGTGGCTAGCAGGGAGAGGGAGGTTATCCTCCCCCTGTATTCGGAACTGGTTAGACTGCACCTGGGTATTGCATTCAATTCTGGGCCCCTCAGTTTAGGAAGGATGTCGAGGTGCTGGAACGAGTTCAGAGAAGAGCAACTAGAATGGTAAAGGACCTGGAAGGTAAGCCCTACGAGGAGAGGTTGATGGAGCTGGGTCTGTTTAGCCTGGAAAAGAGGAGGCTCAGGGGTGACCTTATTGCTGTCTATAACTACCTAAAAGTGGTTATGGTCAGATGGGGATTGGTCTTTTCTCCCTGGACACTGGAGACAGGACAAGGGGTCATAGTCTTAAGCTCCACCGGGGGAGGTTTAGACTGGACATTAGGAAAAGGTTTTTCACTGAAAGAGTGAAATGATTTTGGAGCGGGCTGCCCACAGAGGTGGTTGAGTTGCTGTCTCTGGAGGTGTTCACGGTTAGTCTGGATGAAGTGCTGAGTGGCATGATCTAGATGTCAGATGTTAGTTTTACTTGGTTGGTTTTAGGTTGGACTGGATGATCTTTAAGGTCTTTTCCAGCCTCATCATTACTGTGATACTGTGATACTGAAATATTTGTCAAAGCGCAGAAACTAAAAAAATCTGTTGCTCACTGATTTCTACTGCTTCAGTCACTGTAAAGTGTAATGTTGGCTTGTTTAAGGAGAATAGCAACATACTACTTTCTTACCGTATTCTCTTGTGTTTGTTTTACCTTAAGAGTCATATAAAAGTACATTTATACATAAAATACATTTTGATTTTAAGCCCTGTTACTTTTTCTGTTTGATAGAAGTGTTCATTTATGTGAAAAAATGTAATGTTCCTGCTGTAATTATTAGCACATATTTGAATCATAAACATATGAATTCTGTTTTATGTGTTTTATTTGTATATATACAGTGTCCTTTTAAGGTAAAGGGGGTAGCAACCAGTATTTAGGTCTGAAGATGCCGCTGTCTGTTATGCAGAAAGAATGGAAGGCTATGCTGTTTAGACTTTTAAAATCTCAGTTTCACTTCAGTACAAAAATCTAGTCCCATTTTTTAAAATGCAGTATTAGCACCAGCAGGACTTTAGGACATAGCTAGTGCATTGCATCAAATCTGCTCAGAACCCTGAGTTCATGGATGTACAGTGGTTCATCCTTAGAGTCAAACTGGTGAGATTCAGTTTCTCCTTTTACTGCTTGCCATGGCTGCTCAGTCTTGTCCTCTGCAGCAGACACTCTCTTTCTGAGTGCTTCTCAGGTGCTTAGCCTAATGACTGCCTGGGTTCAGGCAGTCATTCCTGAAAATGACCAAATCATGTGTTTTCCAAGTCAAGAGGAACACCATTTGTATATGACAGAGGGCCCTGTGAACTGGAACACCTCCTCGTCATACAGGTCTTCCAGTAGTTCATAATCTCCATCCGCAAAAAATGTAGGGAATGGAGGGTTTTTATTGAAGACCTTGTAAGTAGGTAATTTACTGTCTTTGACCTTCACTATAGTTGCTCCAACCAGGTATAAATTGCTCCATGGCAGTTTGTGAAGCATACAGCAAGTTATTTCCACCTGCCATTTTACAGCATTTGAATATCTGGCCTAATGAGTGATGAGTATTTTGTGGGCCAGGCTATATAAACTATGTCAGAAGAAAGCTCTGGAGGGTGAATACTACTCCCAGTCGGATGCATTTCCTGGGCAGGATTGGGACACTTACTAATTGTCAGGGTGGAGTTGTGCTGTTTCTGAGGAGATGGCTATGAGGAGGAGACCTCCAAACAAAGCTTTGTGTGGTCTTACTGATGTCTGTTGAGAAACACTTGGAAATTTGAGTTGCATGAATTTCCTAAAGGAGGGAGAGCCTTGCAATTAAATAACTAAGCAGTGCCATTACTGAATGGCAGGAACAGCTGTGTTGTAGCTCCTTCTGGTATATAGTCTCTTTTCTTTCTCTGCATGTAACTGACAACACTTTTTGCTGTACAGTGGGTTAGGTGCAGGGTTGCAAGAGAACAACTTGATGCCACCACATTTGGGGGTGGTGTGAAACTGGCTGGTTGCAAGAGGGATGTGCTGATTTGTGTGTCCTGTGCAGGTGAGAACCACAGTCATTCAGCAGGGTTGGGGGCAGTGTTAGCCTCTTGATTGTGCCATGGAGTGGAGAGTGTCTGCCACCTGTCTTTCCAGGAAGTGCTGTATGTCCACTCGCTGCTTGAAACCAAGGGATCCAAGATCAAAAAATGTGTGAGTGTGAGGTATATAACTGTCGTGGAGGTAGGAGGGATGGAGGGGTTGGTTGGTAGGATGGAGATAGATGGAACATGATAGGTGTCCTAGTGGTATCCTGCACAGAAGACTTGCTTTGTGCTCCAAGGATTTCTCTGCATGAGAGTTACTGATTTTTTTATTTTTTTTGATGGCAAATCATGGAAGGTATCCTTTACTCAAGCAAATAATACAAAAACAACATCAGGCTTTCTATTGAAGTAACCCAGAGTTATCCATGGGTGTCTATGTGGAGACATCTCACTGGATTTAGAAGCATTTGAGTTATTACACAAAACATATCTCATAGGTGTGACCTTCTCCATTCCTCTGTTAACTCGGTGAACAGTGGTAGCAGTTATTCTCTAGTGTGTCTTCATTGTAAGAAAGGCACAAGTTTTTAGAGTAAGATTCAGAAAAGGAAGTTAACAGTCATTCTTTAAAATACTTGATATAATGAGCTTGTAAGGGGCTTCCCTTGGTTGTAATAAAAGTAAAGGTGAGGCAGAGGGTGTATTTGATCCAAAGTATGAGCTGCTTTGCTGCTTTCTGGGAAAAACTAATTGGTCCTGTTTTCAAGCGAGGTCACCAAAGTGCATTGGTTTACCTTTCTGCAAATGCTCCGACACCACTAACCACCACCCTCTGGGCTCGTCCATCCAACCAGTTCCTGAGCCACCATAGAACATTCCTGTCAAAGCCCCTTGCTGCCATCTTAGCCAGGAGTATATCACTGGAGACTGTGTCAAATGCCTTACTGAAATCTAGGTAAACCACATCCACAGCCTTCCTGTCATCAACCAGTTGAGTCACTTGATCATAAAAGGAGATCAGGTTAGTCAGGCAAGACCTACCCCACCTAAACCCATGTTGACTGGGCTTAATCGCTTGGCCATCACACAGTTGTTGCATGATAGCACTCAGCAGTCACCGTTCCATAACTTTGCCCAGAACTGAGGTGAGGCTAACAAGTCTATAGTTACCTGGATCAGCCTTCTGACCGTTCTTGTGTATGGAGGTCACTTTTGCCAACTTCCAGTCATCCAGAACCTCACCTGTGATCCACGACTTCTGATAAATTATGGAGAGCAGTTTAGCAAGCTCATCTGCCAGCTCTCTCATCACTCTGGGGTGAATCCCATCCAGTCCCATGGACCTGTGGGGATCCAAATGGATCAGCAGGTCTCTAACTAGTACCTCTTGGATAACAGGGGAGCTACACTGTACCCTATCCCTGTCTAACAGTTTAGGTAAGTAGTCGTCCTGAAGACAGTCTACCCTGTTGTTGAAGACAGAGGCAAAGGAGGCATTAAGTACCTCTGCCTTATCCTCATCTAGTTACTAAATTTCCCTCCATGTCCAGTAAGGAGTGGAGGTTATTACTACCCCTCTTTTTTTTATTGATAAATTTACAAAAAATTCTTCCTATTATCCTTAACAATGGTGGCCAGCCTGAGTTCGAGTTGGGCTTTAGCCTCCCTGATTTTCCTCCTGCACAACCTGACAATTCCTCAATACATGACTCAATTGGCCTCGCTCTTTTTCCAGAAGTGGAACATCCTCTTTTTCTCTCTTAGTTTTTTCAAAATTTCCTGACTCATCCTGGCTGGTCTGCTTCCTAAGGCTTATCTTGTGACACACAGGGACGGCCTGGTTTTGTGCGTCAATAATACATTCCTGAAGTACACCAAGCTCTCCTGAACCAATTTCTTGTAAAGGGCTGCCTCCCAAGGAATTTTCTTAATCAATTCATTAAATAAACCAAAATCTGCCCTGAGGAAATGCAGTTTAGATGTTTTGTTGAGCCCTCTTTTTGATCCACTATTAATTGAAAACTTAATCATTTCATGATCACTGCCTCCCAGGCAGCCTCTGACAATCACATCACCCACCAGGTCTACCCTATTTGCAAACAGCAAATCAAGAAAAGCCTCAAGCCTGGTAGGTTCACTGACCAATTGCAACAGAAACCAGTCCTCAATACACACTATAAACCTTCTAGACTGCCTCCTAACTGCTGTGTTAATATCTGGGAGGTTGAACTCACCCAAGAGAATAAGGGCAGACGATCTTGAGATGTCTTCCAGTTGTTTAAAGAATATTTGATCAGCTTCGTCATCATGATTGGGTGGTCTGTAGCACACTCCTAACACAATGTCGATCTCATTAGCTAACCCTTTAATCTGAACCCATAGGCTCTCCACTCTGTCGTCCCTAATCTCAAGTTCCATCATTTGCAGGACTTCAGCAACATACAGGGTCACCCCTCCACCCCTTCTGCCTCTTCTATCTCTCCTAAATAGCATACACCCTTCCAATTCAACACTCCAGTCATATGACTCATCCCACCACGTTTCAGTGATGGCAATTATGTCATACATTTCCTGGTTCACCAAGGCTTCAAGTTCCTCCTGCTTGTTGCCCATACTTTGTGCATTAAAATATACACACCTCAGTTGGGCTGCTACATGCATCTTCAGAGTGGATACATTTCAGCCAGATGCTTTTATTTTTTCCTCTGTACCTCAGTGGAACTTGCCTGCAATGGTAGTGTGATAGTGCTGTCTGCTCAGAGCTGGGAGAATACGTCTGCAGATGGATGAAAGGCTTTATAGCACTGGTTTCTTTACACCTATACACCATAAGGTTTAAATAAATAACAGATTCTTCAGTCAGCATTGTGGCTGCTTTGTGCAACAAAGGGTGTCCTATTGAAGCAACCTCACATTTGTCTATTATGTTCATATTTTCTTCTGTCATTAAATGCATGTGGGCAAGGAAGCTACTGAGATGGGTTAAGAGGTCCCTACTTGCCTGGTGTGCGCAGGAGGCAAAACTTGATCTGTTTGAGCAGATTAGGCATGCAGCCAGCAACAGAAAGCAAGACTGTCTGGCAAAAGGTATGGAAAGGGAAGGAAAAAACTGTACAACACTGAGGACATTAGCCTGTCTCGCTGCCATTCTTTCTCCTGGAGTGGTTCATGAGAAGGAGTAAGGCATGGAGTTGTAATGCTCCCTGGACCATCCTCTCTTTACAGCCTGGATGTGTTCCTGTGTGACTTGGTCTAGGTGGTCCCGCTGTGGCAGGGGGATTGGACTAGATGATCTTTTGAGGTCCCTTCCAATCCCTAATGATTTTATGATTCAGTATCAAGGAGCCAATTCCAGTAAACTGTTGTAGTCTCCAGATTTTCCTTCTTTCTTACTCTATGCATTTGTTTTAATTCTTGTTTTATCCTTGCTTTCTTCCTTTACCTCTCCTCTCTGCTTTCCATAATGCATCTCACTGAAGAGCAACCCAGCTGCTCCTCAGGCCCTGCTGGGCTCCAGGCTGGAAGGGGTGGGTCACAGTTTTGCTTTGAAGCATCACTGTGGGGCTTCGAAACTGTACTAGGAGAGGAAATTGCTGCCTCCTCCTGTAGCCACATGGTCAAGCTCAGCAGCATTAGAGACAAACTGGGGCTGCTTTTCACATCAAATTTTACCACACAAGAAGAAGGTGACAGAAGTATGATTGAAAGGAATGTGGAAAGAGGGAGAGGGAAAACATATTATTTTAAAACTATCTTTTTCTTCTTTCCCTGCATGAGAACTGGTGGATCTCTTCTTAGTTTAGTGCTTCTTTCTGATCACTTCATATACTGTAGGACAGAAAGGAACTCTTGAGCCACAGATGGCAGCATTTTGGAAGTAATGAGGGCATGTAAAGATAAACAAAACATCAGAAATAATAATCAAAGTGATGAAATGATGAAATGACATGTTTACAGGCCAAATAAGGGACATGCTAATTAGCTGCTTGTGCACTTATACCCCACTCATAATGAAACTCCAGTGATAGTTAAAACTCTGCTTTGCCTCCCTGCTCTTCTTGTGTTGACCTGTACCATAAATCTATAGCAGCAGATGGAAAGTATGCGAGTTATCGCCTGTATGATAAAAAAGTCACGTGCTTTTCTTTGAGATCTGTGTGTGGAGTATGCTAAACGGTAACAAGCACAGAAAATACTGGGTTCTTGACATACTGGTGTCCATCTCTGGGATCTATTGTGAATGATTTTCACTTTCCATTCCGTGTATTTTATGCACTATTGGTTTCCTCTGTGCCACAGCTGTTTGTGATAGAAACCCCTAGATGTTGGAGAAGTATCTCACACAGATAGCTCTAATGCTGAATGTGAGGTTGAACAGGGCTTTTTTGGAGGCTCGAGACAGTAAATTCAATGTGTGATCTGTATGTCTGTTTATTAATGAAATGGTTAATCATAGAATTGTTTAGGTTGGAAAAGACCTTTAAGATCATTTGAGTCCAACTGTTAACCTAACTGTACCAAGCTGATATTATGATTATGTGTGCCCTTCAGTTTCACACTTAACAGCACAGTTGAGATATATGGGTAACATATGTGAGGTCACATCATCCAGAGCTGATACTGCTCAGACCCTGAGAAGTTGCTGCTATATTAAAATATATTCATTCAGCTGCCAGGGATTTTCTGCACACTTGAGATATGGAAACTTATGAAATTAATATTCTGAAGATCAAAGTAGAAGTTAATGGTGCAGTAAATTATTTTTGTTTTCTATGTAAAAATTCATGATATATTAGTTGTTGAGATTGTTGTTTCAGATTTCCTTTTCATATGAAAAATTTTACACCCATTTTCTAACCAGAACTTCTAAAGTAATTCAGCAGAAATGCATCACGTTTCTTCTCAAATGCAGCAAGAAGATTGGTTTGCTCATACAGCAAGCCATTCTTCCCACTGTCGAAAACCCTAACTTTTCTGGACAGAAGATGTTTGGAAAAAACCTCAATAAACTCAAAATATGCATATAATTTTCCCAGTGTAGTACATGCTTTTAATGGTTTTAAAAGACAGGGTTACAAAGCAGTTTAGTTCTGCATGGTTGATAATGTGTGGGTACTCATACACACAGAAAATTACTGTCTCTGTTTCTGACATGCATGAACGATGCTAACTGAGGTCACAGAAGGCAGGTTTCTGAGATTACCACTGATGCCTTGACATTGGTGGTTGGGGGGGAATCTGGCAAACTTGAGTGAGACTTTTGCAACTTCAGTGCTTCCAGGCCATGTTCTTTCCCACGTAATTCACTGTAAGGTAGAGTTTGCTGAGAGCATCACAGTGTGGCATCCCATTGTTACTAGTGCACTGAATCGAGAGCCAGACAGGCACAAGCATTATTAATTCAAATATATTTCATAAAACACTAAACACAAACTATCAGAAATTTGTCCCCACATTTTTCTTGTACATGTCTTTTATATGAAGTGTGGATGAGAGAAACAAAGGAAAACAGACTGGAAATTTCCAGCCTGAGTTATGCAAGTATAAATTTCAGTGCTAAGCAGTGGAATGTTTTTAAGTTAACAGATATCTAGATATTTGGATATGGCTCTTTAAGATCACACGAGTCCAACTGTTGGACTCATTACCCTTTATCAGTTTTAGTCTGGCATGACTTCTAGCCAGGAAATGGCAAAGTGAATCTCATAACAGGTAAGGGCATGTAGGATTGCACACTATGTGCAACACCTGCCAAGTGTTAACAGTGTCAAGAGCCATTCATGCGCTGTTATCCAGAAAGAACGGTGTGCTTTACAAGTAAGTGCAAGTGCTAGGTTGTATTCCTCTGTGTGTGACTGTTAGTACCAGGTTAAAAGCATATTCTTCTTTCAGTGAAGTGGAAAAAGTTGCACACCTCTTCAGTGGGTGTATAGATGAAGTGTTTGTGAGTTCTGTAAAGATGAATGAAGTTCATGGAGTTATTACAGTTAGGATGTGATTGCCAGATGTTGGAATATCTGTATGCATGCATGCTGGTGCATCTGTTGTGTGGATAATAGGAAATACCCATGTGGGACAACTGTGCAGTGTACGTGTTATTGCACTTGGGACCACGGTTTCAGCAGGCGTAAATCAGGGTGGATCAGTGGAAGGCTACAAAGTCCAGCAGTGCGTGCTTCCTGAATTCACCACGTGTGACTGCAAGCAAAGGCCTTGACGTGTGGGATTGCGGTTGGCAGAGTGTGTCAGGACGTGACTTTGGGAGGTTGAGCTGAAGACATCTAGTAAAAGAAAAGAGAAAAAGCCAAGCCACAAATCCAGATCCAAGAGACACGGATGTTGAGGGGAAAGAAAAATGCATGCACTGAGACAGATCACACAGGCTAAGCCACCAGTTTTGTGCTGCTGCTTCTCTATGGAAGTAGATGGAAACTGTAGGGTACTGATGTTTTACACGGTTAATTGCTGGCAATGTCTGCATTAACAAGTTATGGAGCAGACCCGCAGAGTGAAATGGTTGGTGTTCAAGATCTGATGTTTAGATTGTTGAGATTTTCTGACTTTTGAGTTGGGCTTTGGTGGTCCTGGGTAGAGCCTGGAGTTATTCTCAAGTTTGGCCTAATCTCTTGTTGCACTGCTGCTCCACAGAAAAACAGCTTATACCTGCTCCTGTGCCACCTCTGGCACAGAGTTGTCCCGTGTTCCTTCCATATCCTGCATGCTTGCTGGATTCAGGAAAAATGGACCCCAGTGTCTCCTTCTCTGCTGTATGTAAAATGGAAGTCTGCAGCTACAGGGTTTCCTCATGTCCTGGTTGCTACATGCAGCCACAACCTGGCTCTCACTGAAGCTTTGTCTTTTTATGTCCAAATTGCATGGGGTTATTTTGTCTGGTCAAATGACTTAGCATGGAAGTCCACTCATCTGTCCTTTCTTACCCCTAGGTCTCTTTCAACACTCTTTCTGTGCGTTCTGTCAACTGCAGCTGCTGTTGATGCACTGCATATATCAGTGGTTCATCTGAGCAGTGATTTAATTTTATTAAACATCAATGCCTGTCAGCCTTTGATTAACAGCAGTGCCTGGTACCGCTCTCTGGATGTGGAATGAAGCATCAGCTTTTGCAACTCCAAAAAGTTTTATAGTTTTAACACTTTCTGTGCATAAACTCATAGCATCACTCAGCTTTGCAACTTGCCCATTATTTTAAAGACAATTGTTTCAAATTCGTATGAAGTGCATTTTTGGTTGCAGTTGAAGGGGTGATTCTGTTTACGTCTTGGCATGTATGTCTAATATTTTAGATTTCAAAAAAAAGTGTTTTATTATTATATGATTGTCTTTTGTAGCACAGACTGGATTCAAGTTCCTAACGCATCCTTTCCAAATCCATGCACTGTACTCTCATAATGCAGCACTGTAACCTATTCAGTCTCTTGTGGTTCTGTCCCCCATGAACTCTATCCCTTGTTTTGTCACTTTTAAAAGTAATTTTTTTGTTCCTGGTTTGGTCTTGAAATGCTACAAGTTAAAAAAGTTGTCATTTTCTCAACCGTACTTGCCCAGCTTCATAGTCAAAGGCTGGAAAACTAGCTGGCTTGGACGCAAGTCAATTGTATGTGAAGCAAATGAAAGGAAGACTATGTTTATCAGTTGTGAAAAATGCCTCAGGCTCATTGTTTAATAAAAACATGTGGTCGCTCTGCAGAGGTGATAAAAACAGCAAACAGAATGTTAAGCTGCAAGAAACTTCCCAATAGAAATTATATTGAAAATAGTATAATTTTTGCTATGTGAGCCAGCAGCAGATCACCAACTGAAAAATCAAATACATTAAGAATCCAGTCTCATACATATGTGTCTTTGTGTGTGTGTGTACATTTATGGAATAAAAATAGAAGAGGTTCAGAAAGCAAGACATTAAAATGTTTAGAGTCAGGGAGAAGCTTTGTTATTAATAAAATCTGAAAGGATTTGGAATACAGTCAAGAGGTTTAGACAAAGGGCAATCAAAATCATACTTGGATCTTTCAAAGTCTGGTTCAGAAAGGAGTGGGAATGGGTCTGAAGGACAGCTTAGCAAATAAAGCATGTGGATAAAAAAATTGTAGTTCAATGATTTGTTGAACTGTTACAAACCTAAACATCAGTTCAGCAGGACTAGCCTGATAACTATTGTTTTCCCAGAAGAAAACGGATCAGGCTTAAGGGAGCTGCATTTGTTATGTTAAACCATTCCCATAGAAATTTCCTACTGATGCCTTTGAAATTGTTTAATCTAGAAAGGAAATACAATCAATATGTAGAATGCTATTTATCTTCTTGTAACACTGCAGTAAATGAACTCTCATACTAAAAAGGGAGTGCATTTTAAAGTGAAAAAGGGCTTCTTGTGTGCACAGTTACATAGTGGAACTCACTGTCATGTGACAGTAGCAGAGAGACCTCAATAGGACTCAGGAAAGGTTTGGACATTTCTTGTTATTAATATGCCAGCTGGCTCCCTGATACTGCTGTCATGATAACCACCATGGTATAGGGAAACATATGTAATGTCTCTTTCCCTGTGGTTTGTAGGCCACCAAGTACCAGCTTGCAAATATTTAGAACATTAATCATTTATTTGAGCTGTGTTCATACCTACAAAAGCATGGCAATATCTTCTGGACTTTGCAGACATTTGAAATCCAGCAACAATTTCACACTGGTCTCAGAGAGACTTTGCTGCATTTATTTTGTCATGTTCTCCTTTTTTACAAATGAATTTTTTTTGCCAAGCCACAGAATCCATAAACAGACTGTCCCAGAGCTTGTGCCCGTTCCTTTCAGGGAAGCGTCTGCCACAGAATTGGGATCTAGTTTCAAACTCCTGCACAATTTTAAGTTATTTAGAGCAAACATTTTGGTTTAGGTTGGTCTCTAAATATTTGTTGTATGATTTTATTTATAAGAATAATGACTCTGTTTACAGGTCACAGCATATAATGCATTTAATGCCTGGTCTCTTATTTTTTTAGCTTTTCCTAACTTTCAAGTCTGTTTCCACTCTTTAATTTTGCACAAACTCTTGGTCATTGGCCAGACAAATTCTTTGTAGCCTGTACAGTTCGGGATCTTGGCCAGATTAATGTTGTCACCGATTTCCCCTCCCTCTTCTTTTAATAACATCCCACTCTCTTTGTATACTTCTCATGTTTTCTGAGGTTGTAATTCTCTGTGTTTTTCTGCATTTTCTTGAATATTATCCTCTTTTATCTCCCAATTTAACTGGATCTTATTTTTCTTCATGTTCTCTTAAAGACCTCTAACATTTAAACAATGAACTTTCTGAATATTTGTTACTGAGCAGTCTTTTTTTGAAGCTGGGCTGGTGATTCCTTGTCCTGAGGCAACGTTGACTGGCAGCTGAAGAGAATCTCCTTGGGGAGGTTTAAGAAGGAATCTTGGTTTCTTCTACTAGGAATTTTCAAACTGCATTGTCCTCAAAGTTGGTTTGAGATACTGAAGGTCAAATCCACTGATTTTTTTGTGCATTCATGACATCAAGCACTGGTTCACATTTTTGCTACTTCACTGGGGGTTGTTCTTCTGAAATGTGATTGTCAGAAGCCTCTGATGGTGAAAGGTTATGTTTGTGAAATACTTTAAGCAAAAGTTACCTCAATCCAGAGGTGGGAGAGTTTGTAGAACAAATTTCTGTTTGATATCCATTTGATGGGATATGTTTAGTTGAGATGAATAGTCTAAAGCCCAGACAGAGGAGTTAGTTACAGACAGTTTTCCTAAGAGAATATGGTGGAATGAAGTCTACAATGAAATCCTATGCTCTGAAACTACTCAAAACATTCTTGCTCACCTGTATTACACTTCTGTAGTGAGAATTAATATTTGTCAAGGATGACTTTACAATCCAGTAGCCAGCATCTCCATTTTTAACTGATGCAGGTCAAAACTGGAGCTGGTCTCTTCAATGTCTGGTCCTACACAGTATGTTGGCAAAAAGTCTAACCTTTTTCTTTTCTCAGCATTCTTGAAATAAACAATTGATTGTGAGATAAACACAAATAATTTTATAGTTTAACTGTGGCTGATATTCTTTGTCCTGGCCAAAGCAAGAGTTAAATTTGGAGGGCAGCCCCCCAGGGCTAAGTATACAAGTAAACTCCAGCTGCTTTGTACTTCTTTGCCAATACTGAGAAGCCATAAGCCAATTTTAACTTGCTGGTTAAACCAGGTTTACAGCTGTTTTGTGTTGCTGGAGTGGAGCAGAGCAGCTGGAGCATAGGAGTGACTCAGGGTGATGTTTTCTTTGCTGCCTCTTTTGTCCTATTCTTGAATTTTCCGCAGAATAATCCAAGGAAGTAGTAGTCAGTTCTTATCAGTGCAGTTGATGCAAGACTGGCATTTACAGTCAAAATCACCATGTTTTTCTCTCTTAGTGTTTGCTTTTATATTCTCCTACTCATTGTGTTTGCCATGAGGACTTAGATGTGTAATAATTCCATGCCATACTGGCCGTATACTCAGTCTTTCTTTTACAAAGGACAGTCATCGGCTTGAGTGCATTTTACAAGCTTTGCTGGCTGAAGTAATCTTATGAAAACACCTTATAAAAGAATAATTCAAGAGGATGAAGGTGTCTTTGATGTTAAAGTGCCTGAAATTTCTTCAGAACCAGCCCGTCTCTCATAGATTTCACTTATGACGGTGTCAGATCTTTTTGGCTATGCCACATTTTCTCACCTATACAAAGTCTTCTAGTTTTGTATTTTTGAATTTTGCTGAAATTAATGTCATTTTGTCCTGCTGAGGTTTCATGAAAGGGTCTCAGGCTGGAAATTGAATCCTCCTTTTTACTGTCTGAGATTTCAATGCAGCATGAATATAGAATGAAGTTCTTGGTTTGGTCAAGCTTGTACTGTTTCCAGATCAGTAAATCATGATATTGGTTGCAAATTACAGTCTCTAATGTAATAGCAATTAATATTATCACAAGATAGGCTTAGATGATCTTTAAAAGGTCCCTTCCAATGGAAATGATTATATGAGTCTATTATCAGTAATAAGTAGGTTACATTTTCTAGCTGTACGTACTTGATAGTGGGTCTAATGCTGGAAGAAGGCACAATTAATGTAGAAAGGTATAGAAAGGTGAGTGATTGGAAAAGAGTCCAGTGGGATAAGACAGTATATAAGGATGCTGCAGATCTATCTTTGCGATTTGTGGTGGGCATGTGGCTATGATCACCTAGGAAGTGTTTAGAAACCTTTACGTATAGCAAGAACGATTGTTGGATCATCTGCATAAAATGCCTGCATCCTTATCTGAATGACTCCGTTGGACTCCACCATGCTTCATCTCTGCTGCTTCTGCTCTCTTTGTCACAGATGGCCTTGTGTAATTTTGAAGGTACTGCAATCTTTGTTTTAGTATTAGTTATCAAGGAAGAACAGTTGTATTCCTGAAGCACTTGCACCAGCAGCTACTACTTGATGATCAGATAAACTTCCACTCTTCCCAACTGTTTGGACTTAGTAGTGAGTTTCTGTTTTTTCACTGTCAGGTGACTGTGACATTTAGAATGTGGATTCCAGTAACATTACATCACTATATGGATGGTTCCTACACTGCTGGTTTTATGGTGTAGCAGTAACCACTGTGAAAAATAGAAATCTTGAAGTAACCATGAGGTGTCTGTCTGCAACCACCAGCAAAAGCAAGGTGTCTACTCTATTAATAGCAAAAAAAAAAGTGAAATTCCACCGTTGTACCTTCTTTATAGGCTGCAGATCTTGATTGCCAGCAAATTGGCTGCAAGGGCAAGGGAAAGACCACCCATTAAAGTAAATGTTCACAAACTGTGCAAACAAAAATAAACAGTTAAAACAAAAAATCCAACCTTGACAGTTTGTAACAGCTGCCACATTCCACTCAGGAAACTCTTTATGCCAAAGGGATCTGACAGGATCTACCTTACTTATTGACATGTATGCAAATAAAAAAACCAAAACAAAACCCCAAAACCCCCCCAAAAAGACAAAAAGTATTTTGGATTCTCTGAGTAGGTGTTGTTTTATGTATATAAGGAGTTTTTCATTCTCTCACTCCTGTAGTTTGCATTCTTTAATGTCATGGACTAAAACATTTGTTGAGTGCATGGGCTGCATCATATGGCCAAACACTGAGCTCTTTTTGTTTTATTGGTTAGAGAAGGGAAGTGGTATCCCTGCTGTGCTCCAGCTGCAGTGAAAACTCTACTGAAGATCCATATATGAAATTGCTTATGAAGTTAATGTCTTTTAATGTCTCACATACCAGTTTGCCTCTTGTACCAGAGTGATGGAAAAGCAAGGAATGCACATGAGGAGCACTAGCCAGCTGAGTAGTATAAAGGAGGCCTTATCAGCTCCCTGTCCCGTGTAAGAGGGCTCTGATCCCAGGACACTTAATCTTGGTGCAGGAAGCTGGTTGGCATTATTTTCCATCATCTTTGAACACTCAGTGGGGGTGCTGACCCCAGAGTCACCGTTCTTTTGGGAATGGTGCTGTCCTTCATATTTGCCAACAAGAAGCCTGGGAATTTGTGGATCAAAAGAAATTACGAGCTGAGGATTTCCAGGGAGATCTGGAGAAAGTTGAAACAGAAAAGTGATTAAGAAAGTGAAAGTCTGAACTAGTTTAACATTACCCTGTAATGCTCAGCAGTGGCCTGGGAGCTCTGAGAGTGACCCTGTGGTCTTGCTAGTAGTCTCAAAAATTGTTGAAAATGCTGAGACATTTACTCTTCTCCAGGTCCAACACTTAAATGGCAGTAGCTGGTCAGTGTGGTAAGAAGAGATCACAGGAAGCCATGCATTAGGCTAGTAGAAAGGTTCACAGTGGCAGTGAAAGAGAGCTGTGCATCAGAACTTCGGTTTTCTTGCACATTGAAGTCATGGATATTCTCTATGAACTTTTCAGTAGTGTCACATGAGAGAGTTTCAAGCTTTTTGTGATATAGAATTTGCATGATGCTCTGTGTTTTCTGACATAAATAATCAGTGGGAACATCAGAAAAAGAGAACACAAGGAATCAGAAAGTGGAAATTAATGGTTTTAGAAAAGACTTGGAAAAAAAGGGAAAAGAAAGAGGCAGAGTGACAGAAACTGTGCAGCCAGCAGGATCTGTGGAAATGTTAATCTCAAAGGCTACAATTCAGCAGCAAAGGGCCCCACTTTAAGCAGAAGATCATGTAGAGAGAAGGAGGTGAGATAAGAAATTGCAAATTCATGGGTGCCTGTGAAAGCAATGGGAAATATTTTCATTTAAGGCTGTCTCTACTGAAAGCTACTGAAAGTCTAGAGGAATACCACAGGTTTAGAAACCTTGGTTGCATCTACTCCTGCTTTTGCTAGTTGGCAGCAATGGATGAGCTTGAATTTGACTTTTTTTCGAGGACTGTACTCTACCCTAGCAAGAGAAAACCATAAAACTTAAAATTGCTATTTGCCTAAATCAAGCCAAAAGAGTCATGACTTGCTATCTAATATGAGAGAACCAACATTCCTGTCACAGTAATCTGAGGTCTCCTAACTGAGAACACTGCATGCTGGGGTTGCATTTCATTGTGGCTGGGTCTTGAATTCATCATGGGGGTTTTCGTACAGGCAACTCTTTAAGGAAAGGCAAATAATCTTATCTTGTCACATCGGAGAGAGAAGAAATTGTAGGTATCTTCCTAGAAATTCTTCTGTCTGTCTCTCAGACAGACACAACATGTAGTACTAGTCACAATCTCAAGGTGTTCACAGACATTTTGCTGTTGAATCTTCAGGAGCTATCCTCTAATTACTCTCTGTTTGCACCAATGTAAACCAGAAATAATGTCTCTGAGTTTAGTGAAGTTGCACCCTTCTGAAGTAGTTCCTTATGAAAACCAAGCTGTTTTAGTGCCAAAAGAAAACTCAAATCTTCTTCCTGTCTTGCTTCATTGTGAGCAATTATGTGCAGCAAAGTGGCTTGAGCTGTGCTAGCTTCCAGCTGCCACCATTAGTTCCTTCATACTGGGACTGGTTCACTCTGCTCCCCTTTTAAGTTGCTCGCTCACAGATGTTGACACCTGTCTGTAGATTAATTCAGAATCCTACCATTTGTGGAGAACTCTAGTTAAGAGTTACAGTCTTACAGAGTTGCTTGTTGTAAGGGATGATTTTCATATATCAGATGCACTTAACTCCCCCTGAATTCCCTGGGTCTGGAATGAACTGTTTTCAACTGTGTGACACCATTTAGGATGGCTCAGCGCAGGAAAGGCTGAAGAAAACATAAAACCGTCTCAGTTCCTACTAAGATGGAACTAAGAAGAGCAATACCTAGTGACTTTCCATCTATTTCCAAAATCGGAGGAATGAGAGAGAAGTGCTGTCGCTGCAATATTTGGGGTAATTATAGAACATATCTCAGGAAACAAAAAACCCAAAAAGTAGTCCATGGAAGAAGAACCATCTTTTTTCCCCTTTGTGTGGTACTGCATGGTTGCGTACATAGTGGGTTATCAGTAATCAGTGAATTCCTTATGAGAATTTACATTTGTGCCAGCAAATCATATCCACATGTCTTTCCCTGCATTTCCATAATAGCCAAAACATCCTCTGCAGAAGTGTGTGAAGCCAGTGGAGTGATATGAGCACAAAATAAGTAAAAGAGGGCTTAAGCCTCTGATATTTCATTTTTTGCAGCATGCAAATACAGTCAATTTCCAGGGATCACCAATTTTTCCAGTTTGAAAGTTCAGGAGATGTTAGGATGATGCAGGGACAGTGTCTACTTAAGTGTTATCTGTTGGCCATTTGCCATACCACTTCAGAAGATGCACACAGTTTTGGAGTGTCTGAACCAAGCAGAGATGATGTGGCCTAAACCAGTCTCTTTAGTTTCAAACCTGCAGTTTAGTACCTCAATCTGGGAAGAGGACTCCAAGGTTTTCCCTGGGTCCAGTCTCTTCAGACTCCCAGTTTAGCTCACATTTGTTAGAATCTCAGGGAAGATGTAAGACTTTGTTGATTGTTCAGCACATGAGTAGATAAAAAAAATCTTACTGTGATATGTGAAACACACTCTTGGTTTTTATGAAAGAATACAATGATTAAGGAAAATTACTAGGAAAACAAATGTCCTAAAGCATAATGACCCCTACTTAGGCTTACCTGCTCCAACCCTTTGAGATGGAATATTTTGAGCTAGAAGAAGTTGCTAAGTATAACTTTGTTCCTGCACCATCGGGCTCCTGAAGCAAGGAACAAATGTCTCTGCCCTTCTGTACTTTCAGATTGATTCTCTGTCTTGTAGTCACAGAACCCCTGTTGGTTATCTTAAATAAACTTGTGTCTAGGATATGTGTTTTGGGCATAGTACTGGTCTCCACATAGAAATTCTCTTTTGGTATGTTTGTGTTACTCTTTTAGAGGGATGAACATGTTGTTTCAGCCCAACTTGGAAGTCATATTTGAAATTGGTTTGGATCAATACATACTGAACCCTTGTAATGTCAGGATTTCTACTTCCTATTGGCAGATGTCTACATTTTGGCCAAGTTTCCTGAAAGCATCCTTTAAAAAAATTTCCACTATTCAATAATGTAAGGTTCTAACAGAAAATAAATGCTTCCTGATTGATTTTGGGTCTGGAATTCTCTTATATACTATCAGCAAAACAGTTTAGGTCCATGCCACATGGAAATGGGGCTGATGGTTCTGCAGGTGGTATGCTTGCCCCCAGACTTTTCTTAACTATAGACCTCTGACATACAAGTTGCTCCAGGAGACACTGTCAGAAACACAGTAAATCTGAGACTCAGCCTGCATGGATATTAAGGAGTTTCTGGCATTTTCTTGGTATGGAAGGAATCTCAGCTAGGGTGATTACATCATGTTTTTAATGCAGATTGTTACTTTTTGTCTCAAATTTTCTGGGAAGTCAGGAATAATCTTTCTTTCTTAAAGTGCAGAGATGCAGAAAATACATATTAATAGCTGGCTTGTTCCTTCAGTGGGATGATTGTACTTACGTGATCAATGAATAGAGTAAAAATATTGTTTCTGTGTCTTCTTTGAAATCTACAGAGCAATACCTGAGCCTTTTGACTGAGTGCTTCACACCACTTAATTCCTCTGCCAATCATCTGCATAATACTGGTGTGCATTTGTTAAAAATGAGGTTTGAAAGTGTATGATTTATTATTTTATGTAATGAGTGTACATCCTGTTGCAAAATAATGCTGCTATTTGCAGATTTGATCTTAGCGCTACCATATGAAAACTAAGGCCATACGTATACAATACCCACTCAACATGTGCATGAGAGATTTTCTGCAAAGAAATGGCCATCTGACTCAAGTTGCCAACCCCACCTTCTTAACTAGTTGAATGATATGTTTCCCTTTATTTATTGTTTTTTTAGCAAGCTGCCTTTTCCTCCATACAGACAAATGATTATTTCATGTGTCCTTTTCTGAAGTTTGCTTCAATTGATTTCCTTGGTGACGTATACCATACTTTTACTGCCTCTCCTATTTGTCCTTCAGTAGCCTAGAACATTTTCCTTATGGAAAGCCATGTGGTTATTTTCTCAGGAAACATTGTTGCTCCTACAGTATCTTTTGTGGAACAAGTGAAACATATGAAAATGATGTTGCCAAGTAGCAAAACAAAAAAAATGCTCATCATTTTTGATGACAAGAAAAAATGTGTTGTTTAAAAATAACCAATTCTTCAATAGTAGTGTGGGAGGATATTCAATTAAATGGAATGTAGCTTTTCAGTGAGCCCATATAATCTTGAATTGAAACGATGGGTTGAATTAACTTTTTTGTTTAATTTTTGGTTTTCTTTTTTATTTGTATTTTGTAGTCACTTCCCAGCATTGTTTGCTACTATTTATGGTTTATGTTGAGGGTCCTTTTTCAGCTGTTTCTAAAATTTCACAAAAATGTTGTGCTGGAGTTCCAAATCAGGCTATAAATCACAATAACCCATAAATATATTTGTGTTTATATATACCTATATATAAGGCCGTTGTGCTGTTCTTTAGCATTTCCCTTGTTGGCTTTCCCTTCCTTCACCACTCACCACAAGTAGAACTTAAGTGTCTTACCTTTTCTGTCTTCTCTGCAGACTCAGAGCAGAGCACTGGGTCAGACACAGAGGTTCTTGCAGAAAGGACATCTTGCTCATTTGGCTCCCATTCTGACCTTACATCTGGTGGGTCAGGCCCGCAGCCGCCTCCACCTTCATCCATGGAAGAGATCCAGGTAGAGCTGCAGTGTGCTGACCTCTGGAAAAGATTTCATGACATTGGGACAGAGATGATCATCACAAAAGCAGGCAGGTAAGATATTTCTGTTTTTTTTGTCTATTAAAACAAACAAATTAAACCCTTTTTTATTTCAGGAAATATTTTTTCTTTCTTGATAAGCCATATGTATAACTATGCAGGGAAATAAGACTCTTGGAGTTTCACAGCTGTATCTTATACTAGCTTTCTGAAGACAGGTAAAGTTGGTTTATATTACTGCTTGAATCAGTGGTTCCAAAGGAGAAATGGCAGCTGCAGGAAACTGCTGAGGATAATCTTTCCTTTGAACAAATAAATCAGGAAATTATCAGTGTACTGTTGGATGTACTGAATTTAAGATGAGTTATGAATCTGGGGGCAAGCCATTTGAATTTCCTTTCAGGTTCCCATAGCACTTCATGAGTCAGTTGATTTAATCTCAAACATAGTGAAATTCAAACTCACCTTTGCATCAAATTAATGTCTTTCTGCAAATCTAGATAGATAAAGTATTAATGACTTCCTGTGTAAAATGTGTGCAAGCTTAACATTTCCGTCTGCTATTGCAACTGAGATCAGGCAGAGCCACTAACAAACCAGATTTTTAATAAAACCTCATCCTGCCATAGTGTTAACCAAGATCTTCACTGCTGTCTACTATTAAAAAATCACTAGAGGCATGGCTGACAAAACACAACTTGTAGCAAGTTTTTTAGTTTCTGTATCCCTCAAACTAGTTTGTTTCCAGCCTCTCTTGCTTTAACTTAATATTCGCTACTTCCACTCAACAATGTTTTAATTCCGATGACAGCACTACAGAAGGAAGTCAGCACCATGGACAGGAGCGGTGGAAGGAACAAACCTTGTGGCTGTGCCAGGAGCTGTTCTGCCCCTTCCGCAGTCTCGCATAAGAGATTCACCCCCCCCCCCCCCCNTGTTTCATGTTTCTGCACTCCAAATTTTTCAGAAAAGCTAGACTTGTTGCTTTATGTTCTTTCGAAGTGCTGGCTATTGTTCTCCTGTTTGTGGATAGATAATCCCTGAAGAAGATTATCAGAATCGAATTAGATCCCTGTTGTAGTTATAAGATTTGACTACCACTGAAAACATCTTGTATCAGGAGAAAGTAGGTTGCTAGCTTTGCTCTTCTGCCTCAAATAAAAGAGGCAAAATAACAGGAAATCAGTACTTCTAGTTATAAAACTTATTTTCTCTGGAGACTTCAAAGCAGGTGGAGAGAGAAAATAAGTAGTCTGTCTAGCATTATTAAATATGACATTGACAGAATCAAGTTCTTTGCTTCTGATGTTGTTGTCCTTGTACATTGCCAATGCTGTCTCAGAAAATTAACTGTTGAATTACCTGTTACCTGTTGAATTGACTATAGTGAATTATGATATATGTAGTAGATAGGTACAATATCTGCAGAAGTATCTCAAAGCCCCCCACCACCAGTGTACACTAAGCCCAGAGCTTAGTGGTACAAAGATGATCTCATTGGCTCACACATCCCTGAAAGAAGTAGATGATCTTCCTGGGGTCTTAAAAAGGCCTACCCTGACTACAACATTTAAAAAAAAAAATCCTTACCAATGGAGTAGCGCCATCAATGCCACCACAATTTTTCAAATAGTTCAATGCAAATTCTCACAGAAGCCCTGACAACATTGACATAGATCTTGGAGAAGAAAGATTTTATGGAAAAAACTCAGAGTGAAATTTCTAACATAATGAAATTAAATACTTTGTATCAGTTCAAGAAATGAAAATTCTCTTTGGTCAGACTGGTGTACATCTAGAAAAAGATTCTGAATTTCCTTAAAAGATTTTAGGAAATTACAGTATTGAATACGTTACTTCTTCAATTTAAAAAGCAACTTTTTCTTGACAATCATAATTTGCTGTCTTTGCTCTATAAACTTCTATTAGGAATAATACTGTGATTGTGGAGAAGAGGTCTTTATGCTCTGGGAAATACTTGGTCCGTATTTTCTCATGAAATATATCTCCCTATTTATAGAGTTGTCAGAGATGCTTAAAAACACATGTTAAGAAAGACAAACACCCTAATTTTATTATAAGGATTCTAAAACATTATGTATTTTGATATTTTTTTTTAGTAGGGAATAGACATAGAGAAACCTGTAAGGACTGAAAAGAATATTTATCTTTTCAAGTTTTTATAGTGTAATGCAATTACAGCATTCTCAAGTGTCTTTGCAAACTCCAGTAATAATACATTTTCCACTTGTGAAAGACTACATATCTTAGTACAGAGCCATAACTTACAGCACAAATAATGTATTCTTTACAATCCTGAGTGACATCCTTTCTCCCTGAAAGGATATGCTTAACATTTCTTGCATCCTGATGGCTAATCTCCTCATAACTGGCTGCCCCTACAAAATCTATATAGGTATTAAATATATATTTTTTTCTGCTTGATGATGTTCTCCAGAAGTGATAACAACATTGGAAGGATTTTTTTTTTACTGCTGACTATGTTTGTAGTTTAATCATTGCAAAGTGTAATGAAGAGTTGAGCCATTTCTTTAGGTAGCACATCTATTTATTTGGGACATTCCTCATAGACACAATAAAATCTACACATTAAATGTTTAACCACTCAGGTTAAACATTTCTCTTTCAGAGAGGTCATATCTGTCAAGAATGAGAGATCAGCCTAGCAGTCCTGCTTCTGAATATGTGACACATGATACAGCCCATGGATTAGATTGTATGGTTTCTGGCAAAAATAGCAGAACTGGTGTTATTTCCTGAAGATTTCCTACTACTTACTGAAATCGTTAGAGGCACACTTTGTAATTTGCAACTTCTTCCTTCCCTAGGGAAGATTTGCTCTTCTTACTGCTTTCTTTTTAGAAACCCACTTTGATTCCTGTAAGCCTTCCTTGTTTTGAAAGCCATTATAATTGCAGACCCAGGTGCCTGTAACAGCCGCTCCTTGATTTTCTATGAAGCATAAGGCACTGCTTGGTTCCTGCTGGATTACACAATGCCTTTCTGCTTTTACTGTGTAATGATAATTTATAATCTACATTCTCATTTCAAATGTATTTCTGGAGCTATATCCTGTCTACACTAGGCTGACTACACTTTTTAACTTCCAGACTCCCACACCCACTCACATTTAATTCTGCTTTGTTTTTTCTTTTCTTGATGCTTCTTGTATTTATAGATGTATGGCTTTGTTTTCATTAACCTACTTCTGTCCTCTTAGAACTTTTTCTTTCTTTTTTTCCATCAGAACCTTGTTATTCAGAATTTAGTAAGATGCTCATAGCAGTCTTAGAACTCTGTCTGTCTGTCCGTCTTCCTTTTTATTGCTTTTCTTCTCTCCATCAGAATGTTATTCAGAATTTAATAAGATGCTTATAACAAGTCTCCTTTGCTCTTTGTGCAAAAGACGCAAATGGATTTCTGTCAACCACAGTCCATTCAAGTCTTAAATCACATTTACCTCCTTTTTGTTTGAAAGTCAGCATTATAGTCTGTACAAAATAAAATAAATTCAGCTCATACTGATTGAAGCAACTAGTCCTAAAATATCTACCTCCTTTTCTTTACTCTCCTTCACCAATGGGGGTCATGTATGTAACCTGGAAACATCAGCAGAGGAAACTGAATCCCTCCCCATTGTATTTCCCTACCTAAAGTTCATGGTCACCTGAGCTGTAGAGGTAACTGCTGGTGAAGTGCTGCCCAAACTGGAAAATGCACTTGTTACTGGGGGAATACACTGAAAAGTATGCTTGGATTCTTGCTCTGAAAGGGAAGCTCTACCTACTGTTTATGGAGGTGGTTATACAAGGGCTGTCACACACAAAAGCACAGCTAAGAGGTATTCCTCTTGAGACCTGTTACACAGCCAGGATCTTATTTTAACAGTGAGTGGCCCAGAGAAGTTTTCTGCTCCTTGCAGAAAAATTTCCCTTTTGGGAGCTACAGAGAAGATCTGCTGAGATCTCTCTCCCTTATCAATGATAAATCCCTTTGCTCCTAAACCCTTCCCAGTTAGCAGATATCACCTTTAAGGAAAAAAAATCTTAAGTTGAATTGTTGTTTATGCAATTTATAGATCATTACATTAAAGTCATAGAAAATACACAATGAGCTGTGTCAGTCCTAACTCTCACCTGACTTCTGCTTACTAAGTTGTCTGTACAGAACTATTTCTAATGTCTGAAGAACTTCAAGTCATTGCATTTATCTTTTGTGACAACCTGACAAGAACTTCTAAATTTCTTATCGTGTAATGGAGAAGTCTTCTCTCTCAAACTAAGCTGTGAACACAGAATGAATTTATATTCAAAGTGACCTTTGTAGGTCATTTGGCCCATGCCTCTCCTCAGAGCAGGCCAAATTTTAAGAGAGATCCAACTTGACACATGCTTCATATGGGCTGGTTCAGTGGGCAAGCATAAGAGTTGGTGCCACAAGACTGCAAATGTTTAGAAAGTGATACTTCATCCTATCTCAAAGAAAAAATATACAGTGTGGGGATATACCAGGGATCCTTCTTTGAAAAGTTGTCACAAAGTAAAATTGAGCTATGTTTTTGTGTTAAACAAAAATTTTAAACAATGCACAAAAAAAATAATGCAGACTGTCACAATCCAGTTTCTTCTTTCTGTTGGTGAAACTTTCCAAACATAGTTCTTAATATCAGTACACTGCCATGCTGGCAAATACTATTGTAATTCAACTTAACAACTTCAATAGTATCACAGTAACGATGAGTCTGGAAAAGACCTTAAAGATCATCCAGTCCAACCTAAAACCAACCAAGTAAACCTAAACATCTGACATCTAGATCATGCCACTCAGCACTTCATCCAGCCTAACCTTAAACACCTCCAGAGATGGTGACCCAACCACCTCCGTGGGCAGCCCGTTCCAAAATCTGATCACTCTTTCAGTAAAAACTTTTTCCTAATGTCAAGTCTAAACCTCCCCCGATGGAGCTTAAGACTATGACCCCTTGTCCTGTCTCCAGTGTCCAGGGAGAAAAGACCGACCCCCGTCTGACCATAACCACTTTTAGATAGTTATAGACAGCAATAAGGTCACCCCTGAGCCTCCTCTTTTCCAGGCTGAACAAACCCAGCTCCATCAACCTCTCCTCGTAGGGCTTACCTTCCAG
>VZRI01003378.1:152131-202020 GCA_013397515.1 Upupa epops
TACCCCCAAGTCTCTTTCTACCCGAGTACTCTCCAAGATCTCCATTCCCAGCCTATAGTTCTGCCTGGGGTTGTTATAACCAAAGTGCACAGCCCGACGCTTAGACTTGTTAAAACCCATCCTATTAGAGTCTGCCCCTCTCTCCAGTCTGTCCAAGTCCCTCTGCAGGGCCCTCCTACCCTCCAACAGATCAACATGGGCTCCAAGCTTGGTGTCATTGGCAAATTTGCTCATGATGGATTCCAACCCATCATCAATATCATCAGTGAAGATGTTGAATAGGACCAGACCTAACACTGACCCTTGGGGGACACCACTAGTAGCAGGTTGCCAACTAGATGTGACACCACTCACCACCACTCTCTGGGCTTGTCCATCCAATCAGTTCCTGACCCAGCATAGAATATTCTTGTCAAAGCCTTATTTCATGTCACATCACATTTCTTCTGAAATGGCATTGCCTGTAAGTTCACCGTCAAAGTTTAGGAAGACTGTCTTCCTTCTGAGTGGTATAGCTAACATACAAATAGTTTGATCATCCAAAATGGCTGCTGATATAAAGCCTCTCGTTAAAATAGTGTCATCATGTGTCATCAGGTGTCATCATGTGTTCCCTATGAAAACAGGCAGCCTTTGTTTCTGTATCTGTTAACTAGAAAGCTAGATGACATCTTTCTAGATGAAAGCTTCTTGACTGTTTATCAAGACAGCCATATTCAAATAGCCTAAATTCCTTCTAAAACTTTGACTCTCCCATTTTCTGTAGAGCTGATCCCTGCTGTTTGAGGGACCAAGAGCCAGTTAAGAGGGAACACAGAGCACAAGGACTTAACTAGGATTACACTTGAGTACATCCCTAAGTGACCACCATTTGCCCCTACCTTTTCCATGTTCCCCTTTCTACACAGTGAGGCTGCTAGAGCCCTGCTGTGACACTTCTAGGCCACATCCTTACAACAAAGAAACTCGCATTACTTTTACATCCACAGAAAAAGAAAAATAGTAATAATTTACAAAACTTCAAAAGTACTCTTAAGCCTTAGAGAAAGCAGTGGGATCAGCTGAGCTTTCTCTAGTCATTTTAGAGATTACCTTCTAAGCCTGTTGAGTGGTCTGTGGTAATCTTTTACAAGGTATTTCATAAGCAAACAACCCCACAGGCTATACTGCAACTTTACACGGGGCTGCAGATTTGCAGAGAGCTTTTTGGGACATACAGCATTCAATTTTTCCAATATAGTGTGCAGACAGACCCCAAGAGACTCAATCAGAATTAATCCTGTATTTCTCATCAACCTTCTGAAACATGACCTACCTTTTCAGCTGCTCCCGTGTCACCTCTCTCCAATTAAGGAGAGCTGGACTGTAAAGTGCCACATCCTCTACTCATTTGGCTTGGCAGATTTAATAAACCATTGTGGCACAAACAAAGTAATGCCTTTAAGCCACTGAAGACCAATCCCTTTTTTACCCCCAAGTCATTCAACAAGAACGCTCACACCATCAGTTGCACAAATCTGTTCTCTCCTGGAAGGGTTTCTGCAAACAATTTTTCTGACAGTTTTATGTCTTCCATAACTCAGGTTAGCTGTGCTTTGGCAGCNTTGGTGGCCTGAAATGGAAAAGCATGAACCTTCTCCTTCTCACTGTCTTCTATGAGTGGATATATGTGGCCTTGGTGGGAAAGAATAGCCTCTCATGGTTGCATCCCTTCAGCGCAAAGTTTGAGAGATGTATGAGATGTTGACGTAAACTTTCCTACTTTCTTCCTTTTCAGGGCTGTGTCCACTGGTAGTACTTTGAGAAATAGAAATACTGGGAAGAGATCTAAATCTTCCCTGATATTTCACAGTTCCTCACTAAATAAAAAAGTGCCACAGATTTTTAGGGATTTCCCCTAGAAACAGTAGAAAATGTAGACTTTTCCATGATTTTGGCCTTGTGACTTTAAATGCCCTTTTCTATCCTCCTTCTGTACAAACTACACTAATTCCATAACAATTTATCTGTTTATCAGAGCTGCAGAATGTAATTTTGCATAAAAATCTGGTACTTTCCGAGTTTTTCCTACCAATGCACTGTATCTGCTGGGCAAAATCCATGCAACCAAATTGTATTGTCCTGTAGGGCCTTGTATCAAGATTTTTCCAGATAATGGCTGAGAGGTAGAGCTCTACTGAAGTGCAGAGCTCTGGTTTGAGCTCACTGTCAGTGAAACAATGGAGGATTTCTTTCTGCTCTGCTCTGCAAATCATTTCCTTCTTTACTTTACCCAGTTCTGCTTCTCAGATTCTATAAAGATGTTAAAATACCAGATTAGTTGCAAATTTGCATAAACAATTCACTTCTGCATGCTTTCTGAGAGAAGTGTAGAATGGCAATGGGGCTACTGTCAACCGGAAAAATTTTAAGAAGGAGAAATTATGCCATAGCCACATTAACACTGATACGGTTGGAGGTAAAAATTGTTCGAAGCTGTTCTCTTTTTAAAAATAATTGCCTAGATACACACACCTCCAGAACAGTGTCTAGGACACAGCAGAGATAAAACTGTGAGCAGACAAGAAAAGAAAGGCAGGGAAATGATTCTTACTGGTGTAGAGTTTCATAATTTGCCTGTCAGGGCAAAATGCTTGAGACAGATCTGAATCACATGACAGAAAAGACATTTAGTAAAAAGACCACACAAAATACGAGCATGTCCTCATAGAAACCATAATGATACTGCCGGTGTTTCTGTTAAATGTGAAATATATGCATAATAAGCAGATTAATTTGAGGGACATTTTTTCTTAAATAACTGTAAACGCAAAAGTGGGAGGAGCTTTTAGAATTACAGTTTTGCTTTAAATATTATATTAATACTATTAAACTTTATACTGAAATGTGATTTTTCTTAAATAAGGGAACTAAAGTGATCCTGTGTTCAGTGGAATATGAAAAATAAGTAAAGATGGATGGCCACCTGGAAAAGCAGCAGGAAGAAGACACTTGTCCCACCCCAGCAATGTCTAGACAGGACAATTTGTGTGGAGCATAGCAGAACTGTCTGCTAGGAGCTGGGAACAGAGTGCTTGGCTGACTGTGTTTTATTGTTGCCCACTGGTTGTTATGCTGCTGCCCCTTTTCTGAAATGGGAAAAATTTGAAGACAAAAACCACTGGCCAGCACAGTCTTTGCTACCCATGCCAAGCCAGAGTCGTCATGACAAGAACTGGGCTGTGTAAAGTAGAACGGTCCTGGTGTCAGAGCAAGGTCTAAGGATTCCCTTCAGCTTCCTTATTCACCAATTTTTGTCCTTATTTCTACTCTTCCTAGGAGAATGTTTCCAGCCATGAGAGTGAAAATTACAGGCTTGGATCCCCATCAACAGTACTATATTGCCATGGACATTGTGCCTGTGGATAACAAGAGGTACAGGTAAGTTTTGTAGATGCAGAAGTAGATGCCTTGTGGTAAAATGACTGCTGATGACAGCCTAGGAGAAATGTATGCTGTTGTACACCATTGCAAAAGTATGCTAGGGAAAACCATGTCGATTCAAGTTTGATCAGAATCATGAGACTCAAACCCAGAGATTTAATACACTCTCTTGCACTTCTGCATTGAAATCTTGCTCTTGTCAAACAGTAATTCTCAATCAGGGAAATCCATAGCATGAATTTCACAATTGACACAATTAGCAACAATTGTCTGAGGAAAGCAATAACTGGAGATATCAATGGGGAGTCTGGAGCTTTTAAAACTACTTAGCAAGAAAGGGAAGGGCAAGTAGCAGCTAAATTAAGATGAGCACCTCAGATCTGGCCTCAACTGAATTGGGCGATTTTTATTTTACAAGCATTCACTACACAGCACAACAGCCACAGGAAAACTGCCCCTGACCTGCACAGTAGAGCCTTTGAGAAACCCTCTGGTGAATCTCCATTGCTGAGCTGTAAGATAATAAGAAGAAATTTCTCAGATATTAATGGGCTTCTGAGCTAAAAAGTATTCTGTAAAACTAACAGTCCTCTACATCCTAGAAAGCAGTCATTTATCTATATGCGTTAGAAGCCTCTTGAAAACAAGTCCTTTCCACAACCAGTCTTGAGCGCACCACATCTCAAGGGTTCTAGAATTGATCCTCTGCTTCAAATTCCACATTTTTGGTCTGACTAAGCAAGGTGTTTCTCAGGAAAATGCCTTTCCTGGGAAACTCAGCTAGGTGCTTTTCCCCTTTCTTCAAGTGTGGTTCTGACAGCGTTAATGTCAAAAACAAATACATCATCATAACACTTTGTTTCTGTCGTTGTTAGCTTTTGCAGACACACAGAACCGACTAGCAGTGAAAAGAGCAGAATCTTTTTTCTTGTTATTGCATTTCTTGTGAAAGTTCAGGAAACGGGTCACTTTTAGGGGTTCAGGATTGGAACAGGTTTGCAGAACTGAGTAGAGGGCCAGTGAGGGGCAGCACAGGGCAGAACTCAGAGGAATTAGTAGGACTGTGTGTGAAATGCATTGGGCTGAAGGAGCTGCAGGAAAAAAAGGAGTATTTAGGAAAAGCCATTGTAGAGAAATTTATTGTATATAGGATGGCTAGAACAGGAATATGAAAGATCACAAAAGACCAGGCACACAAACATTTTTTCCTCTAATCCGAACAGTGGTAATAGTATATAGAATTTTCTAAGTTTTAGTATTTAAAACTGGAAATTCTGTTTTATCTATTGTTCTAGTGGTATCAATTGGATTTTACCCTTTCTGGGTGAAGACACGTGTGTTTTACAGTTTGGCATGGCAGCCAGTGCAGCCTTCCGGAAATTACAGGGTATTTATTAATATTTCCAGAGAAGGCTTTGTTTACTCATATTTTCTAGCCTTTTACTTTGGCTCAAAGAGGGTTAAAGAATTGAAAAGGCACATGTGGCAGAGTTTTACAGGGAAAATAACTACAAAGGTGGTTTTAATAAGGAATCAGGTCTGAACAAGTGGCTCAGGGGTAATCTGGCATTAATTTAGAAGGTAGGAGGTTGCAATAAACTACAATGTGTTCTGACTGCAAATGAGAGCTTGGGGTGTGTGTGGTAGGGGAAGGGGAGCCCCGGTAATGTTGTGTCAGTAAGTGAGTGAGTGACAACATCCCTTAGCCATCTCCCCTTCCTCTTTCAGGTATGTGTATCACAGCTCCAAGTGGATGGTGGCTGGAAATGCTGACTCCCCCGTGCCCCCAAGGGTTTACATTCACCCTGACTCGCTGGCTTCTGGAGACACCTGGATGAGGCAGGTGGTCAGTTTTGACAAGCTCAAGCTGACCAACAACGAGCTTGATGATCAAGGCCATGTAAGTTAGAAGCTAAGCTTGTTTCCTCACTTCTTTCATACTCAAAAGGGTGCTGTTTCGGCTTCAATGCTTCTATGTACTCCTAGGCACATGTGCCTAGCTGCTCTCCAGAATTATGGGGTGTTTTTTTCCCTACTTCAGTGCTTTTCAACAAAATGTTATATAAAGCAATAAACTTCCTTTTCCTCTGCATATAGCACAAACTGTCTCATACATACTTGTAAGAAAATCGTTGTTTTCTTTATATTAGCCCTTAGTCTATTGCTGGTTCCTTGCACGTCTGGATGTGGTGTAGAATATTTGGGAAAAAAATAATAAAAGTATTCCTTCTTCTGATTTTTCTTCAGATAATCTTACATTCAATGCACAAGTACCAGCCCCGTGTTCATGTAATCCGCAAAGATTTCAGTAGTGATCTTTCTCCTACAAAGCCAGTTCCCTCAGGAGATGGGGTGAAAACATTCAACTTCCCCGAGACTGTCTTCACAACAGTGACAGCCTACCAAAATCAACAGGTAAAGCTGCATGCCTTCAGGTTTAAAACATCAATGTGCTCTTCAAGTTTGAGACATTAACTCTTCTAAGAAATGTAGATCAAGCAAAGCATACATTTCCCAGGCTCAGTGTTTTTATTGGTGCATGAACTGAAAATGCTTACTATGTGTGTAGATATGAAGTATCTAGACAGCATATAATCTTTCGGATAAGGTGCCTGCAGTTTTTGCTGCAAAAATAAGTAGGTAAGATCAACCATAAAGAGTTCACATTACAAAATACTGGAAGTCTATCTCTGTTTTCCTCAAAGGCATGATATCTTTAAGAGGAAATTAATTGCTAGGAAAACACATTAATGATCCTTCCTCTCTAATGATCAGACGTATGGGATGATTACACAGGTAAGGGAGGTTCTAAGCAAGTGAACTATAGGGGACTGGTTCTGTAAGCCAGCTCACTGTAAAGAAGCACTAAAATTTCCTCCTTGCTTTCTGAATTCAAAGCATCCAACCATTTTGCCCTCATTCCCAAAATTTTTTTTTAACGTAAGTAAAAGACATTCTGACAGGTTGGAGAAACTTTTTCATTACAATAAACTTAAGTCCCTGAATCTGTCTGCATGCCCTCCAGTGGCTGTAAGACTTTGCCTTAGTCTGGGAGACGTATCTCTGGAAACAATTGTCAAATGTTAGCAAATCCACCACAGGGATTCCCCCTGCTGTAATTCCATCCTCCACAGAACATATCTGTCTCTGTACACACAAGTCCCAGGACAGCTGCAAAGTCAAGCTAGCGGAAATTAAGTTCACAAATTAAGCTTCTGCAAAAATAGGAGCTGCATTCCCGATCTGAGGCTAATATCCACAGCAAGGGCTTCGTTCTGACAGAAGCAAAACACCTGTAAATTCACTTTAGATGAATCTGTACTAACCTAGTCTCTTTTGAACTGTTTCAGCAAAAAACACCTCAAATTTTATAGGATCTGGAGGTCTCTCTTTTCATTCCAGAGACAGGATTTCAATGACATCGTAAGGCTGCTAGAGGGAGATTCTTCTGCTACATTGGTTGGGGAAGAGCAGACAGGGAGTATGATACCATGGGCTGAAAGGTCAAAATCTCAATATTTACCAACATGGGATTTATGCCTAAAAATAAAACAAGAAGATTCCCCACAAGCACTCACTCTGTCTGGTTTAGAGGAGGAGAAAAAAAGAAAATAAACTTCAATGGCCACCCAGATGCTGAGCACAACAGCAACACTCTTGTGCATGACTGATGGCCAGTTGCCATCAGTAGTTTATGTAGTTTATGCTTTGCTCAGCCTTTTCTCCTTAGCAGTGATTGAAGGTCCTTGAGTGCATCCAGCTGCAGGATATCTAGTGTACTGAGCCTGGAATAACACAGATGCCATCAAAACCTGAACAGAATACCTGCTTCCTAAACCACTGTTGAGTCTTATGGATTAGGGGTTTTACACCTGAATCTGAGATGTACTTATTGTTTAGGAGGAGCTTCTCAGAGCCAGTGTCATAGTCAGTTTTCTGGTGCTGCCAGGTTTCTCCCTCTGGTACCATTTGTTTGCTAAGAAGATAATGTCTTAATGGATAATGGAAAGGTGAATTTAGTGAGAGTCTGGGGAAAGAAGTATGATAGATCACCATACAGGTGTTTTGGGTAAGAGTGGTGGTCAGTAATTTGCACTTGTTGAAAGAAAGGAAAAAAATTTGAGAGATCAACTAATTCTCTTTCTCTTCCTTTGTAGATCACCAGATTAAAAATTGACAGAAACCCTTTCGCTAAAGGTTTTAGAGATTCTGGGAGAAACAGGTAGGAGAAACTTCTTTGTGTTTCCTCACTGACCTCCTCTTGCTTGCCTTAGAAAATACTTCCCAAGTTAGCCAACAAGACTGACCCTGTTTTGTTTTTAGAAGTTTCCTTCAGCACAGTTCCTATCTCTGCCTTGATACTGCAGTCCCAAATGCAGATAGAGGGGTTTAGATAATTTTAGACAACATATCTTTAAAGGCAGCTTGTCAGTTTCCTGCTCAACAATGTTTTTTCTGTGACCATATTTTCTTGTGGTCATATGTTTAATTTCCTGTTCACTGCTACCTTAGTAACTTATTTGATATCACTACTTTCAAGGATGCTTAATTTTGTATTTATGTTTTGCTGTTGGGTTTTTTCCCCCTGCTGGATAATTAATTTATGCTTATTTCTGAGCTTTTCCACATGTTGTTGAAAAACAGTGAAATTATTCTTTAATATCTCTGAGAGCTTACTAATAAATTGTTCATTTATTAATGATGTGGTGCCATGATATCCAGAATTAAGTGAAATGAATGGAATTATAATGATGTTGTAGAGTTAAAGCAAATATAATTTTTTGTAACTAAAATGAAGAACAGAGGGAGAAAAATGGAAGATTGTAAAACAGGCTAACATTCTGCCAAATAACAAAAAGGTGTAGGAAAAGGGATCCTGGATGCTTTTGCTTATACTTTATTATTATGCATAGAGCTGGCTGAAGGACATGATTAAATTTTAATTTTCACTGAAAATGACAAAACTTAGCTTTACATTGGAAGAAAATGTGACTTTCTGATAGGTTTGCATCATAAATTAAACCATTGTAAAAATGGTTTAGTTTCAAACAATTTTAGTTTTTCTCCAGCGATGTCAAAGTGTTTGACTTGATACTGCTAAATTTTGTCAGGATTTTAATGAAAACATGAAGTAGAAGACCTTAAATATTATTTAGAATACATTATATTTTAACAACTTGGCACCAAAACAAAACCTTTAGTAAAAACAAACTTTTACTTTAGTAGAAGACACAACAGGGTCATCCAAAAAGACAAAAAAATGTGCAAATTTTCAGCTTTTTCTGCCATTCACATAGAGTGTGCAGCAGCTCTAAATATTTCATATTGAAATTGCATGAATATCCTTTAAATCAGCATGACAAAGGCTTTCAGTATTAAATTAATTATAGAATTACACATATATGACTGTGTTACAAGAACCCTACGGTTGTAAAGCAAGGCTTTGGTTAGCAGACTAGAGTTAAACTTCTGTGCATAGCACTCATTGCTTTCCCCACGGGCACTGTAATTAAGTTTTTACTTGCATGCTCCTCTTGTGTGTGTTCTCCAGGACTGTTACCTCATTCATTATTTGGTACGGGAAGCACTCAGTGGATGGGCACTGCCCCTGTTTCCCATCACCAAGTAAATGCTGTGCTGCATTCTCCACTATCACAAAGAAGCCATCTTACTGACCTAGTGCCTTCCTAGGTCAGCTCCTCTGTTCTCATCTTAATGTAGCTATGTGGAAAAATGTTACCACGTGTATTAAATTCTTGCCAAGAGCATTAGTTCTGGTACTCGAGGCATATGTGACTTTTGCTCTGCTCTCATCTCTTACATGGGGAAAGTAGTATGTGCCCTGAGTACAAGGTCTTCTCTGTATGCAGATATACAGCTGCACTGGAGGTTATGCTTTGAATAAGGATTGATGCAGTTCCAGGTACATGGTGGGCTATATTAACATGGAAGGCATTAATGGGCTCCTAGCTCAGTGAATGCGGACAGTTTCCTGAAAAGGTTGGGAATTACTGATCTTTGTAGCTCATTGATTTAAGAAAGGGCAGGAAATTGCTACATGGCTGCAGCTGTGGGGAGGGCTCAGCAAGGTTCTTTGCTGATGTAAAGAGGAATTAAAATCTTTAAGGTATTACACATCAAAGAGAGCAGCCTGAGGCTTTAGAAAAAAAAAAAAACAAAGGCAAAGGTATTTGCAAGCATATATAGCAGTCAGGCGCCTGCCTCACAAGCAGTGGTCTGGCTAAGGTTGCACTGCTGTTGTCAACTAGCAGAGGACACTCTAACACTCAGCTGCTCCCTTTAGAGAGCACATAGACGTACACACAAAATGGAGAAAAGCATTAAGGTACAAACTGTGTGTAGGAAATACTCTCCAAATGGGATTTAACTGTGCTGGTTGTCTCCTCTTCCCCGATGACTTTCTAATCTCATCAGGATCAACTGGTCAACTGGAGTGATGTTTGTGATGCTCTGTAGCTTCTCGCATCCTCACAACAACTCTAGTCATCTACTTTGCATCAGGCTGTAACTAGATAATGTCCCGCTGGAAATATAGATCTCCTTTGAAAATGAAATAGGGTAATTTGAAAGGGGAGCTGTTTGTGGAGCAGGTGATTGATACAGAATATATGAAATAAGTTTTCTGTGTAAAGTCTTAAAAGAAAGAAGAAGGTGTGGCAGCAATAAGGACTGTGCAGAATGTTTAAGGCCACTCATATCTGTGACATTGGGATAGCGAAGCAGGGCCATGACTACGGTTTGTCAGCAAATAATGCAGACAAACAGCTCACTGGAAAAAACAGAGCATGGTGGGAAAAGAGGAACTCTTAAGCTACTTCTTCCCTAAGGACATTTTCTTTCTGTTTTGTATTGAGGCTTTTCCTTGAAATGGAGATGGATGTTTTGCTTTGCTTATTTCTTATTCTAATGTTGTTTTACTATTGTCACCTGCTGCAGAAATTATGTGGTTGATTGTTGTTTTTATAATTAGTTCCCCTTTCAAGTATTTCACTTTAGTCGGCTCACAGCCTTTCCATACAGCTCCTTAATGAAGGGTGGTCTCCCTTCATTAATACAAGACACCACTAAAAGCTTGTTGCTCTGGGGACACCCTATCATGATGTATTTAACTGGGGGAAGCAATCTTTCACAGATCTGTTCTCGGATCTCCTTCAGATGTTTGCATGGTTGTCTCCCTTCCCAGCTGGCTGCCTCAATCCTTGCATTGGAAGAAGGAACAGTGAGGTATTTCAGAGGGCATAGTGCAAACAACTCAGCAGCTGGATGTTCTTTGGTGGTATTAGAGCACTCAAGCCATATTAAGTAATGGTTTGGCAATCTAAGCATGAGTCTTGATGGATTAGGGACCTTAGCCTGTTTTAGAAGGCTGAGTCTTAGTTCAAACTTAAAGATTCTCTCTACATGATTTTTGGTCCCTCTTACCTTTATCTGCAAAAGTACATGAAGCAACTGTAAAAGTGAAACAAGAGAACCAGTCCTGTGGGTGAAAGGATACCTTGTATGTACGAGACGGTTATTACTTGGTTGCTTTCCTGAACTGCAAGAGATTGAGAACCAGAGTTTTTGACAGATGGAACTCAGCTAGCCAAATGTTTGGCTAGCAAGGGTGCAGATTTAATGCCACAGAGACTATTTTTGGAAACTATAAAGATCTTATGTGGGAGCTCCTTATCTAGGAGGAAGCCGGAAGGGACAGCAATCAGGAAACCCAGCAGGGTGGTAGAAATAAAAAGCCCTGAGTTGAAGGCAAGCAACAACACTTTACTTTCAGATGTGGGCAGCTGAGGTGAATAAAAGTTGTTTTGTGTTGGAAGTGCTCTTTGAGCTTTTGTCTAAGGTAAAAGAGCCGAGAGGGTGCTTGGAGCCAATAGCTTGGCTTCCCCAGGAACAATGAAATGATGACCTGAAGCCTGTGTGCAGCAGGAATGGCAAGGTTGGCCATATGTGATGGATTATGGAGATGCACAGATAGCTCATACATATTTTTTCATTTTTCAGACAATGGAACTCTTTCATTTATTGCCTATTATTACACTTTATAGCACTAAAAATAGAAAAATGAATCAAAAATAAGGGCAAATTTTGGATATCTTTTAAAGGACTGACCTTATTAAAATAAAGCTGGCAGTGAGTTCTCTCCTGATATGTTATTTTCACTTCCTTCATAAAGATGGTGTGAGGGGAGAGGGTTTATGGCCTGATGGACAGTTTGAAGTCAATTTTTCAGTGTGGTTCTTTGGAAAAGAAAGTAAATGTCACATGGATAACGTTCAGCACATTTAGTGCCAGCAGCTCTCACCAAAGCCCAAAAGAAGTTGCTGAGATTTCAGGAATGCTGAAAACAATTATTATCTTTTTTTCAGCATTTAGTGTTGTCCAAAAATGTCCCTTTATTAGCCAGGTAGGGTTAATAGGGTTAGTTTTACTGTCATAGGTACAGGAACACACAGAGAACAGCACTCCAGTGTTTCTACTGACTAGAAGACCACTACCTCTTGTCCCATGGTGGAGATCTGTGGTGTGGCTCTCAGCATCTTGGTACTACACCAGCGTCATAAACTACTATGGGAGAGAGGATTTGTACAGCTGACAGTGACAGAGTTTGTTGACTTTAATCTCCTTATCTCAATGTTTTCTTTCAAAAATAGAAATACATTGTAGACAGAAGAAAAAAAATATTGAAAAGCTGGGAATAGAGTTGCATAATCAGTCATGAAAAATGGTGTTCCTTCTCATTAAAGCTGTTCTTTTGCATGGATTAATGTGTTCTTTCTGTAAGATTCAATACAAAGGCTGGTAGATACCTTACAGGTTAGCAGAGAAAGCTGCTCTTTCATGGATCTTGGAAGGGTGCATTGATGCATGGAAGGGTGTGAAAGTCCAGTAAGGATATAGTCTGCTGCTGTGCTATTTCAGAAATACCTATCATATTTGTTCTGCACAAAGGAAAAATATCAAAACTATAGACCTATGGGTAAAAAAAGAGTCATCTAATGTATGGGATTGTTGAGTGAAAAGAGAGGGGCTGAGGAACATATTTGGTGATGAATAAACATCCTTTGCTCCATCCGGTCCTCCAGAGATTAGAGGAGGCTAGGGGCAGCTGGTATGACACCAGCGTTCATGAGCAGCTGTCAGATTACACTAATAGTATTCATTTACTAAAGGTCCAACACCGGACGTTCATGAATCAGCCCTTATGCCATTTGTCCGGCCCTCCTTCTAGGGAGTGGTCAGTTTCATGAGTAGCAATATCAATGTATTGGCTATTGATCTGACACCTAGACACTTACAAACATCCTTTATGCTGTAGGTTGGGTTGATGCTCATGAAAAGGAGTCAGAGTATGAATAGTATTACTTATTCACACATGCAACATTCATATACAGATTTGTTGAGAATCCTGGGAATAAATTAAGTTGCAGAAAGCTCTATAAACCTTTAAGGGATACAAACAGGCAAACATAGAATAAATGCAGATACAAGCACATGGTGAATATGCTAAGGCACATTTTCTTACCAACCCAGAGCTGGCGTCTGGAGGGGAGGAAAGGAAAACCCTTTACAATCTTCTGCTGTCGGGATCTTGTTTCACCCATCTCAGTCCATCTCAGTCCATGAATGACTGATATTTATTTGGTGTTACTTGTGTGGGGTCAAGAAAGAGCTACAGTGGAGAGTAGCACAAACAATCTTGATAGGTGATCTTGGTTTCTTGATAACCTTTCAGTTGGCCATTGTTTTTGAATCTCTTCTTTTCTGAAGAAGACTATCTCATTCCTTTTTGTATGAGATTTGACCTTTGAGCCTTTGCTTCCAGATAAATAACTCATGTAAGATGATTATTAGCAGTCTGGCCTGGTTGTAGTTCTTCTGGTGACATTTCTTCATGTTTGTGCTCTGCTCCCCACAAGGGTCCTAAATTTGTGCATAGAACTGGACATAACTTTGAGCTCTGTCATCCACATACTTAGGGTATTTTTAATTCATGTTTAACACATACACACTTTTGGGAGAGTAACACTCTCGTTTGGGGCAGGAAGAGGAAAGAAGTGGCTTTAAGCCAGCAGTGAAGCCTTGCTTCTGTCCTTCAGGTACCTGCAGCTACAGTGCTGCCCTCAACACAGAGTAAACTATGAATTTGGTGAAGTCACAGGATTGCTGCTGGCAGTTGCAGCATGGAAAGTGATGGGTGTTCACAGCAAATGAGCTGTTCTAGACCTGCTCCTCTGGAGCAGTAAGAGGTGGGTCCTTGGTTGTATCCCTCCTTTCTCTGGCATACAGGCGGGAATAGACTAGCTTTGCAAGTTACTCTGGTACACTCAGTGCTGTTAATTATCCTCTGGGAGCTCACTGGTTTGCTGAAATCTAACCCTTGACATCAGTACATTATTCCCAACTTATTTCTCAATTTATTTCTTTATTATCTCCTGAGTATTCTCTTTATTTTTCCTTTTCTTTTAAAAATATGTATTGCTCGGTATTTGTGAGAATTGTGTTGATAGAGCAGAAAGTGCTAGACAGAAAGCTAGAAACTTTGCACTGTGAATCAAGCTGAACTGAGAGTGATGGAAGCTCTAGGCAGAAGCAGGGCTAGTAGCTTTAATCTGTTTTCCTGAGTCACGCCCCATTACTGGTTGGATTTTACTACAAGTTAGTCATGACAGTAGAACAAGAAGTTGGGTGCTGGTGCAGAGTAGGATTATGTCCACTGGGATCTAATGAATGAGACAGACTGTGAATACTGGTTTTAGTGAGCTGGGCTCCCTCTTCCCTGCATGATCCTTGTGGCAGACACAGAGCAGCTGGATTAGCACAGCTGGAACTTCCATCTGTATTTCTGTATGTATTGGTTTAAATCATCAAGGCAGGTAGATCTGTTGCATTGCAACTTGCTCAGTGAATTGTACACCCCCTGGATATGCACTACCAGAAAGTCCTCCCTCAATGTTTGGCCTGAAGATTGTTATGGTATGATTGAAATAGTATCTTTCTCTTCCCAATCCTGTGTGTCAACAAGTGGAGCCTGAACATGAGTAGGTTTCTCACGCAGGGAAAGGAGAAAATCCTGGAGGTGGTATGGGTAGCTGAAGAGCTGCTTTAGCCCACTGAAACCAGCTGAGCAGATGGGTTTGCATTCTGTGCTGCCTTGTGTTTGAGCTCCATTAGCTGGCAGAGGCCACTGTATTAACCAAATAGTTTTGTTGTAGTGTGCTAGGTGCTTGTGTGAGATTGCTATGCAGAAATGTCTTCTGTTTCTACTTCTAGCAGCTTAGCAGCTAATAAACACCATGCAACAACCTCTCTTCTAAACCTCCTCTTAAAATACAGAGTTTGGTTTGCCAACTCCAATGTATTTAAAGCATCTGAGCTTCCGGGGAGACTTTGGAAAGTGAGTGAGTGGAGGCACGTGCATAAAGACATTTTCAGAAGCAAAAGGCAGCTCCAGTATCAGCTCAACATCTGATGAGAGACTCGGCTCTTGTTAGAGCTTTTTGCACTGAAAGGGGATATGTTCTCACATTTGAGGAAGCATCTCTAGTCATGTTCCATCAGTGCAAGGGCTATAAGCTACTGCTGGAAAACAGGCAGTGAGTAGAAGGTGAGGAATGGGGAGCAGAGCATTGTGCAGATTCCACAGAGGAGAGCATTTTTTGGGGGAAGAAACTCCAGGGGGGAGACCCTCACAAGGGAAAAAGATCAGGAAAAGATTAGATCGGAAAAGATTTCCTGATAATGCACCTCACCAAGCCTGGGGATTTCAAGACTTTCAGCAAAGCTAGCATTCTGTGGTGAAAATGAGAACAAATTGGAGACTCCAGACTCTCATGAGGAAAAGTTCCCACTTGATCTTTTTCTTTTTTTTGTGGTGCTGTTTTTGCAGTGGAATTAGGGACCCAAAGCAGAGACACCACTGATATCGTATAAAAAGCCTCTTGTGCATTTCCAGTTGAAGTGCAAAATCAAGGAGATTCCCTTTTTGATGGCTTCCCATAGCACTTTAGAACAGCGTCCAGAACTACAGTGTCACTGATTTTGTCCAGGCTTAATCCTGGACCTCTATTACCTGCATTACACGTGCACAACATGCACAAAGTGGGTAAGATAGCTCTATGATAAAGCATGCCTTGAGAAGTTGATGGTCTTGTGTCCCCTACAAAGCAGCCACAAAGTTTGGGATCCTTTTCAAGAAAGAAGGCAGCACTGAGAGACTGCTAGGAGCTTATGAAATTATGGACTAGGGAAATTGCATTTTACACTGATGTCCAGCACCTGTGCAGGAAGGCTTCACTTGAGGAATTCACAGATGACAAGGTGACCTTTTGGTGGCCACTGGCAGCCTGACAAGACAGGTCACAACAATCTTGCCAGCTGACTCACATTCTTCTGTCCTTCTCATTGCACAGGACAGGGCTGGAGGCCATTATGGAGACCTACGCCTTCTGGAGGCCACCTGTGCGCACTCTCACTTTTGAAGACTTCACTACCATGCAGAAACAGCAAGGTGAGTGTACAAAGGATATGCAAAGTGTAAAAAGAGCAGAAGAGAAAATAACGTCAGCAACATGTTCCACTGTGCATCCTGTGGCCAAGATGGGCTTGTCATAAACTTTATTGAGCTCTTGGCTGCTTGTAAAGGGACAAAGCAGAGAGGATGGATGGAAAAGGTGGATGGGCTGTGACTTATGAGGCACAGTGAAGTCACTGCATCTCCCTGGTGTCCCCAGTGCTAAAACTAGAGTCTTAAAAGTTAGAAGAAGCAAGAAGGAATGCAGCATTAGGCGAAACATCCACATACATGGCATGAGTTAAGCATGAAGGGAACACAGACACTGAGGATACACTCCAGCATGCTGGACACCATTGTTCTCCATTTACAGTTAATGTTTGCCAGTTGTGTGGAAACACAAGGGGAAGGGGTGTATGTCCTCTGAAAGTTTTGGAAAACCAGAAATGTGCCTTCTGCCAGGATCATGCTGCCTCTCACTTTTAAAGCTCAAGGGCCTTGCTAGACAGTCTTTGTATTAGTACAAGCCTGGGAGGAATTATTGGGTAGGCCAAGTGTTTTCCGCTTGTTCATGCTGTGTCTTTTCATAGCTTCTGCCCTTTACATCTCTCATTTGCTAAGTAGGGCTTTCATCTCTAGTTTCAGGCTGTGTTACTATTTTTTTTCTTGCAGGGATAGAACTTTCCCATTCACTTCTTGCAGTTATTTCTATTTAAAAACACAGTGTGGTCACTGGGAGTAATGGTGTCAGGGCAACCTCATACTTCTATTATTCTGATATATGTGCAAAACCAAAAAAAACTGTCCAAAAGCAGTGTTCAAATGTGACATCTCTGAGATTAAACTATTGAAATCAAATACAAGTCCTGTGCAACAGATCTTCCAGTCTCTCAGAATTGAGCTTGACACCATCTCAAAGCTCCTCTGATGATCTTCAGTCCACCTGGGGACTGTTTGGTGTGGTCTTCTCCAGAGGGAGGGGAGCAGCAGCGGCTGGCACAATTGCCCATCACTGGTGCAGAATCAATTGGGGATCCAGCATGGGAATCTCTTCTTGTCTTCTGTCCCCCAAATCCATTCCCTGATCAACACCCCAGAGCCCAGGATGCCTGCTAAATCATTTTTCTGATGGTACAGAAAAGGGAGGTACCTTTTCTGATGGTACTCCAAGGGGAGACAGAGCATGCTCCTATCAGCTGTGTTATGCTCCCCATGCATGGTCTTTACACAAACACCCAACCTTTCTTAAAACAGCCCAGCATGGGGCAAGAAAGTTTTTGCACAAGCTCAGAGTCTTGAGAAGAGGAGCACTTGCAGTGAGGCAAGCAGTCAGAGATGGGTTAAAGCAGAGATTCAGAAATGCTTTCATCACTCGCCTAAATAGAAACATAACAGCCTCTGCTCCTGGTCATGGTTGCTGAAGCAGCCTCCCTCCTCCATCTCACCCCCTATTCGGGCTCGCATGCCTCCCTTCCCTTCCCATTGGTTATCAGATAACACCCTAGTGGTAAGTCCAGCTATTGCTTACGTGGTAAGGTAATATTAGGAAAGGAAAATATTTAATGTATTTTTAGCTTGTTCTAATATAGTTTGGCAGCTGAAAAACTAGGAAGCAAGCCAGTACCCTGTGACCAGTCAGCTCTGTGCAGACCACCACCACTGTACCGCAGACCACTAGGTTTAGGGCAGCCCTTAACTAGAGTTGTGCTCACAGTTTGGTTTTAAAAATTAAAACTTGCTACAAAACAGTGCTCTTTGGCTCTACATTTAGCCATGAAAACAACCTCAAGATAATATATTAGAACTATTTCCTGCACCACACTGTTCTCTTCTCAAGTGCTGCTTGCCACAACATGACTCCTGGTCTCAAAGATAGGTGCAAAGCCAAGGTACAAACACACTCCGATTTTAATTTTTGTTTGCTAACGCAGCCCAAGGGCCAGCACAAATATGGTGTTCTGGAGGCCTTGGAAAAGCAAAGGCAGAAAGGGTAAGAAATACTGAGGTGGTTTTAAGCCATATGTGATGCTGCCCTCCAAACCTAAGATGAACAGGTTATACAATGCTCATAACTCTTTATCCCCTTGCTTGCATGCACATAAGCTGTGTGATGGGTGAGTAATCACTGGTGTTTAACAGCTGACCTCAGCACAAGCTATTGCACCTCACATACTCTGAGCGTTGGCCAATCTTTTCACATAAATGATTTGCCCAGGATCCCACTCTTCTCTCCCACCTGAAGCCTCATTGCTCTGAGCTGCATGCTGTTACATTATACTCTTGTATATTTATGTATCAGAATTTTTTCAGGGTGTTATTTTAATAAACAGACACTTCTAGATCAACTTCTAGATCATGCTGTTATCTCCAAAGTTGGGTGAGTATGTGGTATTTCTGAGTAAAAATTTGAGGAATTGCAAGCCTCTCTTTTATCCCTTGAATTGTTAGTTGGGAAACTTCACTGGGGCTACAGAAGATACGTCCATGGCAGTTTAAGAGGAGTACATATTTAGTGCAGGGAGGAGATAAGATGAGAGTAGCAAAAATGTTCACATAACTATCTCCTAGGTATGGTGAAGAGGGAGGGAGTATTTAGAAGCACACAAATAAGATGCTGTGGGTGGAAGACAGGAAGAAAGCAGTAGACTCCAGTTACATGAAGTCTAACAAAGTGCTGGAACAGATCTCCTGTAGGAGCTGTGGAATTCAGCCTTGACTTACATAGACAAGTACTCCTTGCTGTGGTAGGAAACACGGTGCTTTTTGGGGTGCAAGTTTGAGACTTCAGCAGCAAAAATATGGTGCCTTTGCTTCTTTACAGCTAGACTTTTCAGAGATACATACTACTATGGATTCTTAGGCTTTCTTTTGTCACGCTGTACTTTTTTCATGAAATAGAAGTGTTACCTGCCTTTTCCAAAGCAGTTTTGTCAAATCCAATGGAATTATGGAATTACATATTCATCCAAATGAATTATTTTGTTAGATTAGAGGTTTGACTGATAGAAATGATGGTGTAGGTGTGGTGGATTTTTGGATAGCATTTAACCTATTGCCACATTTACCAGCTTGGAGAAGTCAGCATTAGCATATATTAAGGAATGAGTGATCCCAAAGTTGACATGATAACCGAATATCCCATCCGGTGAGGGAAGATCAAGTATTGCAGTGTAGAGACAGGTTCCAGTACTCTTTTCCGGAAGTAAAAGAAACACTGCAGTTGCTAAAAGGTACAAATCTTATAAAGACTGCCAATCGGTTAGTAATGATGAGGACAAAAGTACAAAGGGCAATAGAAATTGCTTGGTAATCTGTATCACATTCAATCAAACTGTGGTTATTATGTGTCTATAAATAAAATATAGGACATACATACACACGGAGTGTGCTGGAAAATGTTGGCACTGGCAAGAATTTGGAGGTCTCAGTGGATAAGCCACTGCACAAACAAGGGACAGTGTATATAATACTGTGATCAAAAGGGATATACAATCTTTGGTGTAGAAAAATAGTGGTAGGCAGTGGGAAGACAACTTCCTAGCTACAAACTGACACTATAAGATGGTCTCTTATTGTATGTATTTTTAAAGGGTGGAAAGGGATTGGAGAGGATTCAAGGGAAAAAATTAGAATGATATTTTTGGATGGAGAAGAAGCCTGATCCCTCTTTGTGGGATGTTCAGAGATAAGGAGAACAGAAGTCCCCCCTCATCCTCCTCTTTCATACATTTAATTGTTTTACAGTTTTTATGTCCCTCTTCTGTGCTTTTCACAGTGAATAGCACCAGTCATTTAATTTCTCTTCAAGTGAGAAGGTCTCCAGGTCCTCAATTGTTTCTTTTGAAACAAATCTGCACAAAGTATTCCAGATGCATCCACATGATACAATTATCTAAAGGTATTATAATTTTTTCCACATTATCCTTTCTGCCATTCAACATACATCTGAGTACTTCACTCATTTGTTTGGCCCAAGATGTGTGTTGAACTAGGGCCACAATGACAAACCGATTTGATACTTGGCATGCAGGATGCAGCTGTTTCATACAGGGATTAACTAACTTTCTAATCTACACAATGATAGGTTTCAGCTGTCACAAAAACTGGTGAGTCTGGTACCAGGACCAGTCACACAGATGCTTGATGTGCCTGACTCTATTGGTCCACAAGCATGTGTTACTTCAGTAATGCAGTTCCACAGAATCACAGAATTGTTGGAGTTGGAATAGACCTCCAGAGACCATCTAATCCAATCCTCCTGCTAAAGCAGCACTGCCTAAAGAACATTGCACAAGGGCTGTATCCAGACAGGATTTGAATATCTCCGGAGAAGGAGACTCCACAGCCTCTCACAAAATTGCTCAGGTTGGAAAAGACATTCAAGATCATAGAGTCCAACCTTGACCTGACCCTTACCCACTGCTAAACCATGTACCCAAGCACCACATCCAAATGATTTTTAAACAAATTCAAGCACAGCAACTCAAACACCTCCCTGGGGAGCCTGTGTGAGTTCTTAACAACCCTTACTACAAAGAAGTTTTTGCTGATATCCAACCTAAACTCCCTGGCCCAACTTGAGGCCATTTCCCCTCATACTGTCACCAGCCACCACTGAGAAGAGACCAACCCCTCTCTCACTACCACCTCCTTTTAGGTAATTGTGGAGAGCAATAAGGTCTCTCCTCAGCCTCCTGTTAACCAGATTAAGCAGCCCCCAGCTCCCTCAGTCACTCCTCATAGGATATGTTTTCCAAACCCTTCACCAGCCTTGGTCTTTGCACATGTTGCAGCATCTCAATATCCTTTCTGTATTGAGATGCCAAAAATTGAATGCAGTACTTGAGGTGGGGCCTCATTGGAACTGAGTACAGGGGCAGGATTAGTTCCTTAGTCCTGCTGATCACACAATTTCTGATACAAGCTAGGATGCCATTGTCCTCCTTGGCCATCTGGGCACACTGTTGGCTCATATTCAGATGATTGCAAATCAATACACCAAAGACATTTTCTGCCTGGCAGCTTTCCAGCCAGTCTTCCCCAAGCCTGTAGCATTGCCTGGGATTGTTGTGACTGAAGTGCAGGACCTGATGCTTCGCCTTATTGAAACTGATACAATTGGTCGTGGCCCATTGATCCAGTCTGCCCACCTCACTATGCTGAGCTTTATTACTCTTACTACCAATGCTCTCTCCCAGCTTGATGTCAGCTGTGAACTTATGGAGGATGCATTTGATCCCCTCATCAAGACCATTGATAAAGATGTTAAACAGGAGTGGCCCCAGTACTGATCCTTGAGGGGCACCACTCCTGACCAGCCACCAACCACATTTAACTTGATTGACAACAACTCTTTGGGTCTGGCTATCTAGCTAGTTGTCTTGGTTTGGGAAGACAGGTATTAAATTCTTTCAATTTAAAGGCCTTCAGGCAAGAGATTTGGGAAAAGGAACAACAATTCTTTATTAAGAACACTAAGGAAATAACCCGACCGTACACCCCAAACAACCAGTCAGAATATAAAGTGTCCTAGGGGTCCCCCACAGAGCACAATAAAACCTGTCCCAATTTCAGTCTCTCCGGGATCGGCGACGGGGGGGGCAGTGGTGAGAGTTTCTCGGCTTCTCGGGGTGGCAGCTCCTCGGGGTGGGGGGGCGGCAGCGGACAGTTCCAGTTGGGAATCGCAGGGTTCGGGCGGCGGCAGCAAACAGCAGGACGAGCCGGGAAGGAACAGCTAAGTCCGGGCAGGAACAGGAAACAGCCAGGCAGCAGTGAGCGAAAGAGAGACGAGTCCGAGAAAACTCTCCAAAAGCTCTCTCGAGAAGCTCTCCGAAAAGCTCTCTCCGAAAAGCTCTCTGCGAAAAGCTCTCTGCGAAAAGCTCTCTGCGAAAAGCTCTCTGCGAAAAGCTCTCCCCGGAGCTGAGACCCCCCTCCTTTTCTATAGTTCCAGTACGTGCAGCTTGGCACGGGGAGTTCGGTGTCCTGCCACTGCTGAGAAGCCTCTCAACAATGGGCAGGAGATGGGGGTCTTCATGACTCGTTAAAGATACTTAAAGGAAAAAATATAATTCCTTTTCTCTGACTCTCGGTATGTGCCCAGCGGCACGGCCCCTCCCCGCTTCCCTCCCTGCTTCCCGATACCAGGTAAATTTTTCACAATGGGAGGAGATGGGGTCATCAGGGGGGTACTTAACGATATTTAACCTCGCCTGGTTTTAACAATCAAGCCGGTACCGAGGCATTCACTCCCCCACCCTCCTGAAGTTACCAAAATAAAACCATACAGCTTCCCAATAACAGATGAAAATAGAATACAAACTTCTTGCTTCTATAACCCAGGACACTAGTATTTTACCCAGCAGAGTATATGCTCATCCAAGTCATGGGCAGCCAGCTCTTCCATGAGGGTATTATGTGGTACAGAGTCAAAAGCTTTACTGAAATCCAGGTAGTCTACATCAACAGCCTTTCCCTCATCTACTAAGTAGGTCACCTTGTCATAGAATTAGATCAAGTTTGTCAAGAAGGATCTGCCTTTCATGAACCCGTGATGACTGGATATTTTGTCCAGTGCTTTTGTACTTGGCTGCTACTGCCAACAATTTGGCTCTATCTTTCTTACACCCACCTTTCAGATATTTATAAAGATGAATACAATCTTAGTCATCTTTCCTCCAGGTTAAACAGTAGCAGCTCTCTCAACCTTTCCTTAAAAGAGAGATGCTCCAGATCCCCAATCATCTTTATTGGCCTTTGCTGGACTCTCTGCAGTNGATGTCAGCTGTGAACTTATGGAGGATGCATTTGATCCCCTCATCAAGACCATTGATAAAGATGTTAAACAGGAGTGGCCCCAGTACTGATCCTTGAGGGGCACCACTCCTGACCAGCCACCAACCACATTTAACTTGATTGACAACAACTCTTTGGGTCTGGCTATCTAGCTAGTTNAGATGACCTTTCTAGATCTACTGACCACACTCCTAATACATCTCAGAATACCATTGGCCTTCTCGGCAAAAAGGACGCACTGTTGGTTTGTGATGAGCTTATTGTCTCTACCAGGACTCCAAGAACTTTCTCTTCAAGGTTGCTCTCCAACAGGTCTACTCTTAACCTATACTGAATGCATGGGGTTTTCATTCCTGGTTGCAAGACCCTACACTTGCTCTTCTTGAACCTCATTAGATTCCTCTGCCCAACACTCCAGCCTGTCCAGGTCATGCTGGATGTCAGCATGACCCTATGGTGTGTCAGCTACTCCTCCAAGCTTTGTATCATCATCAAAGTTGCTGAGGAGGTGTAGGTCATTGATTAATATGTTAAACAAGACCAGACTCAGTACTGACACCTGGAGAACACTGCTGGTCACAGGTCTCCAACTCAACTCTTCAATGTTGATTGTAATCCTCTGAGCTCATCACATGACCAGGTCTCAACCAACTTCAGTGTTCACTCATCTAATCAGCACTACATTGTTTTCTTAATGAGGGTACTGAGGGAGACAGGCCTTGCTGAAGTCTAGGTAAACAACATCCACTGCCCTCCCTTTATCTACCCAGCCAGATATGGCATCATAAAATGCTATCTGGCTGGTCAAGCATGATTTCCCCTTGATGAATCAATGCTGAGTACTCCCAGTAACTTTCTTTTCTTCCACATGGTCAGAGATGACATCCAAAAGAATTTGTTCTATCATTTTTCCAGTGATGGAGGTGAGACTAACCTGCCTGTCGTTTCCTGGGCCATCATTCTTGCCCTTCTTGAAGACTGGAGTGACACTGGCTTTCCTCTTGTTCTCCGGCACCTCTCTTGTTCTCCATGATCTGCCAAGGATGATGGAAATTGTCTTAGTGATAACAGCTGCCAACTTTCTCAGCACTTGTAGGTGCATCCCATCAGAGCCCATGGATCCATGGATGTCCAGTTTTGCTAACAGTTTTCGAACCTCTTCTACCAAGGGTAATTCTTCCTTTCTCCATTGTCTCCTGTCTCCAGCATCTGGCATTCATGTGGGCTGGCTTTAGCAGTGAAGACCAAAGCAAAGAAGGCATTCAATAACTCTGCCTTCTCTGTGTCTTCCACCACTAGTTTCTGTAGGCCTGTGGGAGTCACTATGCTGTCCTACCAAAGAGAAGAATATGCCATTTCAGTCAGTGAAGGCCTCTGTCCTGAGAACAAAGAATCTCCTCTGGGGCACACAACCCAAAAGCCACCATATAGCTTTACATGGGCAAGCACTGTGTTTGATGCAGTCACAGTTAATTTGCAGCCAGTCTGGCAAAAAAAAGTCGCCAAACACAAACAACGGCATTGCAAGAAATGCTCAGAAAATTGCAGTTCAGGAGAGACTGACCTTCTGAAGAATGATGTCACCCACTCTGCAGATTACTTATTACTATGGAAAAAGGAGGCTTGGAATTATTGAATGCATATGGCAATGACATGTGGGAAAGCCAAGAATCTATTAAACTCTTTAATTGGAATATATTTTCAAATCTAGATTGAACCTCATCCAGATTCTCATTATTAAAAATATGTGTCTCAGTTTCTTTATTTTAACAGGGAACTTTAAAAGAAAGAAAAAAAAGTGAGTGGGGAAAAGAAAATAAGAGTTCCAGTAACTCTTGATTGTATCACTTTCCAAGAGTAAAAAGAACCATTGCTGGTTTACATGTGATATATAGTTTCCCGTGGGATATTAGGATGAACCAATCAATATCAGTGACTGTAAGCTTTGGCAGGAATATAGACAGTAGAAAGGCACTGTGACAATACAAGAATAGTGATCAGTATCTGATCCATCCTACAAAAGCTGATGACTTATGCAAGAAGTAGTCTAACAATTTCTTCTAGTAAATTCAATCTGCTTTTTGTCAGCTTGAGCACTGATCTTGGTCTGGAGACCTGAGGCAGGAAGCCCACCTGTTAGAGAGTCTGCAAAATTGTCATTAATGGTTGTTGAGATCAGGAGCTTGAAACTTGGGTACTGGAGGCAAAGAGAGGTGTGATCCTTACTAGTCCTTACAAGACAAATTTTGCTATCTTTGGTGCAGGATTTATCTCTGGTAGCAACAAGCTTGTACAAATTGGTGATTGAGTAGGGCTCTTGCACTCATACTTTAAGAGGGAACGTGTAACTGCAGCCTTGTGTTCACAAGGATATACACAAATGGCTCCCTCTCCTCTGTGTGGAAGTCATTCAATCTTCTCATTTACTGATGGAAGGAACAATGTTTTCTTGTAGTAGCAATGAGTCCAGACAGACACTAATGCTGTATGATGTATCAGCAGATGGGAGATAGATAGCCTCAGCAGAGGTATTGCTGCTTTTCCTGCTTCCCTGTCTGAGAACATCGTCCTTTCCAGGAAGTCAACATATCTGTCTTGCCAAAGTTTGTCTATACTGGTTGTTACTCATTTCTTCTTCTTTTCTATAATACTCTTTGATGGAGACAGTGCTCAGAGAACTTCCCTGATTACACTCATCTCAAAACAGCATGATTAATGCACAAATTTGTATTGGTATCAAGCAGAGAGACAACTGTGCCTTCCAGATCTCTGAAGGCATCAGAAATTCCTTGAAACAAAAAGAAACAAATAACTGTTATGATCCTTTTGGCTTTTTCTGGGATCCCAGATCCTCAAAAGAGTAGAAATGCTGATGTCAAAAGGAGTCTGTGACCATTTGCCTTCTTACAGCAGCCATTGGTTTTCTCAGCAGTGCCACTAGGATTATCTGGATGTTGCTTTCCTTTCAAAATCAATTGTAACGGTCTAGGCTATTGGCAGAGGTCAAGTATCTCGGTTTGGTCTCAATTATCTTCTTGGTTCTTCTGACCTTGAAGAGATTGGAAACAGAGCAGTTGTTGCCAGAGTTATTGGGATCAAGTGCTGCTTTCTGATGCATACTTTGCATGGCTTGTAGATTGCCTCATTGAAATGAAGCAACAGGAAACTGTTCCAGTTTCTGCTTGATTAATCTGCAGACAGTTTTTCTTTAGGTAAGGGGTGTTTCTGATGCTGCAAGGTCTCATAAGTCATGGTGAAAAGCTAAAATACCCTCCCAGATGTGGCATGAGGGGCTGAGAGTCAAAGTCTGTGCTATTTCCTGATGACCTGAAAGGAGCCTGAAGCACTCTTACTCCAAGGACGTCTTTACTCCAAAGAATAATTAATGAAGCCTGAATCTGTGGTATCTCATCGAAGGTGATCAGATTTCACATGAACAAATGCAAGAGGGCAATGATACTTTGAAGGTTTGCACAAATTCCTCAGAGCTATGCATGATGTTATTATGAATAGAAAGTGGCCAGTGCTTTGAGCTTGCAACAATACTGTGACACTTTTTGTCAGTTGAGAAATTTTGAACTACAATGACTCTGAGCTTTTATCATTTTTTATTGTATTTTTCTCATCATGTAATGGTCTGGAGTGTCTAGGGCCTCTGTTGGCCCAAAGCAGACTCCATCAAGATTGGCAGGAGAGGTCTGCAATTCAGTTTACTTCTGTCACCACTGAAGAAATAGTTAATCTCGGGTGCAAACTTGCAGCAGCTTCTGTTGAGGCTTTTTAAAGGATTTGTGCCATGGGAATTCCTTTTCTGCATCCTTTTCTCATTTAGTGTCATCTCTTGGGGTACCTTTTGTTTTATGACCCTCTTGGCTATGGCTGTGCCCAGCTGATGATGCATAATTATCATGGATGAGCAATTTTCATCACTGGAGTGTTTATCACCCTTCAGTGGTAAGCCTGACTTGATTTGATCTGATGTGTCTGCACTTAAAAGTGTTGTATATGCTGTGTTATAGCTGTCTGCACAGAAGACGGGAAGGCATGTCCAACAGGCCTTGTACTAGTGCAATGCAGAGCTGGACCAAGAACATTCTATGTTTGTATGAAGAGTGGATTAAAGACAAACTGAGGGAAACTGCAAAGGAGATGTTGTCTCTTACTTCTCCTTGGTGCTCTGGATACAGATGGAAATTGAAATCAGACATCCTGAATTGTACTTTCTGTCCACATTAGAATAAGGGATTTGTTTTTACCATTAGATCTTGCAAACACTTTATCTTGGGGGATGATTGAGGCAAGTTTTACCTCAAACATTTTGTCCTGTTTGTGCAGCAGAAATCTATAAAGGCTAAAGGAAAATGCTATTCTGAGCTGTTTTAGATTTACCAGTAACTCTTGTAAATTGAGGCAAACTGATTAAAAATATTCTTCTCTATAATTTACTAACCTTAAATACAATTTCCTTTAGTTCTACACTTTTATGCCATACAGTACATAGTTTCTCCCTTAAATCTATCGGTGTAACGGACTTTTCTGCATTTTGTGAACTTAATCTGAAAGAAGTACAAAACACTCTATGTTTCGTCTACGAACTCAGCGACCTGGCATGTAGTCAATTTCAGATCTCATCTGGGCTTTTTAAAGATTTTACCAGTGGATTCATAATTTGATAATTGACCAAAGGCTCTAGAGAGAAAGCAGGCAGCTACGCTCTGTTAAGACAGAAATGGCCCTCATTCCTATGGAAGTGTGAAGTTTTTATTCCTAGAAATGGGGAAAGAACAAAGAAAGAGTCAGCTGGCCCTGCCTTTTCTTAGTGAAAGGATAAGGAAGAGCCATAAAGGCTGTTTAGTCTTTCAAGGTTGTGAAGAGAGAACTCAGAGACATAGTTATGAAATGGCATGGATGCAGTGAGAAATCTTTCAGTCCTTCTGAAGGTTTTAGTTTTGGAAAGCTAGGATCAGGATGAGGTCTTGTGCTGTCAGTTATAGTTACAAGGCAAAAGTTGTCATTATATATGACAGCAGGAGTGACACCTGATTTTGTGGCATTTAGATATATGATGATGCAAGCAGGCATTGAGCAGGATTGAAGTATGTCCTTCTTGAAGCAGAAATGAATGCAGGCTTGTGCTATGTCTAACTCTTAAAGAACATGAGATCAGATGAATGCTGTGGTACCCTCTGGCCTCATAATGTATCAGTCAGATGAGTTGGCAATTTGCATAAACCTCATTACCATCTCAGATTTCCATCTTTGGGCAAATACTCATGTTTGGAGATTGAAGGTGCAGTAACTTGGAAGACAAGCATCGTAGGCTGTATTCCCACAGAGTAATTCCCACAGTGTGGGAATTAGATTTTACATTTCTGATCAAATTTGTTTTCCTGCATGCATGCCATCACATTTATTTTCTGTTGTGTTTAAGGGTAGAGTATTGCAAAAAAATTGATCTCTCCTATGCTTGAGAAACTCCCTGTACATGTGTGTACGCGTATGAAGAGTCTTTGCAAAAAATGGAGTTTTAAGGCAGTGACTTAGAGTATGTCTGCATGGACTCTGTGCTCCACACTGGTTAGACACATGTAAGCTCCCAGCCAGCTCCATTTGGAAAATTGCTGAGCTGCATTAATGTGGCTCTGTGCCTAAGTGAATATAAACTACCTCTCAGGAGGGCTGAAATTAAGTGCCAGGAGGAGAACTTTCATATGGTGGGCCATATGAATAACCAGTAGCCATAGCCCCTCTTTCCCAAACACTTGGGTACTCAGGCACATGCCTATCACACAGTGGAGATGCCGCTGCTGTTAGCATGTGTCTGAAGAGGGGCTGTGGCTCCTCCAGAAGACCTATTAGCCAGGTTGTGCTCCTACCACTCCTAAGCATCTGGCCTTTAATCTAGGTCCTGCTCATATCTGAAGGTAGGAGAAGATGGGCTGAGGCAGTGGAACAAACACTGTCCTGTTTGGCTGACTACAGAAACCAGGCCTTAGGCTTGCCATGCTGAACCTGCAGCTCATCTGTGACCATTATAAGCTAAATTAGCTTGTAGGTGGAAACAGGCCAAGCTGTTTTAAGAAGTGTTTGCACTCAAAGAATAATAACTTTGATGGACACACCAAAATGTAAAATCTTAATATAAATCATCTTGCAGTTCCCATCCTTGTTAGAAAGTCAAGGCACAAGCTCTGAGATCCCTCAGCCCATCTGTTCTAAATAAGACAGTGCATACCTGGTTATCATTGTCTAAGCCCAACTATTCTAAAAGCTGCAGGCTGTTGATGTGGTGAGATAATGACAACAATCAAGTTGCTCAAAGTACTCCAAAGCTCTCGCCTGCCTGATGAGATTCTGCCATTGCACAGCACGTGGCACTCATGTTCAGATACCTTGTATGGACTGCAGCTTCAGCTTCCGCTTTCTTTCCTTCACTGCACTAAGCAAGGTCTTCAAGGACTGAGTGGTTTGTACGGAGGCACTGCAGGTGATGGTAGGAATTGAAGCCTGGAAACACTAGCAAGGAAAATACGCTGCACTGGAGTCCAGAAAGTGATTTATGTGCACCTTTCATATAAAAGAGCTTGGGATAAGTTGTGGGTCAACTGACTGGTGTGGTGTTACTTGTAAGAGAGATCCAGAAAATTTTCCATGTGCAATTGTTTCAGACTCCCTTGGCACTAATGCTCTCCCACTGACTCCCCTGTTGCCAGAAAGTTCCCTTGGTTAACATTGGCTGCTGGCAGATGTGTTTTCCATTTACAGTGTTAGAAGTACTGTACATGACCTGCCCTGAGTGGAAGAGGTCCCCTTTGCCTTTCAGACGTTCTGGCATGCTGAACGGTTCAAGAATCCTCCATCCTCTTGTTTTAAGGCAAATCATATCTGTGGACTGGATACACTTGGGTTTGAAACTGTCCTTAACAAAGCACAGTCTAATTAAAAGCAAAAGCAAGGGTTTATTTGGAACATACAGAGAGTCATCACTGTTATCAAGGTTTAGAAAGACACAGGTGACAGGAAGGAAAAGCCATTCATAAGCTACTTGAGATGAAATTTTAATGGTAGTTCTTAACTGTACCCAGATGAAAAGTTGCAGTTTCTTCCCTAATCCTTGTGGACAGATGTTTGACATTGGCACACAGCCAGCATTTCCACACAGTGCCACGATGTTGCTTGAGGAAAAAGATTTGTCTTTGCATCCTACCCTCTGCACTGGGCTTTCTTGTTCTCCCCTATGATCTTATTCTTCTTTATTGAAAAGTTCATCTGGCTTTGGAACAGGCTGCCTAGAGAGGTGGTTGAATCACATCTCTAGAGATGTTTAAAAGTTGTGTAGATAGGGAGCTTAGGGACATAGTTTACCAGTGTGATTGGTACAGTTAGGTTAATGTGTTTTACTAGTGATTGAAAGGTCTTTTCCAACCTAAATGATTCTATGATCTTCCACTCCTCTTCTTTGAAAATGCTCCTGTATCTTTGATAAGATCAATTTAGTTAGCACTTGTATTCCCAGGCAGACAGCAAGTTCCTATCAGGGTAGCACCAGTACTTGGCTAAGCCCTGGACATAATGACAGGACAATGTGAGGATAGACACATCTGCCATACAGGGCAGGGTTCAGATACAAAGAAAGGACCTTTGAAGTTATAAACCATGTGTTGGATACAAATGTGGCTTGCTGACTGCACATATGTGGGAATGCATAGCCAGAAATGATTTTCTGGAGACTGGACATAATGGTATTTAATAACTTCGGCATCATTATAGGTGTGAAGGTGAGACATACTGTGACATTACTTGTAAATGCTTTTGGTGTTGACAACTATTTCCAGAGAGAACAGTGGGTAAGAGGAAAGGAACAGGGGGGAATTACTGAAGGATTAATTTTGTTCTTGCTTATATGTGGTTTCAATTGACTTAAACCAGACCTATACATAGCTTTGTTTATCAGTTTAACTAGGTTGGGTTGTATTCATGCTTCCCATTAAAATGATATATGCATGTGTGTTTCTGAGACTGTAGTATGGTGTGGATGTGCTTGCTGGGCTTATTGCCATCTCAGGGGGTGTTGGCTGACTGTAGCAACTACAGTCCAAGTCATAACTTCACAAAAGTCCAGGTTGCATTTGAGCCCTATGTAGTGCTGCCAGCAAGGATGGGTAAGAAATATCGTCCAGAGCAAAGTGGAGCTGTTTGCCTTCTGAAGAGAGTGAACTGAGATGGACTTTGCTTTGTTTTATTTCCCATTTAAAGATACAAATATTATTCCACAAATGTTCAGGAAGCTTCTATGTAATACTGTCTTGCAACAGAACCATGGGATGTGCTTGTGGTTGGCACTGGCAGCAAAGTATTCCTGAAAAAGCATCATCAGGTCCCATTAAAACGCTCCTGTTGATACATCTCTCACTTCCTCATAATTTTAAAGTTATTGAGAGAAAAGAAGTATTTTTTACTTTGTTTCCTAATTGCTGTGTTGTCACTTCAGGGTTTTTATATTGGCCTGCAAACTGGGATAACTCAGAGCAGAATCATGCCAGTCCCAGTTTTGTCAGTAACCTGAAATGTGTGATTTTCAGATGTGGAAACATTAAGTAATCGTTGCAATTGCTGATGTGAGATCTCCACTTGTATTCTGTGGACCTCAGTTATGGGTACAACTCAATCATAACTCCTTAGCAGAAGTTTAAAGCATAATACTTATGGTGTGTGTGCTCTTATCATGCATAGTTTTACTAAGTTAACTAAGAGTACATGTAGACTGAAATGAAGACATTGCAGGTAATAATTTATTCTACATATTTTATTTCAAACAGATTACTAAATGCTCACAGATATATGTATTTTTACTTATTTCCCAGACCCTCAGCAAGTAAATCATCACTTTACCCCCACATGAAATATGTGGGGTAAAGAATCAAGTGCAGGATTACTTTAGTTTAATTATGTCTCACTTTGTGCTGGATTTGTTCTGTGATTATGTAACCTCTGTATTTTGGGATTTGATAGCTAAGTGATGATATATGAACTCAGCTGTCTTCCTGCTCTCCCTGTCAGAGGTTAACCTCTTTATTATAGGGCTATCAAGGAAATGTGTCTGTAGTTGTGTATTGTGGTTCAATCTCACCTTTATCAGGAGTTCAATATCACCTTTATCTAACTAAAATAGACGACAGTGACAGGGAGAAAGGCTGGAAGAGGGTACTACCTTAACATTCTACAATAAAATCAGACACAGTTTGTCTTTCAGAAACCCTAAATAATACAGGGGAATGTACCTTTAAAAATAAATGCTACATTTAGAAATACATGCAAAAAGTCTTTGAACTCTGTAGCTAAGATGCACTAGCAAGTTTGAATATTTTTGTGTAGTCAAGAAGGGAATATAGAGAAATTTGAAACTTCACATTTTCTGATTAATATTCATAGAATCATAGAATCATTAGGGATCAGAAGGGACCTTGAAAGCTCATCTAGTCCAATCCCCCTGCCACAGCAGGATCACCTAGACCAAGTTGCACAGGAACAGATCCAGGTGGGTCTTGAACGCCTCCAGAGAAAGAGACTAATTTTCCTGGAGAATTGATGCAATGCTTCTCTTTCATGCTTTTGAATGCTGACAAAATGAGTCAGTCAGTGGCTTAATGAAAAGTTTTTCTGCCCACAGTTCTTCATTAACAACCCAGAAACATAGATTTTCTTGATGCTGCTTGGATCAACGACAGCCACTCCAGGCAGAGCTTACCCAGGGTGACTTTCTTATATTCTTCTGACTCTTCTTCATAAAAATATTTTAATATAAAAAATATAAAATATTGATAACTTAGTTGCATTTGCACTCTAATACCCCCTTCTGTTTCATCCTAAATTTGTTAGAAACGGTCAAATACAATCTCACATTCTCACCATCATATACTGACAGAGAAACTGTCTTTCTAGTGTGTCTGTATTTTCTTTCCATCAAGCAGCACTGCACTCATTTCCTTTTCCATTCCTATATTGGTCTCAAAACCCTGTGGGTTTTTTTTCCACAAAATGGTGTAAGAGAAAACTTTTGATCCTCAGTGTGCAAACTCTGCCTTGATTAAAATTCTGCTGCTCACTCTCATGTTCTCTTTCTCTTTGCCTCTCACCTCTAACTTTTAGGTTGCATAAAATGCTGCATCAGCAGTAGTCTTCCTAGTTCCTCTGGTTCTACCTATCTCTTGATCAAATCTCTTCACCAGCACCTTTTTACTTCTTTTTCAAGAGTCTTCAGTGTTAGTTACCTGAATGCAGGAATGGGATTTCATACAAAGGGGATCATTCTAAAGAAGAAAACACACACACAAAAAAAGGTTTCAAGCCAGAAAACTGCACTGAACTGATTGTCCTAGTTGACCACAGAAGTTTCCTCTAACTCAGAATCTTGCCTGTAAACAATCTGTTCTCAAATTAAAATTTGTGCCGTCACTTTCTTCATTTTACTTACATAAAATTTGTTGATGTTCTTGGTAGTATTACTCTGTATTGTTTTCCCAGGTCAGAACTTGAGAGCATCTCTGATGTGCAAAATAATAAATAGTATTACTCATAACATATTGTACAACACATTTTTTTTACTGACATGCCCATGTACTGAATTTTGCTACCACTAGTCATGCTACATATGGAATTCCTTTAAAAGTTAAAGCGTGTGATTGAAACTCCTGACACATCCACTTTCTGTACTCTGTGAAACAGGCTGTAGCTTTAAACAGTATTCCTTCATTTTCTGTTACTGCTGGCTTAAATCAGTATTGCTGCAGCGTGAGCAGTCTGAAAAAAGCTGTTGACCGACACAGCGTCCAGCATGCTCTCAGCCACTTCCTGTGGCAGACCTCGTGAGTGTATGGTAATGCAAGTCTGCAGCAGGGCGGTAGGGCTTCCTGACTGCTGGGCTTCCGGCAGAACAAGAGGGAGGAGAAAAGGAAGACTTCTCTCTCTCTTTGGTTTTTTTTGTTTGTTTTTTTTTTTTGGGAAAAACTTGCTGGGAAATGGCAGATCTCCTGACTGATGGTGTGGTGCTTCCTTGCAGTTTCTCCCACTGCTTTGGGTTGCTCGGTGGCAGGTTTGCTTCCCTGTCCTATTTTAAAAGGGAAGAAAGCCTCCACTAAAAAACAAAATCATAGGAATAGGAAGAAAGCATCAGGAAAGACTGAGTGGTGCTATTAATAAAGTGAGTGCCCTTGCCAAGAAAGGCTGATTTTTCCAGCAGCCATTTTACCACCTCTGTTTCTTTATTAAACTGAGCTGTTTTGTAGTGAAACTGGCTCATTTGCAGCCACAATCCTGGGCTCTGAACATGCTCCTGTGTGTTTTATTTTGCAGGAGGCAGCACGGGCACCTCCCCCACCACCTCAAGTACGGGAACCCCATCGCCCTCTGCTTCCTCTCACCTTCTTTCTCCATCCTGCTCTCCTCCAGCCTTTCATCTGGCTCCCAATACTTTCAATGTTGGCTGCCGGGAGAGTCAGCTTTGCAACCTCAACTTGTCTGATTATCCTCCATGCGCCAGAAGCAACATGGCTGCTCTGCAGACCTACCCAGGCTTGAGCGACAGTGGCTACAACCGGCTGCAGAGTGGCACTGCTTCCGCCTCACAGCCTTCCGAAACCTTCATGCCTCAAAGGACTCCATCTTTGATCTCAGGAATGCCAACTCCTTCCTCCCTGCCCAGCAACAGTAAGATGGAGGCATACAGCGGCCAGCTGGGATCCTTCCCCAGCTCTCAGTTTCAGTATGTCATGCAAGCAGGCAACCCTGCCTCCACCTCCTCCTCTTCACACATGTTCAGTGGTGGCCATATGCAGCAGAGCTCCTACAACGCCTTCTCCCTGCACAATCCCTACAACCTCTATGGATACAATTTCCCTGCTTCCCCCAGGCTGGCAGCAAGCCCAGAGAAACTCACCACCTCCCAAAGCACTTTACTCTGTTCTTCCCCATCCAGTGGGGCCTTTGGAGAGAGGCAATACCTTTCCACAGGCATGGATCATGGGATGCACATGATCAGCCCTCCTTCTGGCAACCAGCAGACCACCAATACTTGTGACAACAGACAGTACGGTGCAGTTCAGGGCTCCTCCTCACAGATGTCTGTACACATGGTCTAACAAGCTGTGCCTGTCCTTGGCATTGAAGGCAACTGGACCTTCGCTCTTTCCGGGGTAAACCTATCCCAGTACCTTTTTGCCTTCAAATTTATAGTGGAACTAGTATTGTAATGATAAAGAAACATAAGCCTTCTAGGTATGCACCACAGAATATTGTGGAAAGCCTCAACTGACAGCTGTTGCAGCTTTTATAGGCCAGGGCCTCCAGATGTGTTGTGGAGTATCTGCTCTTTCTGGACATTGCAGAGATAAGAGTGTGATTTTAATGAGAAGCTGAAGAGAAGCAGCTGAACATACCATTTATGCATTAACTCTCGGCTAATGTGATCTCTTGGCATGGAGGGAGCTGTGTGCCTGTGCTGTCTCATCTGGGTGTTGAAGAAAGGCAGCCTCTTAAACCTTCATCCTCTAAAGCAATATAGCCTGTAGTTTCAAAATCCTCCTCCATCCCACAATGCTCCTTACTGATGGACTGACTCAGCCCATTTCTGAAACTAACAGTGGCCCATGGATCCTTCTCCAACTGTATCACAGGAATGGCACTGCTGGCCTGGAGCTTTTCCCAAAGAGATTTCTGCATTTTCATCACAGCTCTGCCCTGCCCAGCTGACAGCTCTTTGCAAGGGCTGAGCTCATCTGCATTGAGACTGCAACCAGAAATGGGAGAAAGAAAAGAGAGGTAAATTTTAACCCAAAAGCATGTCTCATACTTAAGCAGTGACTGATCTATGGAAAAATGTGGGGAGCTCAGCTACTGTTGATGTGACTTGAAGTAATGCACCCAAAACAAATGGATGACAGCCATCGTGGAGGACATGTGTCCCATAGCACTCAACCCAATGGAAAACTGTTGAACAGGAAACTGTTCAGACTGAGCTCATGGGGAAGAGCAGCGAGAAAGTGCCAAAGTGTAGCTGGCCTCTCTCACCTTGCATGCAAGAGTTGCCATAGGAAACCATTAGCATTTCGTTAACAGTGAGGGTGAGTTTCTGCCAGCCTCCTGCCTGCCACATGATCTCTGTTTAACCAAATAGATCATTGCCTTTTGACATCTTTCTTTTCTGTTGTTTTTTTCCTATTTTTTTGTTGTTGTTCTTCAAATCTTTTAAAAATAGGAAAACAGTTGTGCAAGCTATGCATTTAAGTTGTGTGAAAATGCAAATACCAAGTAACAGAATACAGATATTATTGAGATTTGTTGTGAGGTGTTGTAGATAATGTATTTATATGCCTAGTGAGGGATTCAATATTATGAATATCAAAGAGGGCAATAAAAATGGTATGTAAAATATGTATGAAGAAAAAAGGTGTATAAAGATTTGCCCTATGCACGGAACTCTGTTTCGAAGTGCCAAGCACAGAATGCGCTAAATAAATCTTCGCAATTGTTCCCTCTGTGTTTTTCTCTGTCTGTGAGGCTTCCTTAGTGGTTTTCTAGAGACAGACATTTTCAAAATACTGTCATGCATGTTTGCACAACAGAGGAAATGAAGAAATGGTGCTAAATTGTGAAGTCCAGGCAATATTGCAAATAAAATAAAAATTCTGTCATCTCAATAAATTTTAAAAATGGAGTGCTTGGTTCCTGTGTTCACAGGAAGTGTGGTTTATGGACAGCAAGAGTGGTTGACTGTTAAAGTCAAATAAAAAGCTCTTCAGAAGTATTTTTCACAGTCAATATAAAAAAATAATACTTACAAATAAGGATATAATTTGTTTCTCATTGTTCAATGCCACTTTGTGGTATGTGTCAGTTTTTCATTTGTAGTACATTTCTAATGTAAGAATGAGACGTAAATCTTGAAAACTGGGGAAGCCGAAGCCTTCCCAAACCTGGCTGTAGGTAATGGCTGCAAAGTTTACAGCTTTCCTTGCAACAATTTATTACTTTTTAAATTTAAAAAGAACTAGAATGGTAAAAAACATTAAAAGCTAAATTCTGCAAGCATTTTTTATTTGTTATTTTTATGGGCAAGAACGGATATACCAATACTCTTCCCAGTTCTATGCCTAGTCTGTCTGACTAGTTTTTCTTGCGTCCAACCATCTATGTTGCCAAAATGGGTTTGAGTGATTATGGGTGGGAGAGAGTCTATCCCTCCCCTTATTGTTCTGTTTACCCCAGGTAATTAATTCTCTTCATAAGTGGACTTACAAGAGCTTTTCTAAAGTCCTTTATCTTTCAGATATATTCTTCAACCTGTGGTTTGCTCTAGTTTTGGGTTTGACTCCATCCTATGTCAACAACATCTACAGGTTAATAGTATTTTGCAAAACTGTATTTCCTTCTGCTGGTTATTTACATCAGATTGCTCTTTCTTATTTATTCCATTACATTATTTGTGAATGAGTCTGTATTTTGACTAAGAAGCTAACAAGACAACAAAATCAAAATAATTCTCAGTTTCAGAATATATGTTTCTAATCTTGAAAAAAGCAGAAGACATAGGACATAACCTCCAATATTTGTGTGAAAAACTGTAATACCTGTTTCTGTGCATTTTAGTAGGAATCCATGGGTAATAGTTTTGAAACTGTCACCCATGCTCCTCAGCAGTGATAGTCTTCAAAGTATAGAGCATCCAGACCTTGATCCAACAAAGCTCTTCAATATACTGAGATCTGTATGTTGACAGTAAAATCGAGATGTTGAGTGTGTTGGCATAAGATTACCTTCAGTATGAAAGTTACTGACATCAGAGGAAGCATTTATTTGCTATATTTATAGGCATAATTCTTCAGCTATTCTGTGGCACTGAGATTAAATGAGAGAGCTTAGTTATCTAAATCATTATTCCTTCATCTTAGAATATGTTTCACTGTTTGTTGATTCAAAATCAGAATATGCAGAATCAAGATTGAAAATGAAGAGCTAAAAAACCTGAGAGAAGCTTCCCTGTCCCAAGATGTAAACTGTAAGTATACAGGTGTGACTCAGTATGAAAGGTACATTGACAACCCATGAGGATGGAAAGCAAGGTAACAGTGAAATACAAAGTAGTGCTTTTCATTGGTTCTCATTTTCATAGCAAAGCTAAAGCCACTATAATAGGCTAAAGCGTGTAAAAATTATTTACTTAATGCTCAGTTAGGTGCGCGGATGAAGTCACCCCAGGACAGTACACTCCATAGCAGACAACTGACTTAAGACCTTGACATCTCCACAGAAACACAAAATGAACATTGGCTTTCCTTGTTGGACATCCTATGTTGCAATACACACAGCAGCCAGTCCTGTAAGACTCACTTTTCTTGGGTAACTATCCTAACCACATGGGCCAACTGTAAGCAGTCTCAATAGCATGATCACAGTCACAAAGATGGAAGTTCTCACATGATTCTTTAGACAGGACTCTCATTTATTTTTACAGAACAGAAAAGGCCATCATGTGCCATGTCATTCAAAGAAGCCACACAAATAGGTATCCTACACGCATGCTCACTCCACAGCATTATCTGCCATATGGATGTTATTAGACAACAGAGGGTCTCCTAGCCCACGTGGCTTCTTCCAGCCCAGAAGAAGAGAAGGCTCTGTATCTCCCACTTAGATGCTGCAAATTTGTGAAGTGAAACATCATGCACCTCTGCAAAGATGTACCCTTTTTAGAAATCCTGATAACAAATGCCAGGAAGGGTAGTGGAAATCTTGATGATAGGAGATCCTTTATCCTGCAGCACAAGCTGTTCCAAATGCAAACCTGTCAGCTTGTTACACAAATGAAAAGGATGGGGCAAAAATAATTAGAGCAGTTTTGTCAGCATTACAAAGTTTATTTAGCTTAATTCCTTAACACACTGACAGGCACAAGACATAAATATTACCATGACCACAGTCGGCGCATCTCAGCAGTAAGAGGATGTTGCACTCCAGAGTGACATACAGTTCTTGGAGTTCTTGGAGTGAATGTAAATACTATGTGCTAAAGCAAAATGCACAGGGCACAAACATAAATACAAATCATTGAATCATTAAGGTTGGAAGAGAACTACAAGATCGCCCAGTCCAACTGTCAACCTGACACCACCATGCCCACTAAAACATGATCCTAGTGTCACATGCCAATCTCAAGAGAACCTAGTGCCAGATCTGCACATTGTTTGAACATGTCCAGGGACGGAGAGTCCACCACTTCCCTGGACAGCCTGTTCCAATACCTGAGCACTCATGCAGTGAAGAAATTTTCCTAATGTGTAATCTAAAACTCTCCTGGCACAAATGAAGTATCACAACCAATGACATTAAGTTAAATATAATACAGCAAAAATCCAGCAGTGTGGCTGATTTATTGCATACTGAGTGAAGATTTCCTGATGTAGGTGAAGGCTGACAGTCATTTGCCATTAATAAAAAAAGAATTCAGACTTATTTTTTTCCCCAACGCATGTAGATGCATTGACCCACAGCACGCATCCTACACTAGACTAGTGCTAGCAGATGAATTCTTTTGAATGTTGCTTGTTAAGCACTGTTCTAAACAAAACAACAACAACAACATGAAAGTGCATGTAAGGACTGGGCAGAGGAATGCCTGAGCATGCCATTTACATGCTACAGATGCACTAGAAAAGTGTCTGTAAAAGCAATGACAGAACTCTGTGAGGAGTGTGCTGGTGGGGCCAAGAGATAATTTACTATAAATAAGCCAGTTGCTGTCCAAGGAACATCTGACTCTTTCAGCACTTCTTCTTCTTCAGAGAAGCAGCCTGCAGGACCAGATATTCTGAGTCCACTGATGGAGCTGATTTCTGAGAGCTTTTCTGTTTGTCAGCTGGGAGGGTTTTTTGTACCCTGCTGCTGACCCACAGAACTCTAGCTGGACAAGTGGTTCACTCAGTTTTCTGGTGGCTCCTAATTTTTCTGGAACTGCTTGCTAGGAAACTGTATAGAATGCATCTAAACCCCCTGAAACTCTTTTCAAAGATTGTTTTTCCATGTTGGTAAATACTGCTTGTCACCCCAGAAAAGTGACATGACCACAAATGGCAGACCAATCCCTTAGATTCATTCTACAGTGAAAATTTCCAAGAGTGCCTGACCAGAGGACTAGAATGGAAAGGAGGAATTCAAATGGCTGCACACTTTCATGTTGAGACAGCCCAGTTACAATAATGGCTTCTGTACTGGACAGAGGTCAGCGCTGGTTGATTCAAGGAGGAGCAATAAAGCTCCACAGTAGGGTTAATTGTGCAATAGTCTATCTCTGGAACACTGAGCTTGTCTGTTTTTCTGACTCAATGTGGAACTCATTGCATACTGTGGGGGAGAAGGATTAGGAGCTTGTATAATTTTACACTGACTGAAGTTCCTACAGATGCTGTTCTTATTCCAGTAATGTTCTAAATTTGTTGAGCATTTTAGAAGCTCTGACATTCCGCATGGATGATGCCCTTCTCTGCTGAGATAGTCTAACTTCTTCAGGCTCCTCTCAGATGTTTTCTTAAGTAGTCCTAGTCTCTATTAGGCCATGTTTTCCTTCGAGCATCCAGCACTGTGCACAGCTCAGAGTGCTATTTTCCAGTTGCCTGGCTGCAGCAGTACTGTAGAAATACAGAGGTGGGCCAAGGGGGCCATGAGCAGAGAGCATCAAGCTTTTCTCTGATGCTTGGTGAACGAAACAGATGGGCAACTTGTAGTTGTTCTCGGTGAAGGTGCCTGTGTCTTCAAAGGGCTTGTCCCAACTTGATAACCCAGGGGAAAGCTGCAGCATCCTCCACCTTCCTAGTCCTTCCTTTGTAATGATCAGGGGTGCCCAGTGGGTGACAGGAGAGGTGACATGAGCTCGAGTTCCTCTCCTATATAAGCTGGTTTGTAACATTTCCTTTAATGTGCAGTCAGGTAGTTACACATTATTACAGCTGCTTCTGAAGCTTGTATAACTGGCCCAGGAACAGGCACAAAGCAAAAATTGAAGTTAGTTTGTTATATTATATAGATAATGCAGTCTGGTGATTTGAGACATGATGTAACTACCTGCACCTGCCTCTCCCAGAAAAGCTGGAACAAGTTGCAGTGCAATTAACCTAGCATAAACTTAAGCACAGCCTGCCAAACCTCCAAAACAGGACCAGCACTCTACTCCATCATTTATATTATGTTGCTATACAAAGGTATGTATACAGAAATAGTAAGATCAGTTAGAATGAAGTATGAATACAGATGTGCTTATGAAAGCTGAGAGTAAGGATTCAAAGGATGGATTGTTCTCATGGCCATGGACTTGATCAATAGCAGTAAACTGGTAAACACTGAGGAATGCATTACTTTCACTAAAATGACAGCTGAGATTACTCAACAGCAGAAAACCTGAAATCCAGTAACTATAGAATGGTAGTAAGACTACAGAACACTGTGTGTGCCATTTCTCTTACTGTAGCTCCAACAAGAAGATGAGGTTTTCAAGAAAGCTACCAAAAATGAGGAAGAATACTATGTGCAGCAGTGTCATTGAAGATTTACAATGGGTAGTTCACCAAGACTCCAAGGCAAAAGCTCAATACTTGTGACTCCTGAAATGCAAATTATGATGATGGTAAGGTAGACTATGCATGGATTAGAACCAAGGAGAAAGTCAGCAAGGTAGTTTTTGTGGTGGGAGTTTGTTTCCCAGCCAGGAAGAAGAGGTAGATGAAATACTATATGGGCAGTTGTGAGAGGCTTCACAGTCACTATCCCTTGTTCTTGTGGGGGACTTTAACTTCCCAGATGTCTATTTGAAATACAATACAGCAGAGAGGGAACAGTCCCAAAGGTTCCTGGAGTATGTGGAAGATCAATTTCTGATAAAGCTGATGTGGGAATTAACTAGGGAAGGTTTCCTCCTGGATCTGTTTCTTGTGAACAGAGATGGACTTGTGTGGGAAGTAATGATTTGGCTTAGTGGTCATTAAATGATAAATCTTTTGATTCTTGAGGAAATAAGGAAGGATGTCAGCAGGACTGTTGCCTTAGACTTCTGGAGGGAAGACTTTGGCCTGGTCAGGAGATTGATTGACAAAAACCCTTAGGAGACAGTCATGAAGTACAAAGGTGTTAAGAGTGCAGAGGCAGTCTGCCCATGTCCCAACAGACTAGACAGCAAGGAAGACTGACCTGGCTGAGCAGGGAGATCTGGCTATGACTCAGAAATAAAAGGAGAGTCTATGGTCTTTGGAAGGTGGCAGCTCATAAGAACTACAAAGACATAGTTAAGCCGTGCAGGGAAGAAGTCAGAAGGACAAAATCCTAGGTAGAACTCAACTTGAGAACTGTTGTAAAAGATGACAAAAATTTTTTCTATAAATTTATTTATATAGGAGGACTAGGGAGAATCTTCACCCTTTATTACATGCAAGGAGAAGTGACAAGGATGAGGAAAAGGCCGAGCTACTTATTGCCTATTTGCGTCAGTCATAAACATTAGGACAAGTTGTTCCCTGGGTACTCAGACTCTTGAGCTGGGAGGCAGGGGTAGTGAGCAGAATGAGGTGTACATAAGCCAAGAGGAGGTGGTTCATGACCTAACACTTAGATATAAACAAGTCTATGGGGTCAGATGGGTTACAACCAAGAGTGTTGAAGGAGCTGGTGGATGTGTTCAGTAAACTGTTATTCATTATATACTAGTAGTCCTGGCCAGAAGACCGAAGGTTAGTAAATGTGATGCCAAACCACAAGAAGAGTGAGAAGGAGGAACCTTGGTGCTGAGAAGACTGCGGAGCAGTCTGTTTACAGGATAACCAGATAATCAGGCCCAGTCAGCTCAGAATCATCATAGATGAAAGGGACCTCTAGAGATCATTTAGTCCAACCCCCCTGCTAGAGCAGGATTACCTAGAGCACATTCAACAGAACTGCATCCAGGTGGGTTCTGAATATCTGCAGAGAAGGAGACTCCAGAACTCCTTTGGTCAGCATATTTGAGTGCTTTGACACCCATACAGTAAAGAAATTTTTCCTAATATCTAAAGAAAACTTCCTGTGTTCCAGTTCATGCCCATGGCTCCTTGTCCTGTCACTGGGCACTACTGAGAACTGGTTTAGTCCTTCCTACAATCACTTTTCAAATATTTGTAGATGTGGATAAAGATTTAGACTTTTCCAGCCTAATAGTCCCATGTTTCTTAACCTTTCCTCATAAAAGAGATTCTCCAGTCTCCGAATCAACTTTGTCACCTTCCACTGGACTCTCTCCAGTTCTCTGTCTCTGGAACTGGGGAGCCCAAAACTAGATACAGTATTCTTGATGTGGTCTCACCACGGTAGGACACAGGGGAAGGAAAGCAGGTCCTACTTGGTGAACCTGATCTCCTGTGACAAGGTGACCTGCTTAGTGGATGAGGACAAGGCTGTGTGTGTTGACTTCCTGTATTTCAGTAAAGCCTTTGACAGTGTTTCCCATGGCATTCTTGTCCAAAAACTGGCTGTCCAAGGTTTGGACAGGCATACCTGCTGCTGGGTTAAACATTCTATGTCTGGTCCCACAGAGTAGTGGTGAATGGAATTAAATCCAGTTGACCGCCAATCACAAGTGGTATTCCCCAGGGCTCAGTATTGAGGCCACTTCTGTTTACTGTCTTTATTGATGATTAGGATGAGGGGATCAAGTGCACATTCAGGAAGCTTGCAGATGACATCCAGTTAGAATCATAGAATCATAGAATCATTAGGGATTGGAAGTGACCTCAAAAGATCATCTAGTCCAGTCCCCCTGGCACAGCAGGATCACTTAGACTAAGTTGCACAGGAACAGATCCAGGTTGGTCTTGAACGTCTCCAGAGAAGGAGACTCCACAGTCCCCCTGGGCAGCCTGTTCCAATGCTCCATTACCACCACTGTGAAGAAGTTCCTTCTGATATTTATATGGAACCTCCTATGTTCCAAGTTGCACCCATTGCCCCTTGTCCTGTCACCAGATGACCTTGAGAAGAGCCTGGTTTGTTTGTTGATTTTCTTCAGGGTAGAGATGCCCTACAGAGAGATCCAGAGAAGATGAATTGAATGTGTTGAGGCCAGTTGTTTGAGGTTCAACAAGGCCAAGTGTTGGTTTCTGCACTTGGGTCACAGCAACCAAGTGCAACATTACAGACTTGAGGGAGAGCTGTTGCTTGTCAGAAAGTGACTTAGGAATACTGATTGATAACTGGCTAAATATGAGCCAGCAGTGTGTTCAGGTGGCTAAGAAAGCTTGTGTCAGAAATAGTGTAGCCAGCAGGAATGGAAAAGTGATTGTCCCCTTTCATTGGACACTTGTGAGATCACACCTTGAGTACTGTGTTCAGTTTTGGACATTAGAATTTGAGATGGTGGAACTGGGCCAAAGAAGGGTAAAAAGACTGGTGAAAGGTCTGAAGAACAAGCCTTATGAGGAGTGGCTGCTGGTGCTGGGGCTATTTAGTCTGAAGAAAAGGAGGCTGAGGGAAGAACTTAGTGCTGTCTACAACTACCTGAAAGGAGATTAGAGAGGTGGATGTTGGTCTTTTCTCCCAAGTAACAAGTGATAGGACAAGAGGAAATGGCTTCAAGTTGCAACAGAGGAAGTTTAATTAGACATCAGGGTGTTTAAAAGCTGTGTAGATATGGAGCTTAGGGACATGGTTTAGTGGTGGTCTTGGTACAGTTAGGTTAATGTTTGGACACAATGATCTTAAAGGTCTTTTCCAACCTGAACAATTCTATGATTCTGCGACAAAGACCCAACCCAAACCAGTGATCATGAGTAAAAAGAAAGAAGATAAAGTTTTGATAGCAATTGCTCCTTGATTGCAAGTTATTTGCCTGGAACACCTGGAGACATACATTTTGGAACTTGTGAGTCCCATGTGTGCACTGGCAGTGTAATGCTTTTTAGAAAACTAAATAAAAATCCTTTCCGCTTCTATATACTCCTGAACTACTTTTTACATGAGTTCATGTAGCTCTAATATTTACCCATAAAATACTCCCAACTCTTAAGTCTGTGAGCATCACAAAGTCAACTTCTACAGAAGACCAGAGGAAACTAACACAAGTATTTGTATATTGAAGTTTATAACAAGTGGAAAAGAATAAAAGATTATGGAAAAGGAGGTTGCTAGCCTGAAGAAACCTAGATACAAATGAAAAATAATGCACGCATTTAAAATAATAAAGATCTGGCCATGTATGCATAACAATTCTGTGAATTCTGTGAACAGCAAAAAGGAAAACACAGAGTCAGTAAAGATACTCTGTCAATACCTCAGATGATTCTAGATGATGAATAATAAACTCTTCTTAAATAGAGAATTTGAACTTGGCCAAAGGAGATTGCAATGCTGTAGCTTCTGACAACAAGGATAAAAATCATATTGACCAAAAAAATCTGTCTTTGAAAGGAAACATATTTTTTACTTAAACATGATATGTGCTGTATTAAATTTGTTCTTAGCTTGACAATGTGAATTTAGCTGTGGAATAGTCACAGCTCTGAAATTTGGAAAACTCCTGTAGTCTTGGGCATGCTGTAGACTAGTTGCCTGATGCTGTTTTCCGATTTTGTGTCCAACACTTCTATTTCCTCTATAAAGCAAGCAGAGCGCTCACAATGTTAGTTGTACTTGAATCTAAACCTAAAAATTCTCTAGTTTCACCCATCCGTAATAACTGTTTTTTTCTTTCTTTAGCTGTTGCTATGTTTGTGCCACTGGGTCTTTTTAAAATTCTATTCTATTTAAATTTAATTTAAATTTTATCCTTGTTTCCCAGAATGCTAACAGCTGCAATATAATGGGATTATTTATGTTTTCTAAATATCATCTTCTAATGTGTCTCCCAGATCAGCAAAGAAGCAGCCCAGTAAATCCCAATGAAGCAGAGCTGTGGTAACAATCCCAAAGTGTCCAGCCATCCATTCCCATTTCCTGGCATCACTATGTTTTTGAACTTCCTTCTGGAGCATTTATGCAGCAATATTGGAAAGAAAAATGTTATTGGCTGCTGATGTTCAATCCCTGAAGAGGTGTTGCAGCAGAAGCGTATTTTCTAGGGATATTTTTATGGTGTACAAAGGAAAGAGAGTAAGTTCTGTTCTAAGTGCTGTGCCCACATACTGACATGTTGTCCCCCATTTCACCAGCCACTGAAAGAGAGTCTGCAGTGACATGGAAGAATGAGCTTCCACAACCTTCTGGTCTACTCTCAACAGGCAGTATTTCTTTAGTTTCTGCTTTTTTTCTTACCCAATTTTGGGCCTTGGCCTTTCAGATAGGTTCATTACGGTGAATAACATTTTTAATGTTGCAAGTGAAGATATCTTCAGTTCGTGAATGAGTTGATGAGTTGACTTCTTCTCAGCAAGCTTATTAGGCATTTATGTTTAAATGAATACTTTCATATAGCAACAAAACCATTTCAGATTTTTCATTAAATGGTAATTCATTTTGAATACTTTTTAGGAGACCTTTGCTGCTTTATATAGACAGAAAAAATACCTGGAAACTCCTCTTTATGGTAATATTGAAAATATATCCTCTGCTTTTCATGGGCAAGGCAGTTAGAGAGTAGCATTTTAATCCCTGTACTTCCCTTGCTGTCCAACACAGTGCAACCCTACTTTACAGACAGCAGACTGAACAAAAGCCTTGCCCTTAGCCACGTGTGTCCTACACCAGTCTCTCCTCCATTTACTGCAGAACTGTAATTGCTGATAGAAGTGGTAACAGAGTCCTAATATTTGATGATTTGGTACTGTTAAAGGCAATACTGTTCGGTTTATATGGGAAGAAGAGTGTACCATGTGATGACTGACATTACCTAGCATAGGTAGTCTGAAATCTATTTCTTATGTCACTGTTGCAGCATCACCCAGACATGCAGGCTTAGTCGGCCCAAGCTTAGTATTTTATCACTGACCCATGCCAAAGCAGTGGTGAAAGAGTTTCCAGCTGATGTTGCAAAGGCTGTGAGCTGCACAGGCAGGAAAACTTGACCGTTGTGTGCTGCTTCAGAGCAGACCTGCTGGCCGGCAGAAATCTCTGGGGCACAATTGCCAGCTCTTCACACCAGCATGCAGAACTGAAAAGTGCACCCCTGGAAACCCAGTGCTGCTTTTCAGTTTTGTTTTACTCTCCCACTTTGTATGGATAAACACTGCCCTGTGCCAACAGCCTTATGTAGGTGTGTGAAGAAAAAGACAGTTGTCCAAACAATATGGTATGGAGGGCTGGGGAAAAGGTATGTTGAAAATGTAAAAGACATTTACGTTAAAGGAAGGTGTGAGAGCTGTAGGAAGAGCCAAGGAAAAAAGGGAGTACTTTAAGCAGCCAAATTAAACAAGACACAATGAGGGCTAGCTTTGCCTCCCAAGCATTTCACAAGTGCACACCCCAGAGTTCATGGGGTGCTTGCTGGGGGAGAAACGTGTCCCTCCAGGTCTTATTTAACTTGGCCACATGTAAGAAACTAACTCTTTTGTGACTTGCCTGTTTCTACAGCATCTGCATCTTCCTATTTCTTTTTCTGTATTCCTGTGTGCTTTTTGTTGAACGAGTTCTAAACCTTCTGAAGACAAATAACTTCTTTCTAACTAGAAAAATAATCAGTGGAAGCAAAGTGTAAAGTCATTTTGGTCATAGTATCTTGGAGGAAAATAGATACAGTATTTTGGAAAGAATTTGAAATGAAAACACAAAGCCTGATGGGATTTAAATGTAGAAAACCAAAAACCCAGTCTCCTCCCGCCCCCCTCCCCCGTTTTTTCCTCCCCTTATTCATGAGATCACCATTTCTCTTCTCACAGACTGTGGCAACTTGCCGGGATCCTGAGGCAGCCACCAGAAAAACTGTTCTTGCTCCTGCGAGCACAAACCAGGATCAAACTGGGCAAGAGAAAATAATCAGAGTGGCCTCTTGAAGCTACAAAGAAAAGAAGTTTTGTAGAACCACCAAGAAAAAGACACCCAGAAAACTCAAGCAAAATTCTTGGCCCCTCAAAAATTTGATGCATAAACATTTGAGAAAAAGGAGACTAGATGAAAGTGTGTGGAATACTGAATACACACTGCAATACAGCATTGTTGTTCATAATGGAAAGTGCACATGTCTGTGTGAGTGCGTACAGAGGACAAGAAACAGGACAGGGTCCCTGCACATGCAGGGTGGGTCGCTTGAAGAGGGAGGGCTGACACAATTGATATCTCTGCTCTACTACTGCTTCTGCAGCAAATGACTTTTTTTTACAGAAAAACTCCTATCACCTCTGCTTATACCTCAGGGCGTGAACCTTTGTTCAGCCCTGGTGCAGTGTGGACACTATGTAAGCGTTGCGTCCTAAGTAACTTTCAGCCATCTCTGACACTGCATTTGCCTTGTTTAACTACAGGTGTTTCTTCTTTTCTTAATAAATGAGTTTAAATAGAGAGCTTGAGAACAGGATTTTGAGTACTCTTACTACCTTGCAGAAAGACTCTGAAAACTCAGAGGACCTCCTGGCCATACAGGTGGTTCCTACAAGGTCTGTCACAGCTCAGAATAATAGAGCAAGGGAACCATAAGGATATTCTAGGTGAACTCCCTGCTCATTGCTGGACTACCTAAAAGTAAACTATATGACTAAGTATTATCCAGATGTTCCTCCTTGAACCCTGTTAAGCTTGATGTCATGACCACTTCCCTGGTCAGCATGTTCTAGTTACTGACTATTCTATCTATGAAGAACCTGTTACTGATGTCCAGTCTGAAAACTCCCTGAAGCAGCTTCATACCATTTTAATAAGAGTATGTTGGTGAACAAATATATTAATAGACACTGGTCATGTTTGAAGTTTAAGTGTTAAAGCAGTAATCTGCTGAGCTCTGGTGTTAATTTCACATTCTAAAGAATGTCCAACTATACTTATAGAACCACTTAATAATAGAAAGGGTTGTGTTGGAAAGGGTCTTTAAAGTGTCATCTACTACAACCCTTCTGCAGTGAGTAGGGACATCTTCAATTAGATCAGGTTGCTCAGAGCACTGTCCAACTTGACCCTGAATGTTCCCAGAGATAGGGCTTCTATCACCTCTCTGGGGAAACTGTTTCACGATCCCCTATGTAAAAAATTTCTTCCTTACATCCAGTCTAAATCTCCCATCTTTCAGTTTAAAACCCTTTACCCCTTGTCTTATTGCAACTTCTATCTTTCTATTAGGCCCATTTTAAATAGTGAAACTCTGCAATAAGGTTGTCCTAGAGTCCTCTCCAGGCTGAACAACCTCAGCTCTCTTGGAATTAAGATAGAAGAGATGCTCCATCTCTCTGAAGACTCAGTTTAACCTCTTGGACACAGTAGCAAATTGAATGCTCTAGCCCTCACCAAATTCAGGCTGCAGGACAATTACTTTCAGTGCACATTTCTGAGTTTTGTTGCTACTTAAGTCCAATGTAGAAATGAGCTGAAGATTCAGTTAAAAAATGTGTCCTCATGATTATATCCCCAGTGCAAGAAAGACGGAGGAGTTAGCTACAAAGAAAAAGTTGTACTCATTAGACAGACAGATTTGTTTCATGAATTTTGACTCCGGATCTGAATTGCCTCTAAGGAAATGATGATATTGAGGGTACGGATTCAGTTTAAATAGATGGGATACTCCTCTGAAATAAGGAAAAGTCTTAAACATGTGCTCAGCATGAAGTACATTCCTCATATTCTGTCCATACCGTTATGGGTGTCCATGTGCCAAAGCCTACAGCCAAAGTCTTCAGCTCAGTAAAAGCATGTCTGCTGCCCAGTGGCATGAGTCAGCTATCAGTGAGGAGAATAGCTCTACTCTGAACACCTGCAAAGCAATTTATAAAAGTTACCATTCAGTGGTATACCACCATGTTGAATTTGTGGCTCAGGACAAGACAAGGTTGAGCTCTACTTTACATTATGGTGGTAGAGTAAAGGGATTCTCCTCTTAATTTTCCTTTCCAGACTGAAAGCCACCACCAGCCACACTCTCATCTCATCTCATCTCATCTCATCTCATCTCATCTCATCTCATCTCATCTCATCTCATCTCATCTCATCTCATCTCATCTCATCT
>VZRI01003379.1:10097-28378 GCA_013397515.1 Upupa epops
GGGTGGGGCCCCATCCCTGGAGGTGTTTAAGGCCAGGCTGGATGAGGCTCTGGCCAGCTTGATCCTAGGGTGGGGTGTCCCTGCCCATGGCAGGGGGGTTGGAACTGGATGATCCTGTGGTCCCTTCCAACGCTGACCAATTCTATAACTTCTCCAGGGAGGGTGATGGGGCACTGGAGGGGGCTGCCTGGGGAGTTTGTTGACTCTCCTTTTCTGGAGACATTTGAAACCCACCTGGACTTGGCTTGGGTGATCCTGCTGTGGCAGGAGGATTGACCTAGATGATCTTTCAAGGTCCCTTCCAATCGTTGATGATTCTATGATTTTATGTGGTGGCTGCCCCTTCCCTGGAGATGTTGAAGGCCGGGTTGGATGAGGTTTTGAGACACCTGGTCTAGCCAAGAGCCTTCCCTGCTTGTGACAAGGAGGTTGGATTAGATGATCTCTGAGGTGCCTTCCAATCTGAGCCAGGCTATGATTCTGTTACTTACATAACTTAGAGAAACAGAACTTCCAGGGAGGCGTTTCCAAATTGCCTCTTGTTCTGTCCAGTAAAATGTTAGCAAGTGAAACAGTGAACTGCCTTTCTTCCACAAAGTCATCCCTGCTGTGGCAGCATTTCTAGGGTGTTTGAAAGGGCTCACTCTGACTGTGCAGAGTTTTACACGGGTGTTGAAGCAAATGTGAACGTTGCAGTCATATACAGCGTTCTACCTTGAAAGCAAAATCTGTCACCTTCAGCTAAGCCGTCAGTGTTGGGGACCAAGGTCACTTAAGGCATCAGAATGGTTTCCCTGCTTTGATTATATGAATGATAGTCCAGATCCATCTCTCTAGTGTCAGCTTTCACAACCTCTGAGCAGGTTTTGTGCTGTTGTCACACAGCTTTACTTAGATTTATGTTTTATGTTGTAGGGTTGTAGTCAGCTTCTACCATCTTGGAGGCTCTTGAGCATTGAGCACCTAGTGAACCTTAAATCTTGCTGATGCATCAAGCACAGACTCTTGTCACCAGGAATATGTTTACTAGAATTCAGCAGCAATGCGTTGCCAAACGGGTCCTCGTTGCGCTGCTTGTTCTCCAGTGATTGGTAGTTTATGTGGAGTTCCAAATCCTAAACACAGTGGGGCTGCTATCACTGTGTTTTATTCCTTAGCTGAAAGCTGGCAGTATATTGCTGGGTTCCTGGTGATTGTCAGAAACAAGTGGGAAGGCTTTTCTTGTAAAGACAGCGAGGAAACTGCTGCCAAAGAAACCTTTCTGATTGGACTTCAGGAGAAGATTTCAGGGTGGACTTTAGATGTTGCCCTGAAAAGAGTAATCTACTTCTGTGTAATCACCACAGACATAGTTCTGCAGAGCATGGGAGATGTCTCCTTCTGCCTAGAAGCTGTTTTTCTTGGCTGTCTGCATTTTAAAACAAATTCTGCTTCTATATTAAAACCCTTGCCAACTCTGGGTAATGAAACACATCAGATCCTAGTGCTCTTAGCCAGCTTTTGATTGTTACAGGAATCATCTAGAAGTTAGACTAATCCTAACATCCTCCTCTTCAAGGAGGTTGCATGAGTGGTAGCACTCCAATCAAATTCACTACTATAAATATTATTTCTTTGAAATAAACAGACAGTTTAAGCACATTTTACTAACCATATTTATAGCTTCTGTACTCACCCCGAGGAAAACATTGATGTATTCAGGGGCTCAGGGTGGAGAGTTCTGGTTCTGGAGGGATGCTCTCAGAGGTGAGCTGCACAGAGTGGGTAAGTAAGATGGTCCTTTGTTCACCGCCCAGAAGGACATATGGGACCCTCCCTTACAACAGCTGGTTAGTTTCTTAGTTTGGCTTGTTACACACACATAGAATCATTGAGGTTGGAAAAGACCTCCAAGATCATATTTTTCCTGATGTCCAATCTGACTCTCCCCTGGCACAGCTTGAGGCCATTTCCTCTTGTCCTAACACTAGTCAGTTGGGAGGAGAGATGGACCCCTGCCTCTCTACACCCTCCTTGCAGGTAGCTGTAGGAAGCAGTAAGATCTCTTCAGCCTCCTTTTCTCCAGACTAAACAGCCCCAGTTCCTTCAGTCACTCCCCATTAGACCTTTCCTCCAGGCCCTTTACCAGCTTCATCGCTCTTTGGACCCACTCCAGCCCCTCAATACCCCCCTTGTATTGAGGTGCCTGAAACATGAGGACAGAAATAGCTGCTTTTTTATTTCCTCCAGAGGATGTGCAGGTTGCCTACAAACCCCACCAGTTACATTTTTTGAGCCATTTTGAAGAAAACAGTGTTAAAAATCCCAGGTTCTGACTGCAGCAAATGTGGAGCTGAACACCCGTGTGGTTCCTACTGAAAGGTCAGCCTGAATGCAGGGCTCCTCTCCAGAATGGTACTAGGTGTCCTGTGAGTAAAATACAAATGGATTTAATGCCACTTCTGCTGAGCTGTTGAACAGAAGTCACGATGTGCAGGCTCTGAAAACTCTCCCACCTGTAGCCAGAGTTACCACTTCACCTGGGAGTACTTCAGGGAGTACTTCAGGATTAGGACAGCAAGAGGAATTTCTGATAATGTGTGTGCCTATGATATTTTTCTCCATCCAAAAAAACTGCAGCCTCAGGACTTATTATTGTGATTAAGCACTTGGAGATGTCCTGGGACTTCGCTTCTGATACTCCATATTTAATATAAAGGTACCACTTACATCTTCAGCTTAGAATCATTTAGGTTGGAAAGGCCCATTAAGATCAACTGTTAACCTAATGCTGCCATGTCCACCACCAAACCGTGTCCCAGAGCACCTCCTCTGCATGACTTTAACTGCTGTGTTGAGCTTGTTCTTCTTTAAACTTTGGAGTTACAGCAGCTCAAATCTGCATCTCGTATGCCTGAGATCCTTTCCAAAGAGAAATTTACCTCCTTTCCAAACAGAGCTTATCAAGATGCTGCTGGTAGGTATCTCCTGATTTGCAAGGGATCTCTTAGAAAATGGATGGTGGAGAAAGCTTTGATGTATTGCAAAGAAAAGAGTTTTCTTCTGTTTCAAGGTACGTAATTGTAGAATCATAGATTCACAGACTGGCCCAGGTTGGAAGGGACATCCCAAGCTCATCCAGTCCAACCCCACTGCAGTGAGCAGGGACATCCTCCACTAGATCAGGTTGCCCAGAACCTTGTCCAGCCTCACCTTGAAGATCTCTAGGGATGAGGCCTCAGCTCCCTCCCTGGGCAACCTGTTCCAGTGTTCAACCCCCCTCCTGCTAAAGAACTTCTTCCTAACAGCCTGTTTCAGTCTGCTCTTCTCTACTGTGAAACCATTGTCCCTCGTCCTATCACTCTAGGCCTTTGTAAACAGCCCCTCTACAGCCTTTCTGTAGCCCCCTTCGAGGACTGGAAGGTTGCTATCAGGTCCTACTGGATGGACCCTTCTCTTCTCCAGGCTGAACAATCTCAGCTTCCTCAGTCTGTTAACCATGAACATCCTCCCTGCCTCCTCCTCTCCTCGAGTTTTTATTGTTGAGTATTACATCACATGGAATGGGATGGGATATCCCTTTAGCCTGGTGGCATCAGCTATCCTGCTTATCCCTTCCCAAATTCTTGCCTACCCCCAGCCTGCTTGCTGGGAAGCAGGATGAACAGAGAAGGCCTTGATGCTTTGGCCACATCCTTTTGTTGCAGCTTCCAGCAACAGCAGCCTTAGTCTCAGAGCACCATTTCCTGGAGGGTCAGAAAATGGCAGAAATTAAATGCCAGCAGAAATGCAGCCTGTTCTGCCTCACAACTTGACCATCCCCGAGTCTAAAGTGCTGCTGGACGCCACGGAACAATTTACCTCTTCCTTCTGAACTACTATTCCTGGTTCCAGTACTGTCTTGTATTGGTATTCAATTTCACTACTGCAAACTACATCCAAGTGGTCACCTCAGGGCTGTGCCTTAGTCCCTAGCACATGATGCAGCGGTTCCTCAACCCTTCTGAAGTATTTCTGCAGGATGGCTAATAGCCCTCTCATTAAAACTTCGTTCTTGCTCTGAAGATTCATTCTGAAGGTCGGTGCTGGTCCCAGTGGATGTTAGTGCAGAGGTTTTGCAGTATAACGTGTTTCTTAGTGCAAAACCTGTTGAGCATGGACCGAGGAATCTGATACTGGTTTATATTCCTAACAAGATGCATTTCTTCTCTGAATTTCATTTTCTTGATCTAGGTAGCAAGATACTACTTTGATTCCAGAAAAACACTGCCTGAGGAATCAGAGCAATAGTGACTTGGTCTGGGTGATCCTGCTGTGGCAGGGGGATTGGACTGGATGATCTTTAAAGGTCCCTTCCAATCCCTAAGGATTCAGTGAATGGGCTGGACTCCTTTCTCTTGAAAGGTGGGAATGGCAATTCAAAGCTTCCACTGTGGTGTTCGGGTTGAAAAGGTGAGCACAGTCTGAGAGCCTAATCTGTGTGTTTTTGGATGAAAACTTCTGGTGGAGAAAGCTCCTGTCCCACCGCTCCCCTCTCTCCCATCAGCACTTCTTGTTGTTTTCCTTCCACAGTCTTTTCCAACCAGAGTGACTGTGATTCTGTGATCTTGGATTTCTCTGCTTGTCAGAGCTGTCACTGAGATGGAAACCCTTGCTGCTTTCAAGATGATTTACAACAGGAGGACATCCCCGGCTGGATCTTCCTTGTCTGTGTGGGTCACTGTAATTCCTGAACTTTGGAGATTTATGAGAATTGAGGTTTTACTAGGCTGACCCTTGCAATGGTGAGGAAGAATTTCTTTCCTGAAGGGGCTGTCAGGCACTGGAACAGCCTGTCCAGGGTCGGGATTGAGTCCCCATCCCAGGAGGTGTTTAAGAGAAGGGTAGGTGTTGTATTAGGAGACAGGGTCTAGTGGTGCTGATAAGGCTGGAGCAAGGAATCTTCCATCCAAACTATTCCATGATTCTATGTCTGTAGACCCCAAGATTTCGGGAGATGGACAACTGGTGCAATTCAAAAGCAGCAGGAACTGTCTGCAGCGTGGATGTTCTGGACATTTTCAGTCAGTGCAGCGTAGGAGCACTATGACAAAGCTCCATAAGCCTGTTTCTTCTGTTCAGGGGTTTTGGTTGGTCTGATGTGTGTGTGAGGTGAATTAAAATGTCTTGGTGCCTTTCATCCTCAAATCGAGTCAGTGGTTTCACTTCCTGCAGATTCATCAGTTGGTTTGTTAAACCCTCCCTTTGTGTCTGATGCTTTAGCTAAACATTCTTGGTTGCAATATGGTCAGGGTCTCTAACCCATGACATTAATTGCATCCAGACAGGGATGGATGGGATCTGAATATGGACCCACAACATCCTGCCTTTTGTGCCTCTTGAGTCTCTCATTCTTTTCCTGAAGGCTGTGGTCAGAGTTGAAGATCTCTAGGGATCACAAAGCATTGTGCAGTGTTACTCTACACAGAGTTCATGCAGGAAAATGCTGCGAATGAAATGCAGCTCCCAACAGCTGTTTCTGCTCTGGTTTCTGCATGCAGAAGTGAACTCCAGCTCCTCCCCATAAAACATGGAAATGCAATGTCTTCTGATCATTTATCTACACTGGCTTTTTGAAGGGCTTTCAGGCATTTGGGGTGGTTAGCAGATCAAGGGAGGTTCTTCTCCCCTCTACTCTGCACTGGTGAGACTGCATCTGGAGTGTTGTGTCCAGTTCTGGGCCCCTCGGTTCAAGAAGGACACAGAGCTGCTGGAGGGTGTTCAGGATAGAGCAACAAAGATGATGAAGGAAGTAGAACACCTCCCTTATGAGGAAAGGCTGAGGGAGCTGGGTCTCTTGAGCTTGGAGAAGAGGAGGCTGAGGGGGGACCTCATTAATGCAGCTCAGGATGCAATGGACCTTCTGGGCTGCAAGCGCACACTGTCTGCTCATGGCTAGTGAAGTGAGGCTGCAGTGGCTCTTCAGGACTTCATGGTTTTGGTGTCACAGCTAATTCAGTAAGCCTGTTGTCTTAAGGCTTTATTTCTTCTTGCATTTTTAAAAACAAAATATTAAAGACATTTTCTTCCAAACGCTTACTGCTGCTTGGAGCTGGTGATGGAGTCTCTGCACTGCTCTGCTAAAACATTGTGCTGCTGTATCTGATATGATGTTGGCGTTATTCTGTGGACAGTGTGGATCTGAGTGATGAGAGCACAGCTTTATGAAATGATTTTGAATTCCTAATGTGCTTTACTTGGCATTGTTCTTGTCACCAACATGAGAAATAATTAAAACCTGAGAAAACTCTTCTCTGTTCAAGAGATCAGAAATATTTCCTTAATCCTCACTCGCGCTTCAGCTGGAGCTAGCAATCATCCATAAAATAGTCAAATGTGCACATTAGTTTCACGGTGCTCCTGAGGATGACTCTTACACTGCGAAACTTTAAGAAACGGAAATCTTTCTGCCTTTTCCATAGCAATCACATCAATCCTATTGACTCTGGGCAACACGGAGTGGATACATCAAAAAGATGGACTCATATGCTTCTCTAAGTGCTTCAGCAGAACACTTAGCTTCTACTAATATTACAGAATATCCATTAGAGTTGCAGTCACAAGCTGACTCTGCAACTAAATTTTACTCATCGCTGCCTAAATTCCAGTAGCTTCAACTTTCTTAGTTCTCACCTTATGTAAAAGTAATGACAGAGTTCAGAAAACCAGGAGCTGGCTTTGGGAAGAGAGGTTCTGAGACATTGTGATGTCAGAAACATGATTTGGGTGTCACAGAATCACAGAATTATTGAGGCTGGAAAAGCCCTCTGAGCTCATCCAGCCCAGCCCATGACCCAACATCACCACATCTGCCAGACCAGGGCACTAATGGCCACAGCCAGTCTGTACTTAAACACCTCCAGGGATGGGGACTTCACCACTGCCCTGGACAGGCCATTCCAGTGTCTGATCAGCCTTTCTGGGAGGAAGGGCTTCCTAACATCCAAACTAACTCTCCCGTGGCACAGTTTCAGGTCCTGCCCTCTTGTCCTGGTGCTAGTTGCCTGGGAAAAGAGCCTGACTACCACCTGACTACAACCTCCCTTCAGGGAATTGTAGAAAGGGGAGAAGATCTCACCTGAGTCTCCTCTTCTCCAGGCTGAACACCCCCAGCTCCCTCAGGCTGTCCTCATCAGACTTTCCTCCAGTCCCTTTCCCAGCCTCATTGCTCCTCTGGACCTGCTTCAGCCCATCCATCTCTTTCTTGAAGTGAGGGGCCAGAACTGGACACAGTACTCAAGGCATTCCTGGTTTAGAGGTCACTGATTTAGCAATCAGGGTGTACACTGTTTTTCCACTAGTCCCTAAGTTTGATTTTATTATAATAAATCCAAGTTGTACACTACTGAAATATTCATTGAATGAGATAGAAACCAGAATGGGCTGGGACTGTGCACAGAATCCGTTGGGCAACCACTAGGGAAGCAAAACACCATCTTTTATTACCTTGCTCCCATGAATACTTAATCTGAAATCCTGAAATATTTATTGTGAAGTGGAAACGGCATCTGAGCACAGAAGAAGTTAACATCTTAGGTTGAATGGAGTTCAAATGAAGGCAATTCTGCAAGGAGCCTGAGGGGAAAATGTCCAACATCTGACATGGTGTATAATTAGCTGCTTGTTAGGAAGTGCTGAAGAACCTTACAATCAAAGATACCGAGAACTACCTTGCTGGGGCGTTTCTGACCCTTCATGTCAGAACTTGCAACTCAATCGTGAGCAACGCTGCAGCTTGTTTTAAAGCAGGGTTCTCTACTGCAAGTCTGCCTCGGTGGAATGCGCTCTCACAGCGCAGTTGACAATCTGGATGAGGGGATCAAGTCTGTCCTTAGTACATTCATACACGATTGGACTAGATGATCTTTCAAGGTCCCTTCCGATCCCTGATGATTCCATGATGCCCAGTAGGGGATGGTGAGGGAGTGCAGTGTTGATCCGCTGGAGGGTAGAAAGATGCTGCGAAGGCAAGTGGACAGGCTGCGTTGATGGGCCGAGGCCAAAAGGATGAGGTTTAACAAGGCCAAGTGCAGGTCTCTTCATTGATTTATTAGGAATTTAATCAGTGGTTAAGGTGGGCTTTAGTAGCACCACATTCATGCTTGAGCCCTGAAGCAGAGAGAAAATAATGTGAACATTGTTTAGTTACCAATCTCGCTTCCTCCTCGTAAGCACTGAGATAGAATTCACATCGTTTCCTTCTTCCTGATAACTCTGCTCCATGGTTTCTTTTGAACTCGGGTACAGGATGAAGCTAATTCTTCCCTTCAGTCCCTAATTCAAGTACCACATACAGCAATGTTCCCACTGGATATCGACTGCACCCTGCTGGAAAAAATGGACTCTTTCGCTACTTAATAGATGTCCTGAGACTGCGACCCAGCACAAGACTGTCATTACGTGGGATCTCTTCGTCTCCCCACCAGCTTCTGCTGGTGAGAGAGCTGCCAGCTCTTCCCTTTTCTGTGTGTTTTCTTATGCTAGACAGAACTGCAGTATGTTGTGTTTAAATTAAAAGTTAAGAAAGGAGAAGGACTAGGGAGAATGGAGATAGGGAGACTGAGACTTGATGTGAGGAGGAAGTTCTTCACTGTGAGAGTGCTGAGAGCCTGGACTGGGTTGCCCAGGGAGGTGGCTGGGGCCCCATCCCTGGAGGTGTTTAAGGCCGGGCTGGATGAGGCTCTGGCCAGCCTGTTCTAGGCTGGGGTGTCCCTGCCCATGGCAGGGGGGTTGGAACTGGATGATCCTGTGGTCCCTTCCAACCCTGACTGATTCTGTAACTTCTTCCCAGGGAGGGTGATGGGGCACTGGAGGGGGGGATTGTGGAGTCTCCTTCTCTGGAAACGTTTGAAACCCTCCTGGACTTGGTCTGGGTGATCCTGCTGTGGCAGGGGGTTTGGACTGGATGATCTTTCGAGGTCCCTTCCAATCCCTGATGATTGTATAATAAGTTTATTATGTAAAAGGGGCAGAACAAGGCATTTGGCTTTAAATGGAAAACCCTAAAGAGGAGAGAAAAGATAGCATGAGTCTTTCTTAATAGCTGGAACCACAATTTCCCAGGGAATAGGGTAGAGTGCAGGGCAGAATGGACTGAAAGATGGGGCCCTGGAGCTCACTTTCTCCCTCTAAGTACCTTGTTGGCCGGAACTGTGCTAGTTAACCACCTTCAGAAAATCATTTTTCCCCTCCATACACGCAATTTTCTAATAACTGACTCACACTATTGACCTTAATTGTGTTCTAATAAGGCCTTTTGTGTCTTACAGCAGCTGCAGAGTGAAAGAAGGGGCATCATTTGACCTCAAGGCTTTGACGAACTGCAAGGTCTCCTCCATGTCGCCAACTCTGAAGGAGAAAGATAATCCTTAAAGAAGGTACCCTCTTTGTAACCATCCTGGCTGTGTAGATAGCCCATTCTTTGTTTGATTTATTCCCTTTATTTATAGGGAAGATTTTGCCCTGGGCCTTTGTCCTAGTTCTTCTGGAGATCCAGCAATAGTCCTTTATTTTTTAGAGCACAGCAAAGGATGGAAAAGATCTTTTAATACAATTGCAACCTTTTTGTGTTTCCCAAACCCTCAAACCACCAAGCAAGAGACGGCTTCTGTACCCAAAGGACAGAGGTTGTGTCTGTGCTAAGTAGTTTTTAGTTTATCCTGTTAATACAAGCCTGGGGTTTGTGTCAGCAGAGCAGGGCTGATGCCAACCATACTGCACTGGGAAAGCTCTTCTGAGAACCAGCAGCCCTTCTGGCAGTCATTCACATTTAGACCTTGCATGAACACAACCTTGTGCTGGGAGGGGTGTGCTGGAGTGGTTTGAAAGGGGGGTAACAGTGTTGGTGAAGAGTCTGGGGCACAGGCTTGATGATGAACAACCGAGGAAGCTGGGGCTGGTTAGTATGAGAGGAGACATCATTGTTGCCTGTAGCTACCTGAAAAGAGATTGGAGAGAGGTGGGGGTTGGTCTCTTCTCACAAGGGAGAAGTGATAGGACAAGAGGAAATTACCTCAAGCTGAACCAGGGGAAGTTTAGGTAGGACATTAGGGAAAACTTAATGGATGTCCTGGGTTGGGGAAAAAAACCCCAAATCCAAAAGGAAAGACAGCCAGGTCTCAGGAGGTCTCAGACAGAATCTATCAGGCAAGAGAAAACAGCTCTTGGGAAAAAAAGGGGTTATTGAATTTCCAGCTAAGCACAAAAAGCAGAAAAAGCCCAAGCAGGTGACACAAACAAAACAGAAACTCCATCACAGTGCCATCACACAGCCTGAGAAAAAGGAGTGGGCAAAGCATTCTGTAGCAGTCTTTGGCTTCAGGGCAAGTCACCTGGGGAGAGGGACCCACACAGCACAGTACAGCATCAACAGCAAGGGGGGGGCCCACCCCAGGACACTTCAAACCCCACTTTGCTGACATTCTGCTGAAGGTTACAAATCTCCGCTTGTCTTGTGTGGCCAGTTGTGCCAAGCTGGAACAGCAAGGGCCCTTCCGGCATCCATACTGTCCCTAACACAAAGCAGTCCCTGTCTTCTCAGTGGCAAGCTGTGACAAGGCATCTCTTCCTGCTGTCCTGTAAATCAGGATGGTGGTGGCTGCATGGCCTGGACACGTGGTGAGCACACAATGGCAACCGCATTGGCCAACCAGCAGGGAACACCCTCCTCCCCAGCAGCTCAGGCTTTCTGAGCTTTGGGGAGCTTGATTTTGCTAGCACTGTTATTTAATAAAACTTCTTTACAATGTTCTTTATTTTTTACTTGCATTCTGGGTGTCAACCCTCTTTTATCACATAGACTGTGGGGAGGGGAATTCCTAACTGGGTCTTTCTGCCCCCAGAATTTGTCCCCAAACCGGGACACTGCCATGCAGAGGGATGGAGACAGGCTGGAGGAACGGATCAGTAGTGAATTGATGAATTTGAACAAGGACGGATGAGAAGGAAGTGTCCCTTGCTGTGGCACTAACTAGGGCTGCCTGGCTGGGGAGCAGCTGTTCAGAAAAGGTCCTGTAGGTGCTGGTGGGTGCTGAGTGTGAGCCAGCAGCATCCAGGGCTGTGTCCATAGGAGCACAGGATTTTTCCCCCTGACTTTTTCTGGCTTTGCTTTTTAAACCCAGTTTAAACTGGCAGCAATGTATTCAGACAATGTCTAACCTAAAGTTTTAAAGAAAAATTAAGATGTATGGGTTGGCAACAGCAAGAATTGGATGCAAGTATCATAACGGAGGGTTGTTTTAGATAAGAATTGTATTGATTGTACATCCATATAAATTCTAAGTCTGTAATCTTAGTTCCTCTTAATTGACTGCTTAGCAGGTTATTATCTCAGTCATTCCTGGACTTTAATCTCTGCAATAAAGTACTATTGCCTTTTCTAGGAAGTTCTTTGGCTCCAGTAAATGTAGAGACATATATTTGCATAGCAGGGAAAAGCAGCCATCAGTGGAGAATCTCTATCCAAGGAGCTGGCTGCAGTGAAGTTAAAATTATCCGTTCTCCTGGTGAATTATTACTTGAATGTTTACGCTCAGAGCTGTACATCCAGCGCTCCTGTCTGATGGCGAGCTGCAGGGGAATATTCCCAACAAGTTTTTCCTTGTGCCTTGCACTGACTGATTGAAATTTAAAAACTGACCTCGCTGATTATAATTCTGTCGGGGGTGCTGGTCCTCCTAGTACGCTGCTGCCTGAGACATGAGAAGCTGCAAATGGAGGATGCCTTTGGTGTTAAAACCGTGGGGAAGTAATGTTTCCATGATAAAGCTGGTGTTGTGGCTTCTTTTGCAGCAACAAGGCTAGTGAAGGGACTGGAGGGAAAGTCTGATGAAGGGAGGCTGAGGGAGTGAAGGGGGTGTTTAGCCTGGAGGAGACTTAGGAGGGATCTTCTCTCTCTACAGCTCCCTGAAGGGAGGTTGTAGTCAGTTGGTGATTGGGCTCCTCCCAGGCAGTGAGCACCAGGATGAGAGGGCAGGGCCTGAAGCTGCTGGGAGAGGGTTAGTTTGGATGTTAGGAAGCCCTTCGTCCCAGAAAGGGTGATCAGAGCCTGGCATGGACTGCCCAGGGCAGTGATGGAGTCCCCATCCCTGGAGGTGTTTAAGGACAGACTGGATGCAGCCTTTAGTGCCCTGGTCTGGCTGGTGTGGTGATGTTAGGTCATGGGCTGGGCTGGATGAGCTCAGAAGGCTTTTCCATCCTCAATAATACCTTGATTCTGTGAAATGCTTAAGGCCAGGCTGGATGGGACTCTGAGTAATTCTGTCCTCTCCTTCTTGGCAGGGGAGTTGGAACTAGATGATCTTTAAGGTCCCTTCTAACCTAAACCACTCTGTGATTTTTCTTCCTCTAGAGGAGGGGGAAATGATATTTTTCTTCTCTGAGGACGTGTCCACTCCCACTGAAATGCTGTCTCCCCAAATGCCAAGGACTCATTACTGCTTATGAAACTTTCTCTCTCTAATAGAAGTTAGTGGCCCCCGCAGAAGTTTCAGGTAGTTTCCAATTCCAGGTGTAAAAGTAACTTTGAAATATCAAAAAGCAAGGGCCTCATGATGAATGACTCTAAAGGAAGGATTATTTTGAGGAAGCAGCATGTGAAATGTGAGTTTTAAGAGAAGGAGAAAACTGTGAACTAATTAAGGTGTAAATGATGCAAGAAGGGGAAGGAGAGGGGAGGGAAGGGAAGAGTAAAGGGGAGAGGAAGAGAGAGGAGCTGAAGAGAGAGGAAAGAAGGGGTTTTACTCTCAGGTCATGCCCTGTAAGAGATTTATGACCATCAAGTTCAACGTGCTATGAAGTGCCAGCGATACAATGATTTAATTAACAGATTGACATGGGGGCAGGGCAGGGGTATTGCTGAAGGGGCTGGTTTTGAGCTGGAAAATGTCTACATCTGTGTATCTACCTTCTGCCTTATCATTTACTTTTCATATCATTTCACATAACTTCCTTCTCAACCCATTCGCTCTGTTGCTGTTTCCTGTAGAGTAACTGTAGACCAGGAAGAGCAACCCAGAACTGGATGAATAATTAACACACAGATGTCATGGGTCAAGTGCTGTGGAAGCTCCAGGGATGACAAAGTACTGCACAAGCACTACTCTGACAGGTGGGGTGAATTTATTACGATCTCCATTCAACTCTTGTTTCTTTTGGAGTCTTCCCAAGCAGTTACAGGTAATTCGTTTCTGTGAGGTGGTTTTGTGTCTGCTCCCTGTAGCAGACTACTGAAGCTGTGCTTCACAGAAGCAGTCAGGGAGCTGAAATAAAATCCCATTCATGATTTTAATAGTCCCTGCTGAAGAGATACTACTGATGGGCCTTAATCTCTTCATTCCCATATGGAAATAAGGCTTCTACAGCCTCCTCTTCATGTTCCTCCAAATGCTGGGACAGCTTCAAGGAGAAAAGATGATTTCTTAGCTCTGTTTTCCCTATTCATGGGATTTCTCATTCCTACATGCCTTATTCATGGGATTTCTCATCCCTGTTTGCCTTATTTTCTCACTAACTGACAGACTGGTGGACAATGGGGAAAGGTGATCAGCTAGCTGGGCGTTTGGCTGTTAGTGAAGGCTAACCCACCACACAGACAGATATCAGTTTCCTTTAATAGTAATTTCTTGCTTTTAGCAGCTGGAAAAGGAGCCGTCAGTCTTCCACCTGTTTCTCAGTGTGTTTGGAAATCCAGTTTGAAATCTGAGCAGCTAAGGAAGCTGTTTTCAGAGCTTTTTTATAGACTCATAGGATGGCTGAGGTCAGAAAGGACTTCTGGAGGTCATTTTGTCCATCTACAGGAATTAATACTTCTCTTTGTAGGTCTCCGTGGGGTTCCTGTCAGCCCATTTATCAGACCTCTCAAGGACTGTGGGTGGTTGGGCTGTTCTTGTTGCTTTATTTTTTGAGGGAAAAGAAGATGATAAAGGCTGTTGGAGCTTTCAGAGTGGGCAAATTCCACTGGAATCATAGAATGGCCTGGGTTGGAAAGGACCTCCAAAGGCCATCCAGTCCAACCCCTCTGCAGTGAGGAGGGACATCCTCAACTAGATCAAGTTGCCCAGTCTTGTCCAACCTCCCCTTAAAGATCTCCAGCAATGAGGTCTCAGCCACTTCCCTGGACAGCCTGTTCCAGTGTTCAACCCCCATCCTGCTAAAGAACTCCTTCCTAACAGCCCATATCAGTCTGCCCTTCTCTACTGTGAAACCATTGTCCCTCATCCTATCACTCCAGGCATTTGTAAAGAGTCCCTCTGCAGCCTTCTTGCACCTTTCAGGCCCTGGAAAGTCGCTATCAGGTCCCCCTGGAGCTTTCTCTTCTCCAGGCTGAACAACCCCAGCTGCCTGTCCTTGCAGCAGAGGGGCAGGCACCCCCTGATCCTTTTGGTCGCCTCCTCTGGACCTGCTCCATGAGGTCCATGTCTGAAGGCTCCAGAACTGGATGCAGGGCTCCAGGTGAGGTCTCAGCAGAGCAGAGCAGAAGGGCAGAATCCCCTCTCTCGATCTGCTGGCCATGCTTCTTCTGATGCAGCCCAGGATGCGATTGGCCCTGTGGGCTGCAAGCACACACTGTCTGCTCAAGGCCAGCTTCTTGTCCACTGGCACCACCAAGTTCTTTTGCAAGAAGTCCCACCAAACAGAATAGACCCTATTTGCAGTGACATAAAGTTTGAAACACTTCAGGTAAGAAATTGCTTTCTATTTTGAATATCAAAATGATTTCTTTGGTGCTGGTTACAAATAGCATCAAATGTTCACCTGGCAAAGGGTAACTCAGGTCTGTATTGCAATCTGTCCTACTGAATCAGGGAGCTGAAATGAGAAACTCAGCTCTTCACTCCATAGATAGAAATGCAGTCAGGAAAGTGCAGACCTAAGAAACCCATAGTTATTTATAGATGAGTTGCATCATGTCTACACTGGCACAGAAGTCACTTTGTTTGTAGAATAAGCTACCAGCCTTAAAGACAAATCAAACCATTGTAGTTGTGTTAGATGTTGTTAGCATTCTGTGAGTCATTTGGAAAACTGTGAGGTGAATATTTGAGCGCAACAAGTTAGTATGTTGACATCAGCTTGGTGAAGACAATTTCCATAATTCATCATACATTTCTGTTTCAATTATTTTAATCATTGTCAATGCATTAACTAACCAAACGAGGAGGTGTTTAGAGAATTAACACCTTTGGTAGATAGGATGGATCACTATGCAAAACATGGTGATTTTAAAGAGTTTTCCCATCACTGGCGCTCCTGGAACTCTTGAATTCTTTCTGCTAGGACATGCCAAGAGTAATCTAGGAAGCCAGATCTAGCCTCTGAGCAGTAAATGTGCTATGTGATTCCTGCAGTGTTTGCAATAACTTAGTTCTGCTTGGCCAGGGACAAATGCAGCAGGTTTAACAGATGTTGTGTGAACCCTGGCTAATCTCATTCTAGTCGGAGCACAGCAGAGAAAGAGGCTTCTCTCTTGGGGGAGTCTCCTGCTAGTCTGGAGTTTCATAAATCCCATTGGTAAATCTAAGGCAGCTACTGAACTGGTACAGGTCACTTAATCTAAGACTCCCATTTAGGAAAAGGAATTCTTCCCTAGGGCATTGGAATGCCTGCGGGATGGACAAGGAATGTATGTAGAGTTGTGAGTGCCAAGTGTGTGTTTGTAGTCCTAAATAGCCATGATTTGAGCTTGGCCCTTCCAACCGCCAGTGATCCGTGTATCTGTGTATATAAATATGTAACAGCAGAGATCACCTTGTTCTTACACATAGTGGGCCAGATTACAGAGGGCATTTATAAAGGTCACAATGTCTATCCATCAGATTTTCTGGGAGTAGAAAAGAAATAAATGTTGTCCTTCCTCATTCCCCTTGTGTTAACCCAATAAAGCTGGATGCTAATGAACCATGCACTCTGGTCTTAAAACACTAATGCTTTGATTAGAGGAGGCAGCACAGTATTAATTTTTAAAGGGTATGTTCTGTGCTGGGAAGCTTCTGCCAAAGAGTATCTTAACATCCTGCTTCAGATGGAAATCTAAACAAGGTGCCAAAGGAAGAAATGCAGTGGGATTGCCAGATAAATTTTCCTAGGAGACAGTATTTAATAAAAGATTGTCTGTAATGTTCCATTACAGGGAAGTCCTACCTGAAGAATTACTAATCAAACCCTAAAACTTTTATTAGGGGCTCAGTTATGCACATCTTAAATGCTCTGTTTTGTGGAGGGCTTCATTTAACCATAGCTTTTAAATGGGTATGAACAAACAGATGCATTAACTCCCTGCTCTACTTCCTAAGCCTCTATTCTGTCGTTAGGTTGGCCAAACTTCAGTGCTTATTCTAAAAGCCTCCTTGATCAAGTCTGATGTGGTCACCTCTTCGTCTGCACAAGGGCTGCAGACAGCAATAGCATCAACACACACACATATGTTGTCCTTCCTCATTCTCTTGACTCCTTGCTCCTACTCACTGCAGAGGTTAGGAGAAGGATTAGACTGTTAGTTTAAGACTAACTTGAAACTGAATGGCTGCCATGGCAGGGATTAACCTAAAGCAACTGGTACATTCTTGAGTATACAGATCATATCTAGGAAGGGATTCTGTGCCTTGGGAGAAGATGAATAATACATTTTTCCTCATGACTGCACAATTTTATAGAATTATAGACTGTGTCGGAAGGGACCTCCAGAGGGTGTCTAGTCCAACCCCCCTGCCCCAAACTGACCCAGGAATGAGTAGAACCGGTTTCCCAGGTAACACCCTTTGGTGTTACCCCTTCTAATTGTTTGAGCAGTGTCCCACAGTTTGCATCTCTTGGCAATATCATTAGCATACAGTTAATAGAAATTACAGTTCGTGTTCTTTAGTGATAATCCTAAAAGTCTGTTTGCTGGGGACAAGTAACAGGCTCCAGATCATCAAATCATCAAGGTTGGAATAGAGCTTCAAGGTCATCAAGTCCAACTGTCCACCCTACAACCCCCAACCACTAACCCATCTCCTGAAACACCCTGGCTCCCCATCTGTTGAACTCCTTCAGGGATAGTGCCTTTACCTCCTCCCTGGGAAACCCGTTCAGATTAGTTGCTTGGCAAGATAAATTCATTATAAAAGGTGAAAACACAAGATTAGCGAACCTTAGATATTTCACCTCCTAAAAGATAAATAACAGCAACAACAAAACTCCAAAGTTCTCTTCTAAAGTCTTCATCAGTAGCTTCATCAGTAGCTTTGTGTGAGAGCTCCCTAAACACTTTTGAAAACATGATGCTGGGGATAATAAATGAGTGACTCAAGATTTTGGCTGCTCCTGGAAATGTAGACAGTTGGGGCCACAGCTAACTGCAGCAGATGGGGAGTCTTCCAGCTCTGAGTGTTCAGCAGGAGACCACAACACTTCTGTAAGCAGGCCAAATAAAACGTCTAGCTGGAAGAAATAATTATTAGGCTTGTTGTCTTCTAGGCTCCAGACTTGCTGTTTGATACTTTCCTTCATCTCCACTTGATTAATGGGTCTTCATGATCTTTGCCATTTGCCCCAAACTGACCCAGGAATGAGTAGAACCTCTTCATTTCCTCTGTCCTTTAAAAAAATGTCAGCTAACGCTGGCATCTTGTTAGGAGATCGGCTCAAGATGTTTAACGTGAAAGCCTTGACCGTTGTGGACAGTGTTAGCACCACTTTGCATGATTTGTGCTACTTTATTTGTGGTTTACAGGTGTGATCAGGATTCACTCTGATTTCAGCCACCCATGTCAGCAGGACATCCCACCTCTGCTGGGCCACCAAATGAGGTAACAGTGTGGGAAGGATCGCAGTGATTTTACTGTTCTCATGACACTCAGCTTTCTGCCACATTGGTCTGCAAGACTAAGTAGTTCGTTCTGGGGTGACCAAGCCATGTTTGACAGCTTGTCAGTTAGGACCATACTGTGCTGATGCTAATGAGCTGGAGAAGGCATCAGTCGGGGAGGAAAGGCTGAGGCAAGCCTTCTGCCACTTGTTGATCAAGTCCTGTGGTTTGATGCAATGTCTGGCTGTGACACTGAATTTTTCTTTTCTCTTGGTTAATTATTTTGCCATGCTCTGGAAAGGATTTATGAGCGGTGTAGTAAGCATTTTTTGAGTGTAGACCAAGCTCCCTAAACAATGAACCTGAGCTTTGAAGGCTTGGAGGTGTAACTACAAATACAAGGTGTTCAAAATACAAACAGCTAGGACAGCTGCAGTCCATATGTGAAGCATAACCTTGCAGGGCTGGAGCACCT
>VZRI01003379.1:28478-91606 GCA_013397515.1 Upupa epops
GGTGATTCTGCTGTGGCAGGGGGATTGGACTGGATGGTCTTTCTGGGTTGTTTCCAATCTGTAATGTTCTATTCTGTGAACTGGTCTGGGTGTCCTGCTGTGGCAGGGGATTGGACTAGATGATCTTTCTAGGTCCCTTACAATCCACTCACTACAAGGAGGTCACTAGAATGGGTACAAAGGGTCTAGAAAGTAAGTCTAATGAGGAGTAATTGAGCTGGGGCTGTTCAGCCTGGAGAAGAGGAGACTGAAGGGAGACTTTATTGTTCTTTACAGCTACCTGACAAGAGGGTGTAGAGAGGTGGGCATTGGTCTCTTCTCCCAAGTCATTAGTGATAGAATGAGAGAAAATGCAGTATAAGTTGCACCAGGGGCTGTTTAAGTTGGATATTAGGAAACATTTCTTCACCAAAAAGGTTGTCAGGCACCAGAACTGGCTGCCAAGGCTAGCGGTGATATCACCATCCCTGTGTAGATGTGGTGCTGAGGAACACAGTTTTAACAGTGCCCTGGCAGTTCTGGGTTAATGATTGTACTTGATGATCTTGGAGGTGTTTTCCAACCAAAGTGATCCTATAGGTTTTGAATCTCATGTTCCCTTTTTGATGAGCAGAGGGAGGACTATAGACTCAGTCTGCCCACAGGCAGCTGTCTCTCAATGCACAGACATGCGCAGAGGTGAAATACCTTGTTCCTTGAAAAATAGTCTTGGTAGCAGTCAAAGAAGGGAAAGAAGGTATTTTTCTCTCTTGCTCAGACACACAGCTCGAGTCTTGCACTATATAACAGAGAAAATCTGTGTCAGAACAGGAAAATGACTTCTGACCTGCTGAATCACGGCTCCATGCCCTGACAGACAGGGTTTTCATCCAGGGAGAGTTTCTTCCTCATCCATAAGAATACTTGTCTTGGAGTAGTGGAGTGATGTTAGTTCCACAATGCTTTTTAATGTTTCTGTTAAACTACTGCTGGTCAGGTGAAGGATATCAGAGAAACAAAACCACATCTACATGATCCAGGGGCTGGAGCACCTCTGCTGCGAGAACAGGCTAAGAGCTGGGATTGTTCAGCCTAGGGAAGAGAAAGCTTGGGGGTGACCTTATAGCAGCCTTCAAATACTTGAAGGGAAACTACAGGAAGGCTGAAGAGGGACTTTTTACAAGAGTTTCCAGTGATAGAACAAAGCGAAACAGCTTCAAACTGAAGGAGAATAGGTTTAGAATGAAAGTTAGGAAGAGATTCTTCAGTACAAGGGTGGTGAGACTCTGGAATAGGTTACCCAGAGAGGTGGTGGCTGCCCCCTCCCTGAAGATGGATGAGGCTTTGAGATCTGGTCTAGTCAAGCCACATCCCTGCTCATGGCAAGGAAGCTGGATTGGATGATCTCTGAGGTCCCTTTCCAACCTGAGCCAGCCTATGATACATGTCAGGAATGTTTAATACATTAAAAAATTTTATTAATTGTATAAATCAATTTTATTAAGTACACTGAAAATGATCACTTTTGATGGGAAAATCTGGTGGTGCATTTTCCTGGTAGAAGGGTATGAAAAGAATTATTAATTCCATGATGGGAAGAAAGTGATGTGCAGCATCAAAATCATCTGAAATCCATATATTCTACAAGGAATGAGAAAAAAATAAGGTTGAACCTTGCCAATCTGATAATAAGGCTGTGGGATGTGGAAAATATCAAAGAAGGGTCCCAAGTAGCTGAGCTAAGCAATGTTCTAATGAGCTCCTGGTTCATAGCACTGGACCTTTCAAAGGGATGTGGTCCAATAAATGCACTGAGACATGATCTTGGTTTGATGTCATTCTGCTCTGACGGAAATGTCTCCAGCTGTATGAACGTTTATTTTGTTCTTTATTCCACTGTTTGTTCTGTATTTCACTTTGGGGGAAATTAATGAGAAATTAACTGTTTATTGGCTGTTCTGTCCCTAATTGCTGTGCAGGAACCAAGCCTTCTCATTCTTTTATTTATTTATTAGAGAGGTGGGGGTCAGGCTCTTCTCCCAAGTCACCAGCGATAGAACAAGAGGAGATGGCCTCAAGGTGTGCCAGGAGAAGTTTAGGATGAACATGAGGAAAAATGTCTTCCCTGACAGAGTGGTCAGGGGTTGGAACAGGCTGCCCAGGGAGGGGGAGGGAGTTGCTGTCCCTGGAGGGGTTCAAAAAATGAGTAGATGTGGCCCTGGGGAACAGGGTTTAGTGGACAGGATGATGTTGGATTGATGGTTGGAATGAATGATCCTGTGGGTCTCTTCAAACCTTCGTGATTCTGTGTTGAAAAGGACGAAAACCAGGAAGAATGTCCTCTGCTACTACCAGGATGGAGAGTTTTCTGGGAAGGAAGGAAGAAGTAAGAAGCTGGGCAGAAACACCCAGCCAGCTCTGTCCTTGGTGGAGAAAATGCTGAATGACCGAGTGTCAAGGTAGAATGGAAATAGTCCAGTCTGAACCTTTCTGGGCATAGGTCTGACCAATATCTGTACCCTGCAGGTCCAGAGGTGCTCTGAGTCCAGAGGGATGCTCAAGACATTTCATGAGTGAGAATATGAGTCCTTGTTTACCTGACAGGATGTAGTGCACAAGGTCTGTGCTCTGTTCTTTCTTAAGCTGGCGGGTTGTACTCATAGAAGAAAAAAGAAGGTGCAGATGGTTGCCTTGAGTTACCTTAACAGATCAGCAGAAACCTGCTTTGCCTTTCCTGGCAGGAAGACACCAAACATGCTGCCTTACAAGAGATGGCAAACTAAGAGGAGTCTCATTACTGTCATTTCTGTGTGAAATCTTATGTTTCATGCTGTATCAAGGCACAGTTTTATGTTGTGTTAACCTGCCTTCAAGAAAGCAGTAAGTTTCAAAGAGCACAGGGTGCTCTCTACTCTGCTTTGGTGAGTCTCAACCTGGTAAAGGGTTTGGAACAGGTGTCATATGAAGAACAGCTGAGGGATTTGGGGCTGTTTAGTCTGGAGGAGGTTGAGGGGAGACCTTACTGCACTCCACAGCTACTTTAAAGGAGATTGTAGAGAGGCAGGGGTTGATCTGTTCTCTCTAGCAGCCAATGATAGGATGAGGGGCAATGGCTTTAAGCTGCACCAGGGGAGGTTCAAGCTGGATGTCAGGAGGAATTTCTTTACTGAAAAGGCTGTCAGGCACTGGAACAGCCTGCCCAAGGAGGAGGATCAGTCCCCATCCCTGGAGGTGTTGAAGAGAAGGGTAGCTGTTGCTTAGGGTGACAGGGATAGTGATGCTGATAGGGCTTAGAAAAGACTGAACTCTATGATCTTGAAGGTCTCTTCCAGCTGAAACTGTTCTGTGATTCTATAAAACATTCTCTTCTATTTCTCTGAAGTCCCCAAGAGACACTGCCATTTTTGTAGGCATTATATTATTATGAGTTGTAGGATACTCTTATCTTTTGTAAGGCATATCATTATTCATATTGCAAATCACATATTTTCCAAGGTGTTTCAGGTTGTCTTGTGGAACTCGGTGTTGAACCCAGATGTGAAAATACTCAGTTTAATAAGTCTTAGCCTAGAAACAGGAATTGTCTTCCTCTACCAGCTGCAATTATGGCAGATTTATAACTGAAGCCTGTTGATTAGGTAGATGCCTTTACCTTTCAAGGTCTTTCTTCCAGAATCACATAGCATTTGCCATCGATTCTGCACAATGACCTCTTGATAAAATCCAATATTCCTATTGCAAAGAAATCTTAATTTTTGAACTAAGAAAGGATTTTACTTCTGATCAATCACTTCCTAATATCTTTGTTCTTCTCTGAGAGCTTTCAACCCAATTGACTTTCCTTGGCATGAATGCGGCTATGTGAAGTAGAAAATGGCTGTAAATTCTGAAGCTGAGTATTTAATTTTATCAGAATTATTGAGTCATACCATCATTTCCTCATTTCCTCCCCTTTCTTTCTTTTTAATTCTGTTTATGCTGAAATACTCATCCCTGAAAAGCTGTAGGTCTGTGTAGGAGTAATAAAACAGGGTCAAGAAATGGGAAGACAGTATTCTCTGCTGCTGTATCATGGGATGACCTGACCCTTGTCTATCAAAAGAATGTTAAAAATACCCTCTCTTCTTCAACAGCAGTTCTAAAGTGGTTTGTTTCTTCTTATTATTATTCCCCTTTAAAATATCCTGGTTTATTTTCACTGAAGCGAGTGATTGTGAACTGCATTCCTTGTACTGACAGCATCTACATGGTGTGAGGCCGGGCTAGTGGAACGCTAGGAACAGCACAGTTAGGGTTCATTAACCCAGCAGGGAAATCACTTGCCTCATTGGCTATGAGTGGGAATAAATTGGTGAAACACAGAGCCCAGATCATCCCTTGTGAGCGGCTGAAGCCATCCATTTCTCAAGAACTGCCAGCAGTCATTGAAGAAATTGATTGACACAGTTTAATTTATAGCAACAGCAACGGCTTATTTCAGTGTGTGCCAAGAGAAATCTACATCCTAGTAGAGCTCTGGGTTTGGACTCATTCAGGGTTTACACTGGGTTTTTTAAGTCTTATGTTTCATAGAATCATAGACTGGCTCAGGTTTAAGGGACCTCAGAGATCATCTACTCCAACCTCCCTACCACGAGCAGGGATGCCTCTTGACTAGACCAGGAGGCACAAAACCTGGCTTTGAACATTTCCAGAGAAGGGGCAGCCACAGCCTCTCTGGGTAACCTCACCACCCTCATACTGAAGGATCTCTTCCTAAGTTTCAATCTAAATCTATTCTCCTTCAGTTTGAAGTGGTTTGGACACTATAAGGTCACATCTGAAGTCTTCTCTTCTCCAGGCTGAATAATCCCAGTTCCTTCAGCCTGTTCTCATAGCAGAGGTGCTCCAGCCCCTGGATCAAACTTGTGGTCCTTCTTTGGACTCATTCCAACAGACATATATGTCCCTCTTATGGTAGGGAAACTAGAACATAGTACTCAAGGTGGGGTCTCACAAGGGCAGAGTAGAGAGGAAGAATCACCTTTCTTGATTTGCTGGCCACACTACTCTTGCTGCATCCCAGGATGCGGTGAGCACACTGTTGGCTCATTTCTGGAAGCATCACCTATAAATATTGATCGAAAGTAGTCGGTGATTTGAGAGCAGTGACTGCAACCTCAAGGGGAAATCCGCATCTTTTAGTGCTGCTGAAACCTGGAGTGGCCATCAATAAATCAATGCAACAATCCCTCAACTGCTGTATGTATCGGTAACTACTTATTTCTGACTGCACTCTCTATTGAGAACATAAATAATGGCTTCTATGGTTTCTATGAAAACCTCTTGTTATTCAATTAAAGGAATGAGATCTAATGCCAGAAGTCAGGTGCAGCAAGGCTGTAACTCACACTCTGTCAGCACAGGGTTGTTCAGTATTGAACATTTATTGAAGTTTCATGTATTTAAATGAGAACTGAACATCTTCTTTGAGTTGCACTTCCCTAGCCAGATTGATGTCAGTGTCATGGATATTTGCTGATTCCTTGATTATTTCCCCCTAATTGGATTCCATTACTCCTAATTATATAGATTTTTACTATTTGAAAGCATTAATCTTTTTAAGGAGTGTATGTGGCAGATAGTTTGCTCAGGAATAAGCTGTGCTGTTGCCAGTCCCAGATGGATGTGCCAAGTAGCTGCCTCAGAAGCCCATCTGTGTGGTGTTTTGGGGCTGGGGACCAAAGGTAGGAAAACAGTCTCAGGACTGAGCTGATGAAAGCCCCACTATAAGCATCCCTCTTGTCCTGCTGAGGAAAGCGGGATGCCGATGGTTTGCCACAAACCCTCTTGTCTCTGCTGCTCCAGGAGCAGGAAGCTGTCAGCCTGCATTTGCCAGACTGTGCTGGAAGGCTGAGCATACTGGATCCATGTTTGGACATGATGATGCATGTCAGCTTTAAGGGTATTATGCAGGCTTTTATAAACCACTTTGGACAGGGAATGTTCGTGTTGCTGCAACTGGACTAATGCTGGCTGCTAAATTTGTATTTGACTGTTAAAGCACTCACTGGCTTGGTAGTAAATTTTTAGCTCCTCATACAGAGGGTGTTTCCTTCTGCTCTTAACATTTGGTTTTGAAGATAACAAAGGAGGACAGATAATGGGAAGGCTTCCCACTAGCATACTGGTCAGGTGAAGCTCTGAGGAAGAGAGGTCAGCTTTGTTCATCCTACCTGTCTTCTGGAAGCCTGGGCTTTGATTGTTCACTGGACCTCGTCCACAGAGTGTAGTGACACTGCAGACTTCAAACTACCAATCAAAGAGTGTCCCAGTGGAAATGCAGGGCTGAGGAACTCCCAGGATTATGCAGCATAATCCTCTCTTCTGAAGCAGCATAAAGATTGATTCATCAGAAGTCTTGAAAGAAATCATTTCTACAGCTTTGTGAGGTGGCATTTCACATCTCTGTGTCCATTACAGATTTGCAAACTCTCTTGTCAGGCTGTATTTGCTTTTGGAAGTCAGGAAATTTATACACTTGCCCAGGTTTTCTGGACTGTGGTCAGCTCTACTAGAGCAGCAGTACATTAACTCACAGAGCAGCTGCCAAATCCTAAACCTCTTGGAATTGTAGGGACAAATCAATGTCACAACGAGTGCACAGTCCACTGTGGTGCCTTCTCCCGTGTGAACAGAAATACAGAATCATAGAATTATTGAGGCTGGAAAAGCCCTCTGAGCTCATCCAGCCCATGTGATGTGACCTAACATCACCCCATCAGCCAGACCAGGGCACTAAGGGCCACAGCCAGTCTGTCCTTAAATGCCTCCAGGGATGGAGACTCCACCACTGCCCTGGGCAGTCCATTCCAGTGTCTGATCACCCTTTCTGGGAGGAAGGGCTTCCTAACATCCAACTTAACCCCCCGAGTCTTCTCTTCTTTAGACTAAACACCCCCAGCATCCTCAGCCTCTCCACATGAGACTACTTTCATGTCCTTTAGTTTACCTGTCCAACTTTCTCATCTATAACCCACTGACCATCTTGGCCTCTCTAGCCTGATGGTCCCCATTTGCTCTGTCCCTCTAGGTGTGCTTTGAGTACACAAACCAGGATCCTACCCATAGTTTTCTCTTGCCTTGTTTTCTTTTAGCACATTTTGCCTCCCATTTCCCTTTCTTTTGCTCACAGAAAGCCTTTGTGGCCACCTCTTGTGCCTCTCTAGCCACTGAGCCTGGAGAGCCTGTCTCGCACCTGCTGCTTCTGGCACTGGGCAGCTGCTGCACATCACTGCGAAGGGGGTAACGTAGCACTCCTGATAGTTGGATTTATGGTGTAAGAACAATTGATTCGAGTAGTATTTGTCCTGTCTTGTCAGAAGAATGTGTCACAAGGTAGTTCTTGAGTCCTCGCTGAAGCAGGATGCTTTATACCCACGGCTTCCCTGTAATCTGTTTTGCCATTACGTTGGCAGACAAGGACATTAGCTTGGTTTGACACCATCCGTCCTTAACACACTCGAGTGAGCTGTCTTTTGTCATCTTGCTGTCTTCTGCTGCTTTTCAGTTGATTGTTTAAGAGTTTGTTCCAGAATCTTTCTGGGAATTTAAGTGAACTGCCCTGTGAATTCTTTGGATCCATTCCCCACACACTTCCATCTCCTTTTTTTTTATAGATTCCCTCTTCCAGCCCTTGGGGACTTCTCTGGTTGAAACTCAGTAGATTTCTGAAAACGTTCTTGAACCCGAAGGGATAAAAATGGTGTGTCCTAATTCCTTTTCCCTGGAGCGTGTGGTAAAAGTCATAAGACCCTGCGGAGATGAATACATTAATTTACTAAATATCGAACCTCTTTTTTTGGCTTCCTTCCCTGCTGATCGTTAAATTTAATTTTGTTAAGCCTCAGCAAACTAATTTTGGGAGACATGAAGCCCAGAATACAAGCAGATCCTCTGCATCACTTTATATTGCTCTTTTTTTTTTATTGTGCTTTTTTTTTCTCAGTCCTTTTTAGAACCAGGGACTTTCTTTAGTGTTTGTGGATGAATGTTTTCCTCTGAATTGAAATAAATCCTATTTGATAGGCTAATCTTCATCCTTCCTTCCTTCTTACATGAGTAAATCTAAGTGGAGGAACAGTCCCTTGGAGATACATAAGGTTCTTTACTTCAAATGGGGCAAGCTATGAAGAAATTCTATACTGAGAGAGTGCTTGGGCACTGGAACAGGCTGCCCAGGGAGGTGGAGGAGTCACAGCTCCTGGAGGTGTTTAAAAAAACAAGTAGCTAGAGCACTTGAGGCCATGGTCTAGAGGTTAAGGAGATGCTGGAATGAGGACTGGACTTGATAATCCTGGAGGTCCTTTTCAGCCACGATGATTCTATGATTCTGAGTGTTTAAGTGTCTGGAGTAATAGAGATAACTACACAAGTACTGGGAGAAAAACTTCTGTGTAAATCTTAGGAGCAGAATTGTCTGTTAGCCATAATGACTGGCTTCATGCCTTTTCCCTACTTTGCATCTCTCCTGTGGTCAGACTGCTTCCATATTTGTCCTGGCATCTTTCATAAACCCAAAATTCCTGTGTTTGGAAAATTTCAGTCATTCACTTGAAGGGGGAACAGATATGGTTAGGAAAATAATCTCAGAGGGGATAAAAAGTGCTTTTTATGAGCCGGTGAAGATTGTTTTATGGGAAGTTCATCAAGACATTTCCCAACCTAGCCCTCCCCAGGCACAACTTGAGGCCATTTCCTCTTGTCCTATCTTTTGTGACTTGGGAGAAGAGACTGACCCCCACCTCCCTACATCCTCCCTGCACGTAGCTGTAAAGAGCAGTAAGGTCTCCTCTTAGCCTCCTTTTCTCCAGACTAAACAACCTCATATCCCTCAGTCTCTCCTCATCAGCCTTTCCCTCCATTCCCCAACCTCTTTGCTCCTCTGGACTCACTCCAACCCCTCAATCTCTTTCTTGAAGTGAGGGGCCCAGAACTGCCCCCAGTACTCGAGGGGAGGCCTCATCTCTAAGGTTACTCAGAAAGTCTCTGAAGGACCAGGATTAAAAACAGCCTCCTAACTCACAGTCTTACTGGCCTTCCCCAGTATAAGTAACTGCTTATTGAGAAATTGGCTTCTTTAAAGTGAGGTTATTGCTTTGCTCTATAAACATGAGAAAACTATTTAAAGGCCACAAAAAGAAATCTCTTTAGTACTCATCTACTGCAACTTCCTTTTGTTCTGTTTTCAAGGACTTCGTCTACAGAGAGGTTTCACTGGGCATACAAGATTCCTCTCTTTTAATTAAAATGTTAATATTCCCCCTGTTCCCTCAGCTTCCAGTTAAAGCTCATTTGAATTCTCCCCCCTCCAGTCACTTGGCAAAGAACGTGAAGACTCTATATCAGGATGGGGTTCTGTGAGTACAGCTGTCTGAGTCACAAAACATAGGGCTGTGTTGTTCTACCTGTCGGTACGTTTTAGGTGCAGCGGTATCTGCTCAGACAAACACCACTATCTCTGCCCCACAGCAGAATCCACGAGCTTTGCTCCTTCGCTCCTCTGAGCAATCCTTTCCTGTGTTTTGAGCCAAGGGAATTATTCCAGGAAGGTTTGTATAAAGGATTTGCAGTGTAACCAAGTGTTTACCTCCCCAAGGAGCTGCAAGAAGAAAAAGCCACAGAGACAGAGAGCTGGAGCAACTGCTGGATTGTAGTATCATGGAATCGTTAAGGTTGGAAGACACCTCCAAGATCATCCAGTCCAACCATCAACTCAACCCCATCCTGCCCACTAACCTCTATTTCCCAAGGCCACAGCTACTCATTTTTTGAACCCCTCCAGGGACAGTGGTTTGCCCCTAATCTGGGCAGCCTGTTCCAACCCCTGACTGCTCTGCTCTGAGTGAGAGACTCCTCTCTATAGCTAGCTGGAGAAACACCCCAAAAATGGAGACCAGAAGCCCAAGAGCAATGCCAGTCCTGAGTTCCAGACATTCCTTTGGTCAATAGGATGATGGGAAGGGCTATCTGGCTGTCATATGCCCATGGAATAGTATCAGTTCTACAAGCAGAAGGCTGCCCAGTTCATATCCAATCTGCTTAAAGGTCACTCTGCGATGTTAGTGCTTCCTGCTGTGCCTTGTTGGCTGGAACGCTCTGTCCTGTCTGGGTACAGGTGAGTGGGACTTCAAAACCCATCCTTTGCAGGTAGCCAGGCTCTTCTCAAGGTCGTCTGGTGAAAGGACAAGGGGCAATGGGTGCCAGCTGGAACAGAAGAGGTTCCATATAAATATCAGAAGGAACTTCTTCACAGTGAGGGTAACGGAGCACTGGAACAGGCTGCCCAGGGGGGTTGTGGAGTCTCCTTCTCTGCAGGTGTTCAAGACCCACATGGATCTGTTCCTGTGTGACTTCGTCTAGGTGATCCTGCTGTGACAGGGGGATTTGATGATCTTTTGAGGTCCCTTCCGATCCCTAATGATTCTATGATTCCATGAATATGGCCTATGGGAATATAATATATTCACCACCCACACCGAAGGTCTTCTCAGCATTAGGCAGGCCAGTGGTGCATGTTTTCAGTGACTTGTTACTCATGCTGGTCGTACAGGGTCCTCATAATTTTAAGTTGAGTTCAATATCCTGGTCCTTACATGTGTTAGGTCTGAGTCCAGAGGATCTGGGCTTACAGGAAGTTCCACAGCTTGCACCAAAGAAACTCACAGAGGGGTAGAAAATAGCTGTGGTAGTATGACAGTATTTCCAGGATGACAGATTCAGGACAGCAGCGTGGGTGCATACCCTGGCATGGATGCATGTCAGCTCCTGCAGAGACAGACCGCACCGCTTTGCTCCAAGTAGACAGAGCCTAAAATGTCTCCTACCACTATGTAAAGACCAACCCTTCCTCCAGTGAAATCAGCAACTCATGTCTTCAGATGAAGATTTCTCAGGTTGTTTTGAATGAGATCTGTTAGCAACAAGGAATCATCTCCATAGGTGCTGTTTTGATGGCCTTGGCTTTCCAGAATAAGTAGGTGACATGAATATTTCTCAGCAAAACAGACTTCCAAAATTTATCAAACTGTAGAAGTCTCTCTTCAGGTAAGTCAAAGGAATAAAAGCATCAAACCTGACCAGCATTCCCTGTGTCATCTCGTGCATTGGTGGCTGGTACTAGACACTCGGATGGTATGGGCAGGAATCATAGAATATAGATACAGAATCATAGGTTCACAGAATCATTCAGGTTGGAAGAGACCTCCAAGATCATCCAGTCCAACCATCAACCCAACCTCACCCTGCCCACTAAACCCTGTTCCCTAAGGCCACACCTACTGGTTTTGAACCCCTCTAGGGACAGTGACTTTGACTCCCTGGGCAGCCTGTTCCAACCCCTGACCACTCTGTTAGGGAAGACATTTTTCCTGATGTCAACCTAAACCTCTCCTGGTCCAGCTTGAGGCCGTTTCCTCTTATCCTATGGCTGGTGACTTGGGAGAAGAGACTGGCCACCAGCTCTCTCCACCCTCCTTTCAGGTAGCTGTAAAGAGCAATAAGGACAGACCCTTCTGTGGAACCAACAGCCACTGGTGACAGGCAGCTCAGCTGGGTGAAACATGGCTAGTTCCTGCTAGTGTGCTCTGCTGCTGGGGCTGGTTTCTCTGCTCGTAGCTTTGATGAAGCAGGGAATCACTCTTGCCCTGTGATTTAAAAATGGCTTGCGTGACACAAGGTCTGTGGTCGTTTTACCTAGCAGTCACCAGTTTTTAAAGCATGGCAACTGTCACCTCCTGCTAGCCACAGTGTCTTAGTCCATGTTTATTGCATTTCTGGTCAGTTGTGAAAAGATGAGGGAACTGAACCACCTTTCCTTCAGTGGAAAAGGGCAGATCCAGATTAGATATCAGGAAATGTTCTTTACTATGAGGGTGGTGGATTCCTGGAACAGGCTGCCTAGATGGTGGAGGCTCCATTCCTGGAGCCAGGCTGCATGGGGCTCTGGACTATCTGTTCTAGTTAGAGATGGCCCTGCTTGTTGTAGGGGGGTTGGACTGGATGCTCTGTGGAGACCAGTTCCAACCCTAACATTCTATTGTCTCTTTCCAGTTTGCTTTGCAAACTTGGGTGCCAAGCCCAGTGCCTTTCCCTTTGAACACTACAGTCTCAACCTATAGCATTGCTGTATGGCCTGGTCTGCCACTCTCTGTCTCTTTGGGATGAGTCAGTGCCCAAGATTGCCATCTTTGTCTGTTGCATCATCATGTTTACTGCTGTTATCTACTTGTAAGGAATGCTCTGTTCTTGTTCTGGAGGGAGCTCTCAAAGCCAGATGTGGGAGGTGGCCCAGGTGGTGCCTCAGCTGAAGAAGGGGGTGTTGAATAGAGGGGAATAGAATCCTCACCAGTTTACAGACCAAGGGTTGCAGCTCCAGGCATTAAGGCACAATGGGAATGGCCCCTTTGGAACAAATTAATAAATTAATAGAATTGCTGAGGAGAGGGCAGGGAGTGCATAACTGGAATAAACTATTTTATCAGGACATGCTTCAAATAGATAACAGTTTTCAAAAGCCATTTGAGAAAATGACCTACTTAAAAAAGGCAGGAGAAAAAAAGCCAAAAGCAGACTTGTGCCCGTTTCTGCTGATTATTCAAGTGGAAATTAAAAGATCACTCTCTGCTTTCTGAACAGAGGAAAATAGATCTTTCCTAGCCTGTACTCCATCTGCCAATAAAAGTGACTTTAAAGTCTAAAATTTCAGTTAACTTACTGCCAGAGCTACAGTAGCTATTCCAGTTGCCAAAAGAGGCATTTACAATGCTTATTCCTATGAATCCATTTGAGATGAAGACAGAACTCTGCATAACCCATCTATTCTTTATTGGAAATTACATTTATAGATATGCAGTTTGATATAGCAGTTCCTTTTCATCCCCACTGTGACATATCAGCTGCTCCTTGTCATATAAGTCTCCTCCAGGAGTAGATAGAGATGTTTCTCTGCTGCCTTCTGTACTGAGAGAAACATTAAATCTCTTACCAGAGCCTTTGATAACCCAGAACCAGGGCTGAAAGGAATGATTTCATCCAAAGAAATGGCAGTGGTAGCCCAATCACTTAAAACGCTTCTGCAGAAATAGTTTTGTACTTGCATGAAGTTTAACTCTTAAATGTTCAGCATTCTGCTATCTTCCCAAACTTCTGTCAATTAAACGACATTTATAGAAAAACTTGGCAAGAAATGTTTAAAACATTATGAACGGTGTCGATAGGGACACAAATCTCTTCTCAGCTCTGGATTAAAACAAGCTCAGAGAGAGACAAACAGCTGGAGAAGAGTTGTTCACAAGGGCAGGAAACGATAGGATGAGAGGTCATGGTTTGAAGCTGGAAAAGGACAGCTTGAGGCTGGACAGGAGGAAAAAGGTCTGTAATCTGTGGGTGGGGGATCCCTGCAACAGGCTGCCCAGGGAGGTGGTGGAGGCGCTATCCCTGAAGCCATTGAAGGTTAGGCTAGGTGTGACTGGGCAATCTGGTCGAGTTGGAGATGTCCCTGTTTGTTGTAGAACCCTCATTCACTAGAACTACCATTTACTGCCTTACGTGAGGACTGTAGTCCTGCTTTTCACAACAGAGCAAACACAGCCCTCTGTTCAGCACCTCTAGCTGCTAATGGAAGCAGTTTTGTCACAAACGAGTGTGATATTCACAGCATGACAGCAGGTCTGAATGGAACCTTGGCAGTGTGTTCTGTGGTTTACCCACATTCTGATTTGAAAGTTAGTGCTATCAAGCATGTGGTAGACAACAGCGTGTTTTCTGGTGTCCAGCAGGGCCAAATGGAGGGCCTGGAAGCTGCAAGCCCACCTGGAATGTTCACTGGACAGCAACTGGTTTGGACTCAGCACTGACTTACAAGGGCAGTGGACATGTGAGACTGGCTGGAACTGATCCTGTACAGACATCCAGAGCTGCTCTGAAGGAAGCTTTAATGTGAGCTTCTAGGTTGAGCAGCATAGGCCAAAATTCACTCTCTAATTAATTACTGGCCAGTCCCAGCAGTATCTTTTACCCTATTAAATTCATCACTTTCCTCAAAGTGATTTCAGTGCTCTTTCTTTAAAGCTTTTTTGGCTTTCTGTAGAGTTACTTAACTCTTTGTAATAAAAAATGCCTTCTTACAATGCTTATCACATCTGGTCTCTCTACCAGACTATCTGAGAAGCTGACCTGGCATCTCAGAAAAGACTTCCTCTATCTTTGGAAGTGATATCTTGGGTGATGCCCCATTTTCAAGGAGACAGCATAATTCTCTGTTGGCTGCTTAAGAAATTAGCTCTCTTCTTAAGCCGTTGCTTAAGAAGTCTGGACAGCAGCCTGGCACCCCTCCACTCCCTATGAGTGATGGTCCGCTTCTGAGTCACTGGTTCTCCTAGTTTGATGGCTGCAGTCTTAACCTTTTCATGAACTGTTCTCCATCTCCTGGGAGGTGTGGAAAGCTGTTTGAATTTATGGTGCTTTTCCTGGCTCTGCAGTGTTTTCTCAGGCAAACAGAGAGGCCAATCAGGTACGGTAAGAGCCCTTTATTTGTCCTCCCAGCCTGCAGAAGAGATTGCCATTTCAAAATAGAAATGGCTTTGAAGGAATAGAGCAACTTGCAGGTATACATTTTTGCTATGGTTTTAACAGAACGTGACAAACAACCCCTCTTTTAAACCTTAATTATTTGAGGTTTAACAAAGCCAAGTGCCTGGTCCTGCACTTTGGTCACAACCACCCCCTGCAACTCTATAGGCTTGGGGAAGAGGGGGTGGACAGATGCTGGGGGAAAAGGACCTGGGGGTCTTGATTAACAGTGGCTGAACATGAGCCAGTGTGTGTCCAGGTGGCCAAGAAAGTCAATGGCATCCTGGCCTGCATCAGAAATAGGATGGTCAGCAGGACTAGATATGTGATTTTCCACCTGTTTTGGGCACTGCTGAGGCCTCCTCCCGAGTACTAGGGCCAGTAGTCATTCCTTGTGCGACCTGGACCCTTCATTCCGCTCCTCTGGGCGTTTTGTATGAGTTCTGGTACTATCAGACACGACACACTTTCAGATTCCCTAAAGCCAAAGAGTAGTTTTAGATGCCTTGATCTGTCATTTCATTTTTGCCTTATTTTACCTAATTACTTCTTTTTTATGCCTGAAAGTTCTCTATTTTTACACTTGGACTTACTTACATCCCTTGAATTTCTATCTTTTGAAGTAAGCTCTGTGTAGTGAAGCTACACTGGGGTTATCTTACAGATGAGCTTTTTATATCAAGAAACAATTTAAGGAGCAGTCAAGTATTTAGTTCTGGGGGCAAATATTTCTTAAGTGGATCCTAGTTTCTCCTTAATTTAAAATGTAGATGAACATCGTCGTTTGGATTAATATTTTGAAGCAGAAATCTCAAGAATATCGGCCTGCTTATATTAATCATCCCACTTTGTCTAAGAGGTCTGGAGGTTTTTAAATGGCTGAAGCTGCTCCTGATTCAGGCTGTTGCTTGGTTTTTGGCAAAGCATGAAGAAATGGATTGACTATAATGTCTTGTGGTTTTGTCTGCATGAAACTAGAGAAAAGGTATGATTACTGATCCAGTTAGTCCCTCTTACCTGCAAAACACAGTAGATGTTATTACTGAAAATCAGAGAATCATGGAACTGCGGTTGGAAAAGACCTCCAAGATCATCAAGTCCAGCTCCCACCCTACAACCCCCAACCACTAACCCATCTCTTGAAACACCCTGTCTGCCCAATTGTGGAACCCCTCCAGGGATGGTGCCTTCACACCCTCCCCAGGCAGCCTGTTGGCAGCCCTCCCTGGCACAACCCGACCCCATTTCCTCTTGTCCTATCACTAGTTCCTAGGGGGAAGAGGCCAACACCCACCTCACTGCAACCTCCCTTCAGGTAGCTGTAGAGAGCAGTGAGGTCTCCTCTCAGCCTTCCTTTCTCCAGTCTGAACAGCCCCAACTCCTCAGCCTCTCCTCATCAGTCCTGTTCTCCAGTCCCTCAGGAACCCCAGTTAACCTTCTCTGCCCCCCCTCTTCAGCACCTCAATGTCCTTCTTGTATTAAGGTGCCCAAAACTGGCCACAGTACATGAGATACAGCCTCACCAGGGTTGAGTATTGGGCAGGATCTCCTCCTTGGTCCTGCTGGCCACACTATTGCTAATGGAGGCCAGGATGCCATTGGCCTTCTTGGCCAATGCAGAGAGAGGATCCCTTTTAGGATTTTATATGAACTACCACTCCCCTTTGAGTCTTAGACCCTCTCTATTTGCTGGGGTTCTGCAGGCTGTGCAAGCTGTTGTTGTTGAGTTACTAAACATTCAAAAGTAGTCTAATAAATCACAGAATCACAGAATTATTGAGGGTGGAAAAGACCTCTGAGATCACCAAGTCCAGGCTGTGACCTAATACATCTTGTCACAGTCCTGTAAGAGTCACCATGGCCATGACGATAGTCAAACCCTTAAATGCCATTGACCCTTTTGAATGTCTACACCTCAGAGAAGCAGATCATGCTGTTAGCCAACAGATGTTTATAACACAACCCATCAAGAGCAGACAGACCCTGCAGTACAAGTGTTGATTAGGGTGCACACAGCAAGCAATGCCTAAACCTGCTCTCAACCCCTGGATATATCGAAAGAATATTCCCCCTTTTATTAATGATCCTTTAGAGAGGCTTTTGCTCTCTTCCATATGTTTGCCTGTAGAAACTGTCGACTTGATCTATTGTACCCAATAAAGAGACCTTGTTTGCATTGACATTCCCAGCTTGGAAAGAGATAAATGGAAACTATCAAAATGAATGTATTGATAATGGTTATCTTTACGCTCTTTTTTTACTTCTGGGTTGCCACAGTCCATGGTTTTAACTAATCTGAAAACAAGCATGTCTCATTTTCACACTAGTGCTGCATGCACTGCATTGTAAAACAGGAGAGGGCTGTTGCAAAGGGGCATAGAAATCTACCAGCTCGTGCCAGGCTGTCAGCTCCTCTGTACACTGGGGAGGAGCTGCTCACTGGAGTAGATTCTCTGACTTGAAATGGTGGTAATACACGAATAGGTGGTCCCCATAAGGATTTTGGCCCTCTGCTCTGGTGAGACCTCAGCTGCAGTCCAGCATCCAGCTCTGGAGCCCTCAGTACAGGAATGAGGTAGACCTGAATTCTGTGATTCTGTGACCTGAGGGAGCAAGTACAGAGGAGGTCACCAGCCCCTCTGCTACAAGGACAGGCTGAGGGAGCTGGGGTTCATTCTGGAAAAGAGAAGGCTTCATGTGGAGGGACCTGATAGTGACCTTCCAGTCCCTGAAGAGGACTATAAGAAGGCTGCAGAGGGACTGTTTATGAAGGTCTGGAGTGATTGGACAAGGGGTAATGGTTTCCCTTTGGAGAAGGGCAGATTGAAATGGGCTGTTAGGAAGTTCTTTAGCAGGAGGGGGGTTGAGCACTGGAACAGGTTGCCCAGGGAGGTGGCTAAGGTCCCATCCCTAGAGATCTTCAAGGTGAGGCTGGACAAGGCTCTTGGGCAACCTGATCCAGTTGAAGCTGTCTCTGCTCCTTGCAGGGGGATTGGACTGGATACCCTTTTGAGGGCCCTTCCAACTTGGCTGATTCTATGACCCATGGATTTCTGCCAGGTTTGTGGTGGTGTAATGAAGACCAAAGCCTAAGTTCCTTACCAATTCAAGTAAAGTGATTTACCTGTGCTTACAGGGGTTTCACCTGTAATCTTTATTTTTCATTTGTCTGTACTTTGTCTGTATTGCTCCCACATAAAGAAGGATTTTCCACTACCCAGGAACTCAAAACTGTCTGTTATGAGTGTCTCTAAGAATGCTGTTGAAGAGCAGTCCCCAAAGCAGTGTAATCCAGAGTGTACATAGCTCAAGTCACACTCTCTGCTGACTAAAGCAGACAATGCTGTTCCCCTGACTGAGTAAGTTCTAAATATTGCATGCCCATACCTGCATCTGTCATGTGGGAATTAATCCTCAGCATGACTATATTCGAGCTGACAGCCTTCCACCACCTCCAGCTGTCACCACAATCAATTCTTCTCCAGCCTTTCCACCTGTCCAAAATTCCTTAGGTGTTAGGGGAATATATTTTTCTGGTTTGCCTCCATCTCTGGTGCCACAGATCATAACGTGGTTGCAATAAAGCCAGAGGATTCCCTGTCAAGAAGAACTCATTGTCGACAGACATCTGAGACATGGAAAGCTACTGCTGAGATGAGATACCCGTTCGAATGACAGAGACAACAGTAACAGCTTCCAGAGCTAGGAAATCCAATAATTGTAATGATTTGGTTTCTGCTCATCATGAAATCCCACTGATGACTTGGATGACTGAAAGGTTCTCCTAGAGGCTCTGGAGACAAAAAGGGTCATTTCAGCAGCCTTACTTAAGTTCTCCTCTCTCTTTATTATCTACTTTATACTCCCTTTTCTACTTCAGTCCTCAATCTTCTCAGTACTTCCCCTCAGGCAATAGGCCATAAATAACAGTCCACAGCAAAGTCCTTATCGATTTCATCATTCTTAATCCTTTGAAAAGGAGGACGGTGTATTTTACTCCTTTTTCCACTAAATGGCTGAGACGGTTCACTTTGTGTCCTTACCCCTTTTGCATCTACATAATCAGTACCACTCTCAAGAAGGTATGGCAGGAAGGTCAATGGCAGAGGTAGAACTATCAGCAAATAGTCCTTCTGAAGCCTTTGCACTTCCCATTGCAGTCTGACTTTTAGCCTTTGGTTCCTTTTTACAACTGGAATTATTGGGCAGACCATTCCAGTGGGAGCATTAGGGTTAGGAGTCATGTCTAGGTTAGCAAAGGTAGTCAGGCCTGTCTTAGTTTTCTTAGTGAAACCTCTACTGTTTTTCCTTTCAGAGGGGTTTCTGAAAAAGTAGCAAAGATTTCAGCATTGTGCTGGTTGAATCACAGAATCCTAGAGTGGCTAAGGAAGGGACCTTAGAGATCACACTAAGAGCCTAGAAAGTTCATCTACTCCAACCCTCTTCCAGGGATAGCGATACCTCTCAACCGGACTTGGCTGCTCAAGGCTTCATCCAGCCTGGCCTTGAACACCTCCAGGGAGGGGGCAGCCACAGCCTCTCTGGGCAATCGATTCCAGAGTGTCTCCACCCTTGCACTGAAGAATTTCTTCCTCAGATCTAGTTGAAACCTGGCTCAAAATGAATCACATGTCCCCAAACACATGTTCATCTGAGCACCTCTCTGTGAGAATGTGGGCAAGAGAGTTCCAAAGCACTTTTCAAGACAGGGAAATAACATTTCCTCATGCAAACTGCTTCCTGTGTTTTATCCAGAGATGCAGCACAACCCTGAGGATACAAGTCTGCCTTCAATTCGCGATGTCTCCATCTGCTGATTGCGAACCGAGGTTTTCGATCCTTTCACAAAAGCGATGGAGAGCACACAGCTGGTGTTGTGACAGATGGATGGCAGCTTCCAAGTGGGAACTAGACCTTTTGCTAAATCTCGTATCGAAGCATGGCACTGCCTAGCAACTATGGGAAAGCAGGGCTTGCCAAAGCACCAGAGAACATTCCACCTGGGCTAGCGTGGGGCTGGGGGTTGTTGTTTCATTGCAGTTCTCTTTGATTTGAAAAGAAACTGCTGCGGTTTAATCCTGTGTAAAACAGCATTAGATGATTTGTCTTATTGTCATAGAAGCAGATGATGCTTCTACAGGAGGGGTCTCAGGACAAAATTTCCCAGAGAAAAGCACTGTGCTACTGATTATGAAGAAATCCACATCGAGTAGTGATTGAAATGGAAAAAGATGCCTGTCTTTTGCTGTAGCTTTGTCCTCAGCCTTCATTGTAAGGAGTCAATAGCATCACTTATACACCAACATCAAGGTGCATCAGCGTTGGGCACTGCTATTCTTCCTCTCATCCCGTGTAGAAGCACCTCCTTTTTCTTTTCAAAGGATATTGCAGAGTATGACCTGAAGTTCAATAAAGATAGTTCCCGTGTCCACCTTCCTGTGCCCTCACATTGGCAAGAGACCAGCTAGCAAATAACTCAGTCAGCAAATAACTCTTAGCTTTCTTATGCCAGCAGCACCAAACCCCTTTAAGAGACTTGGATGTGAAATCATGGCTGACTTGAACTGCTGCTGTCTAACTGTGATACACGGCTACTCAGCTTGATTTGCTGCATGCACTGCTTCACTATATGCAGATGTTCAATCCATAGTTTGATTAGCATTCACTTGCCAGAGAATGGATCTTTCTCCGTAAGAGACAGAGAAGCTGCATATATTCATTGATGGTTACTGATGGGTATGTGAACTGCTGAGAACACGAGCCATTTGCCTGAAAAAAGACTTTGCTCTCTCTGTACGTCTGGGGAATATGTGTTTTAAATTAGATCAGATAAGCCTGAGGCTGAGCTCAGCTACCTCACTTTACTCCAGTGTGAGCTGCAGCAGCGTTGGTCAGCTGGGCCCTCAAAGCCCTGACCTGATCTGCAGCTGGAGGCTAGGTTAGGTGGCACAGGACACATCAAGGGACACCAGCCTTGGCAGGTGAATACAGAACCCTCTGCCAGCTGTATAGTATAATGCAGGGAGTCTCGACTCAGTTTCTGTTTGCTTATAATACAACACCCAACATCTCACCAGTGCTCCATCAACAATTAAACCAGGACATACAAGTCTGGACTCCCCTTCTGGGCTGTCTGATTTGCACCATTCCAGAAGCACTCAGCAGCAAACTCTAAGTACTTGCAGCATCTTGCTTGTGAAAAACAAATTCTGCTTCACTATGAAGCAGTGAAATCAGTAGGCAAACCCACTGGGGTTCAGCATGCTTCTAATATTTCTAAATATGAAATATATGTCTGGGAAAATAGAGATGTCTAGAACTGCCTGGGCATGGCAACACAAGCTCTAAATAGAAAAGCACTGAACGCTGCTGCTCTCAGGCTGGAAGCACATCTGTGACTGCTGTGAGGTACATGGACAGCACAGACAGCCAGGCTAATGCTAAACCTGAATCAACTGGGTTATTAATAACAGCACAACTGGGTCAGTGGTGAGTTGAATGTAGGCTGATTTATCATGAATTTGCAGCCTATCCAGACCACTGCTGAACAGGAGTCGGGTGAAGTGAAGCTCATGCAAATAAACTCTGCACTATAGGCAAGGTACTCTATGTGTTATGTTTAGATCCATCAAAGAGAATGCTAAAACTTCTATCATCTGGATTCCAGGGCTAAAGCTTCTTGACTGATTCTCAAAAATTAGAAATCTTGTAAAATTTACTCTGCTTGAGAGAGTCCTTCCATTCTGGTTAAGTCCTTAAAAATCTGCAGTCTCCCTGTCTTTATCTAAAGGGACAGTAAGAGAGAGAGGGAGAGAGAGGCTTTTAGACCTGTCTGATCTCAGAGGTGCAATGTGCATGCGTTGTAGCAGCCTTGCCAGCAGCATTCTTCTGTATCAGTTTCTTGATTAAGGACTATCTCAGAGTTGTAGAATCATGGAAGAGTTTTGGCTGGAAGAGACCAAGATCATCAAGTCCAACCTTTTCCTAGCCCTATCAGCATGACTAAAGCCTGTCCCTCAATGCAACATCTACCCTTCTCCTCAAATCCTCCAGGGATGGGGACTCAATCCCCTTCCCATGGCAGACTATTCCAGTGCCTGACGACACCACTTTCAGGAAAGAAATTCCTCCTGACATCCAACCTGAACCTCCCCAGTGCACCTTAAGGCTATTTCCCCTCATCCTATCACTGGCCACTAGGAAGAACAGACCAACTCCTGCCTCTCTACAACCTCCCTTCAAGTAGTTGTAGAGCTCAAGAAGGTCTCCTCTCAGTCTCCTCTTCTCCAGGCTAGTCCTGGCTGACTGACATGTTGCAATATTGAGTAGCACCTTATCTAACTTCTAGGCACCTAAACCAGTGACTGGATTTGCTACCAGGTTGGTAGTTAATTAGTTTTATATTTGTGCTGCAGCATTAGATTAGAGAATTTTGTGCTCTACCTGAGGTGCTCACTCACAGCAGGCAAAGTCAGGCCGCTTTTCATGGCTTATGGGTCTTACTACAGCCAGGAGAAAGGCTTTATGAACTGAAACACTCTCCCGAAGTTTGGCCCAAAGTACTTTTCTAACATCAGATGAGTACCAGTCTTCTACCAGTGCTCTGGGTTAAGTTGTCCCTGCCAAGCCTCTATTCTAGTCTTTCATCTTCCTAAGTAGATTGGTGATGGCGTTTTGTCTCTCTCTCTAAGGCCTCTCGAGATAGTAGGCGGAATCACATTCAGTTCTGTACAGCAGGCATTACATTAGCTTCGGAAACTTTTTCACTAGAAATACAGCATCTGAAGATTTGAGATAGACCCCTCGCAACGTCACCTCACATATGGTTAAGCGGTGGATGAGGGAGGAGAGGTTTTTGGAGATCTGCTTCTGGTTCTAAGCACGGGAAGGGGAATTTAGTCTTCCTGCTCTTGGTTGTTTACCTGTATTATCCACACACATTGCTCTTGATTTATGAGAAACTTGTTTTGCTTTGCTCTAAAATGCTTTAGAATATTTTATCTTCCAAGTCCTTCTTATGATCATACAGCAATGTGGCCCCATGCACAAGATTCTGAATGAGTATTTTTCTCTGGGTGCAATGAACTGTCACTTGTTTTCCAGTAATTGTCTTTCTGCAACAAGACAAAACTTCTTGTGAAACAGGAGAAGTAATAGGATCCCGAGAAGCCTAGTTTATGTGGTCCATTGCCACTTAGACAGCTAAGAAAAAGCAGAATGGGCGTACAAACCCACTGAAATGCTTTACAGAATCACAGAATTACTGAGGTTAGAAAAGCCCTCTGAGCTCATCCAGCCCAGTCCATGACCTAACAGCACCCCATCAGCCAGACCAGGGCACTAAGGGCCACAGCCAGTCTGACCTTCAACACTTCCAGGGATGGAGACTCCACCACTGCCCTGAGCAGTTCATTGCAGTGTCTGATCACCCCTTCCATGAGCAAGGGCTTCCTAATATCTGACCTAACCCTCCCCTGACTCAGCTTCAGGCCCTGCCTTCTCGTCCTTTAGAACCTCTCCAGAGCAAGCTACCAACACAGCTCCAAATGCATATTAGAGATGGAGGGGGAGGGCTTCACACTTTATAAATATGCAAATTTAAGATGAATGCAGAACAAAATGCACGAGGAAACCGATTTGTAGACAAAGGTTTATTTACACCATACAACATTTTAAATATTTTATACACAGCTGCAGCAGCGAAAGCTACTTTGAGCTTTCCAGAGAAAACTGCAATAATAAAGATGTGAAATATATTATTCATATAAAAGTGAGATTATTACTTTATTGCATTTAAAGCAATGAAGAAATGTAGCTCAACAGACATTCATTTAATGACAAAAACTTTGCTCCTGTTTTTTTTTTTCAATTTTTTTTATAATATAAAGTAAAAAGTGTAGTAATGGCCAAACAGACTGTTATAAACTTTAAAAACTGCATAAATATGTACATTGTGCTTCATGGTGAAGTTTTTTGAAAACTAAACCAAATGAAGCTGTTACAACATGAACCGTTGCTTGAGGTTTATCTATAAAGATTACCTTACAAATCCATTCCACGGGTACTTACAACACACGATGGTAAGAATTGTACACCTGGTTCTCCGCCAGTCACGCTAGCGGGACTATACTGTACGGAAAAAAAACAACCCCACTGACGTTTGGAATGGGAAGAGCCTGTTAAAAAGTAGTCACAATGTCCGGAGCGGCTCGTCAGGATTCCCCAAGTCTCTGCGGCGTCAGTGTGAGGAATTCAATGTCTTCTGCTTTTGTTGCGTTCTGTTCGTTTCCATTCGCGTTAAACTTCCGTTTGAAAGTCCCCTTCCTGCACGTCTAAAGGCAAGTTCAGACACTTTTCCCACTCTGCTGGTCTGAGTTCTAAAGCATCTTTTGCCTCTGTGTCCAAAACGTTTATCGTTGTGTAGTGTTGGTAGTCGCCTGTGGTTTTGAAACTGTCCCACGGAGCCTTGCTCGGTGCCGAGTTCTCCTGAAGACCAAAGACAGAAGAATTAAAACCCAGGGTGAAATCGTGTGGTTTCCACATATGAGGCTGATGACTAACATGCTCTCATGAGACACAGAAGCTGGAGAGGGATACAGCTTTGCAGTGAGCCAGGCTGGCGGGCATTCAGCACCACTGCAACTCTTTCGTGTGAACAGCCAACTCCTTGGCAGGCTCCTCACCTGAGCTGCCAGCTGAGCCCTTTGTTTCACAAGAACTCACAGACGTGAGGAATGGCCGAGTGATCCAGTATCAACAGCCACCTTGGTTAACAGCGTTTGCGTGGAAAAGTGGGAGAAGGCAATTGAGAAGAGCTAGCTGCCTGACCTGTGGAGTGGTCTGGAACAGATTGGCAGCTGGATTTGAAACTGGGGCAGGTGCACGTCACAACTGCAGAAACCTAGTCCTTGAAAACGCTGTGAGAGCCACCTTGCTTCACAGCAGGCTCACGTGTATCACGATTAACAGGCTGGAAGCTGGGTATTTCACACCCAATGAATTGGGTTGGGATGCTCAGTTTTAGCTGTTAGAGGACAATGTGGACTAAGACTGATTGGATAGCGATGGTTGCTGTAACGTGTCGGGTGGGGCGTTGTGGCTGAGAGCTAGCATTTTTGCCCTGTTTCAGATGCCTTTGGGTTTTCTGCCTGTGTCTTTTATGAGAGATGCAGGTCTCCTTTGAGTCCTGTGTTATCACTGCCTGTACTATGCTGTACACCAAGACACCTGAGGCTGTCTAAAACAGCCTGAGATGTCTGTGTTTAGGTACCTGGATCACTCTCTGACTTAGAGACAGACCATTCCTCTATGCAGCTGTTACCAGCAGACCTCTCAAAAACACAGCGCCGATGCAAAACGAACTCAACACACCCCTTCCGCTGAGATTCCCTTTGAGATTTTTAATTGATTCAAGCTCTATGTGGACAGCAAATCTCAAACGGGGAGGTAAATGCAAACTGCATATGTCAGCAGATCTCAGAAGGGGGGAGTGACTGGGTGCAAATAACACAAATCACAGCTAAAGGCTCCTCAAAGATTCGGGGGCAAATTCCTGCTGGTTTGATGTAAATGATGTAAATCCATTGGCCTCACATCTGCTTAATACCTCTTCTTCATGTCTGAGGGCAGCTTTTCTGAAAAAAGTTATAGAATACAATGATTCTAGCTCCGTTCCTCTCAACAGGCAATTTTCACATCACAAAATCAGGTATGAAATTATTACGAACCATAATATTACCTCTACTAAACACGCCTCGCTAAAGGAGCTGTTTTCATTAGGCAGAATCAGGTATTTTTGGCAGAACCAGCCATTTCCTCGCTCTCATTAGCAGGTGGAGGCAGGGTGTTAGGTGCGTGCGTATGAATTTGAGGGTATAAATTTGAATGGTGATGATGGCAGAGTCAACACCAGATGATTTAGCTTTCGCGTTTCTCGCAGTAAGTCTTTATAAAGCTGCTCTGGAAAAGAAGCAGAGAGCTTTACAGAGAGCTGGTTTGTTTCTAGGCCATTTCACATGTAGGGGAACCTAGGTGGATTCATTGGTGGCAACTAATTTAATATCTGCTTGTGGAAAAACCTAGTGGCCAAATTAAGCTCTGCTTTCTCTTTATAAAAAGTCCTTTAGGCTTGGTAGGCACCTACAGATTTAAAATGTGTTCCCTACAGCTCAACAACTTCTCTGTAATGATGTCAGTGAGTTAGTTCTGGTCTAGTTCTAAAAAGCTTTTACTTAGATTTCTGATTCTGAGACTAACTAACGGTATTTAGGACTAGAGACTGAATGGACAGGAACTCCTGTTTCACTCTTGTTGCTGTTTAGGATCAGTATTTTCAACATCTAACAGGGAAAACTTACCATACTGCCTGATTTTGGGACATCCCGAAATCTGTCCAGCGTCTGAAATTTCTGATTTAACTCTTGAAACAATTCCATATGCCTCTTTCTTGTATGCATGACCTTCTGCAAAATGGAACATAATTGCTTATATTTATGATCAAATCTGGGCTTTTTTAAAGAGAAATATTATTTTCCCCTACTATATAAAGTAAATGGAATTTGACTGGGCCATTTATTCCCTACAGACTTGATCAATGAAAGAGAATTACACTGAGCCTCCTCTCTACTCTGTTCTTCCTACAGATGAGAAATTGGTTTTACCCCACATTCCTTGAGCTGCTGAAATTAACAGAAAGTGATGGCAGCTTCTCTGAAGGAAACCTCTCGCTCATTAGGAATAATTTCTACAATTTCTCATTCCAGCATGAATAGAGTCATGGAATCATCATGGCTGGAAAGGCCCTCCAGATCATTAAGTCCAGTCCTCACCCCAGCATCTCCCTAACCCCTAGACCAGGGCCTCAAGCTGTAGCTACTCGTTGTTTAAACATCTCCAAGAGCGGTGACTCCACCACCTCCCTGGGCAGCCTGTTCCAGTGCCCAAACATTCTCTCAGTAAAGAGCTTCTTCCTAAGATCCAATCTAAACCTCCCCTGACTCAACTTGAGGCCATTTCCTCTCATCTTCATATTTATAGGAATGAACAGCACTCTGTGATGGTCTGTGCTGGGATCCTTTTTCTGGGAACATTGAATTCGGAAATCTTAGCCCAAAATGGAAAAGCCCCAAATGTAGTGTGTTTCATCAGACACCTTCTTGCCACGCAGAACAGCACAGAACCAAGTTGAAAGGACATTCACGTGCAGAAAAGTTTGCACAGGCTTTCAATTTTACTTGCTTTCTCATGTTGTGGCCTGGGCAATTGGAAACATCCTCCCTCTAGCCCATGCACAGGGGATTCCTCTACAGAACGGAGGCACTCCTGTGCAAGACATGGGGACCCCAACCAACCCGCACTGCTGAAGGAGACCCTTAGCCATGAGTCCGCCTGTTACCAAGGCCAGACTGTTGAGCATTTGCTTGGTTTCCAAACAGTTCACTCCCAGGAAACGATTCAGAGAGTCTCTGGAACAAAGCTGAAGGCTCAACCACTCTCATGGTCCTGTGGTCTCTGTGGACAGCGGACAGAAGGGGCTGAGGATGCTTCACCACAGTCCAACAGCAGATGGGCTCAGTTGGGCTTTTCTTGAGTGTAACTGCCTGAACTTGGGTTACAGACACTAAAATGGATAGAAAACACACAGGACACCAGTCTCCAGGCACATCTACTACCTGAGAAGCCTGACAGTCTGTGGTGTACAGGACAAACTCTGCACTTAGTGCCTGAGTGTGACCCTTCCCAGCAAATACTGCTTCTGTCAGGCTCAGGTCAATAAGCTCTAAACCATTGTTCAGAATTTGGCGAGGAACTCCTTGAAAAATGTAATTTAACTAGAGATAGCTGATCTAAACTGCTGAGGCTTTCACTGAGGTGCCTTCCTAGGGATTCTTTGAGGATGCTGCTGTTTTTATGTCATAGAAAGGGAGATTCTGCCTTAAAATTATTACTGGCTGAAATCAGGAGACATGCTGAAAGGAATAACAGTCGTTTGGTGGGTTAAAACACCGGCTTTCAAAGCAGAAAACAGCACCTGACTCTGAAACAAGTCTCTCCACTTGGAAACTCTTTAATAGAAGGCGAGGACTACAGAGATTGCTACCTCCTCATATTTTCTTGAAGAGCGTACCCAAGGATTTGTTGAATAGCAAATATGAATAATGCAAACGTCTTGCTCGGTTCGTTACTTTATTCCTGAGGAGAAGCACGTGGGAGGAGAAATTAAACACTTGCAGTGGGAAGTCTGCTAGAAAAAAAAAGGGCTTTACATTTTATTCTCCGAAGCAGAATGACTGGTGTGCACATGTACCTCTGCATCCTTTGGTTGCTTTGTGTTTTCCTGGCTTCCACTCCATAATCCCTACCCACAGCATCCTCCCTTCCCCACTGCTCATTATACTATCAACTGAAGATGCGGTAACATACATTTCCAAATTTAACTCTTCTTTTGAATTTCTTGCTAGAAAGGAATATCTTATCTTTTTTCTAGAAAATAAGCTCTGTTGGGTGGCTCGTTTTCTTTTACAAAAGTAGCTCACAAAGTCTTTGTGGAGTTTTAATCCTTTTTTTTATGAAGTGGGCAATGTGGAAAACACCACTTGATCAATCTTGGAAATACATATTTTTCTCAGTACAGAGCTGCAGATCTTGACCTATATAAACCAGGATGAGTGTATCCGAACCTGAACCAGATGGAAAAGATGCTTCTCATGCTGCTTTTTGAAAGCCTCCTTCTTTAGGAGCAGCTGGGGGTTTGTCCAGCAACGTTGCCTGCCCTCCAGAAACAGCTGATTTAATCACCAGCCCAAAGACTCAGCTTCCTGTGATCTGTCCTGCAGATTCTCTAAGTCTTGTGCCTCACACCCTATAGGGAATCCAGCTGAACTGACAACCTTTCCACATTTCCACCTGCAATCACAGGTTGTACCAAGTGTGTGTTTTAAAAGGCCTAAGCCTTAATCTGCAGAGTTTCTACTCTCAGAAGACTCAGATGTACTCTCCAGATTCAGATGTACTTTCAGGCAATCCAGATCTCCTCTCCTATGATTTGTATCCTCAAGATGGGAACTACTTCAAACATTGTACCCAGGTCCCTTTTTGGTTTAGAAGAGGGTTTTAGCTGAACTCCAGCTCAAGCACAAATATTGTAGTAAATTGGTTGCCAATTTTATGAATAACAGTAATAATGAAGATTTGCCTTGGAGATTTCCTATGTTGTCACAGGTCAAAATGTTCTCTCTCTCAAATAACGCGTAAAACACACGTGTGACAAGAACAGATGGGGGAATGCCTTCCCAGCCCTATAACGGAAACACACTGTGCTGTCAAGATGTTGTAGCTAGGATCAGTTGCCAAGATTAGGATGGGCAAAGGATTTGTCCCTGCAAGGGTATTTTTGTCACCTTTGTTTTTGAGAAATGTCTTCAGGTTAGTGAAAGAATACTTGGAAACCTTTGTGTGAGTTTGTAACGTCGTTCTAATGAGTAGTTGCTGCAGATGAAACTCTGAAAGACTGCAGATCCAGCAATTAATTATCGGTTTAGTATTTGCTGGGGGAGAGGAAAGAAGGCATTGTGGTAGTCACACATGTTCCCCTGGTGGAGTGGGACACACATGATGACCTGAATCCTGGAGAGCAGAGCAAGAGGACACTCTTCTGAATTATCTGGCATGTTATTACCATTGAATGCCTTGTAGAAAGGAGAGATTGAGTTGAATAGTTGGGAAATCTTGACTCCAAACGTGCATGTCAACACCACTGTATATTTTTGCACACATCAGCGCACCCTTGTTATAAAGTACTCCTGGGAATTTCTGTTCAGCATAACTAAAATGAAGTTTACTGAACTAAAACCTGAATTTTACTTGGTATCATTTATTCAATCTGGTGGTCAAGTCTTAGTGCTGAGCTTCCACGAAAAAGTTGCCAGTCCAGCTTTAGGGAGAAGCAACACAATAAAAATAAACCCCAGGTGTAATTTTCAGGTTGGACTAGGTGATCCTTGAGGTCCCTTCCAATCTGGTTTCCTATGAATCTATGGCTCTAAGCTGGGGTTACCACAGCCAGAAGCAGCAAGGATTCAGAATGCCCAGGCCTAGACTTTTGGATACTGAACTGCGTGAATGACCCAAAACTGATCCGTGGTAACAGTAAGAAAAGAACTGCAAAGCTGTTACACGTTGACTGTTCATTTAAGCAAATTTCACAGTTCAACTAAATTAGTCAGTGTTTTGTGAAATCTAATAGTGAATTTCTGCCAACAGACTCAACCCAGTATGGCACAGTCTGCCTTTTTATTATGTAAGGGGGTAACTGAAGAATGTAGTGCTCAACTATTCAAAGAGGTAAAACAAGATACAGGTGGCCTGGCTCCTGAGAGCCTCTATTTAGCCTGCTTAAGGCTACGACAGGGGCTGGCCAGTGTGGACATAATCTTTTATCTTCTTCCATCTTCTGAAGGTTTCTACCCAGCACTGTGACAGTGACACTGCTATTATTTATAGTCCATGACAAAGATGCTAAAAACAGCATCTGTATTACTACACAGATTTGAGATATCAGGAATAGAAAGCACTTTATGCTCTGCCTGTACTTCAGAGGAGCTGACTGGTTTTCATCAGGTTGCCCAGAGCCTTGTCCAGCCTCACCCCGAACATCTCCAGGGATAGGGTCTCAACTCCCTCCCTGGGCAACCTATTCTAGTGCTCACCCCCCCTCCTGCTAAAGAACTTCCTAACAGCCCATTTCAGTCTGCCCTTCTGTGATGTGAAACCATTGCCCCTTGTCCTATCACTCCAGGCCTGTGTAAACAACAGTCCTTCTGCAGCCTCCTTGCAGCCCCTTTCAGGGACTGGAAGGTCACTTGTCAGCTCTCCCCCGGAGCCTTCTCTTCACCAGGCTGAACAACCCCAGTTCCCTCAGCCTGTCCTCGCAGCAGAGGGGAGCCAGCCCCCGATCATTTTCATGGCCTCCTGTGGTACCTATGTTGCACTGGTTTTCTAAGGACATGTCAGGAACTGTTTGGAGAGACAAGGATGGTCCAGAACAAAAACTGTGAGGTTTGTTCTGAAAATCCACCCACATGTAAACAGTCATTTGGGCACCCAAGGACATTCTTCCAATCATCTAACCTAGTAAGACAGGCATATCCTGACAGTTGGCTTTGTATTGGTTATGTGGGGACTTGTGTAAGAGTTTGAGGGTGCAGAGAGAGAAAGAAAAAAGACAGAGGGAGCCAGCCAACCCTGACAGTCTTGCCCACACTGTGTATTTAGCATTGAGCTGTAGAAGGATGTTGTCTCAGAGATTGCCAGCTGGCAATACTCACAGGCAAAGCAGAGAAAGTGTTAAATAGATCAGTAGTCCAGCCAACCACTCTAGCTTGGCCTCACCTCCAGCCTCTGTTCTATTTTGCATACATGCTGCTCTGAGGAATCAGAACAGCAGTGTGTTGGCCACACAGCACCATCTCAATTCCCTTCATCAGGATGCCTTGCTGAGTAGAAGGAATCTGGGTGGCTATTGGAACATTTTGTGACTTTTGTTTGGTTTCATTTTCCTGTACCACAGCCAGCCAGCCAGGCTCTGTGTAAGGACACAGGAAAGCCCACAGCGTTAATCAGAGGAACTGTAAAGCAGGGAGGTGTGGTGGGGTTAGTCTGAGTCAGTGCTTCTAGAACACAGCAGCAATATCGTGGGACTCTGGCTTCCTCCACCATTAACTTCCAACAGCCCCATCCTCCCTGTTTTCAAAAAAAAATATGATTTTCCAGCTTATGGTCACGCTGCTCCATTGTGAGGCCATGGAAAAACAAAGCTGCAAGCAAGATCAGGAAAAGGTGGAAACATCTTAAATAAATGATGTGAGGCAAAATAAAGTATGGAATGGAAGCCTGATTCTTGAGAGCAGAATGTGCACTGAATCTCTCACTCTTCTTGGTTACTGCCCGTGCTGGGTGCGTTGGCACAGAGGCATCTGAGTTGGGCTCCCAAGGAAGTGTCCGGAAGTCCCTTGTGATGTTACTTCTGTCCTACCCTGTCTGTTCCTATGACTGCAGAACTCCTTTGCTCCTCTCTTTTGGTCACATCTAAAGAGATCCCAATTCTCCCCCATTTATTCCCCATCACACCAGTGCTGATGCAGCTGAGCCATTCCCTTTCAAGTCTAGTTTGAAGCCTCTCAATGAGGCTTACCAACACAAAGCAAGAATCCTTTTCCCCCTTTGAGAGAGCTGAGTGTGAGAGGAAGAATGGTTTAGTATCTGTTGCCACAGGGGGTGTTGTCATTGTGAAAGCCATCGCATTCCTACCTTTCAGTAAAATGTTTTTGTGTCACTACAATCACAAAACTTCTGTCCAGATTGCTTGAATTTCACTTTAGAATTGCTTGCTCATCACATTTTGGTGGTGATTCATGCTTCTCTTCTTCTGTTCTTTTATCTTCAAGTGTGTTTGAAGTGATCTTTCTATTTTACCTTACTGAAGGAATCCTTGTGTGGGTTATTATTTTAGGCATTAACACAATGCCTTAGTGTCTACTGGGACAAAATGACCTAGGAGATTAAGGCATGATGTGAAACTACTAGGGTACCACAATCTGCAGGTCCCTTTGTCTCGTTGCAAGGCTTCTGTGACCACAGCAATGTCTGCATTTTGCTAATTCTGCTTCTTGTCTATGGACTAGCACCTGACAAAGACACCTCTGCTTACAGCCCCATCAATGATTAAAACTGCTTTTGTTTGCACAAGCAAACAGAGTCGTTGCAAAGTTATGGGTGATCCATGCTGATCACTGGACATTAACGTTTAGCCCAAGATCTGTAGGTTCAATGAAAATATTATGATAATTCAAATTCTCCAGAGATGCACACATAGTAATTTCTATCTAGCTATTATAACTATTAAACTGTTAAACAGACACCTATGTAAACTCCTCAAATCCTTTACATCCCCTTGAAAGCTAACAGCTGCACTGCTGCTGGTAGAGAAATGAAAACCACCTGAAAGAAACAAAATTCTAAGAGACGTAGTCATGCTCACTGAGAAGAATAAAATGATCATTACTAACAAAACCAAACCTTCTTGCTCAAAGGGACATACGTCTGAAATTATGGACATCCAGCCTACAGAGCCTTTCATCAACTTGAGTCCGTATGTAGGGTGTGATCCATGGGGTTGGGTAACTGTGTCCCTCCCTCATTCACAGCTTGACACATTTGTAATCACTACCTGGTTGGGAAACTCATGTGCCAGTAGGTTAGTGCTGAAGAGAGGGAGGCAGAACAAATGGGTGAGAAATACTTGACTCAAGCAATCTCCTGCAATGACATAGCCTGTCCTACAGAGGTATCACTCTTCTTCAATAGATAGGCAGCAAAAGAAACAAAAGCCCAAATAAAAATAAAACCCAGATGAAAATGAAGAGGCAGAGGATTTTAAAACTGAAATCATGATGGTTAATACCGCGATATGACAGTCTGATCTCAGAATACTGTACAAACAAGTTGCACCAAAGTAGTTTTGATGAATTACTCATCGTGTTCTGTAACAGTACCAATTGAACCAACCCTATGACATCGAATATGTCAGAAGGCTAAATTCTGCTAAAAGGAACACATTTACTTTCAGGAAAATACTTTGAATAATCAGGAATAATTAAGTCAAACTTACTTCAAAGTCAAGGTCCGAATAACGTGATTTTCTTCTCTATTAAGCAGTAAAAAGAGAAAGAAAAAAGAGGTTGTATTAACAAGGGGACTCTTCACCAGATCATATTACTGAGTCTAGATAACAGTCTTGTTTTCCTATCAGAGATATATTAGATTTTTTTTCTGGATAATTGAAGATTTAGGCATGACTTTGCCTACGGTTTATTCAACCAGTATCATGTTCTTTCCTGTGAAATAAACCAGACTGCATTTCATCAGGATGCAAATTTCACATGTTGTTTGGATGAGCTGGTGTACAAAATGCATCAGTTTCTGTACTTTCTGTGGTATTTGCAAACTGCCATCGTATTTATGGGTTGTTTTTTTTGCACAAATATCTACAATTTAGACTTTCACAGGTATACAGATTCTTACATTGGTACAACTCCATAGAGTTCAATGGAATAAATGAGAGCAAAATCAAACCAAAGCCATCAACACCTTCCGTAGCTTCAGCTTGTTTGTTTACAATGAGAAATTGGATGGAGAAAGCACTCATGACAAATCTGATTCAAAGCATCTGATAAAAAGCAGGGAAGATTTACCAGTGAAGTTATCACTTGTATACAAAGCAACATAACAGGATTGCTTAGACGTATCACAAAAGAATTTAGTACAGCATTTTTTACAGCTTCTAAAGGAAACCAATTATAAAGTCAAATTATACCAGAAAGAAACAAATGCTATAAAGAGAAACAGTTATGTCTTTTTTTTTCTCCTAAGGTTGGAAGTGCAATGGTTTGCAATAGACTGAAGAGATGGAAAAAGAAGCAGCTAGGTTGGAAGAGCTGAGAAGAGCACAAAGAACATGTGAATGAAAAGAAAAGCTAAAGTCCCTATTCAGGAAGGAGAGTAAAAGGAAGGGAAAGGTACCCCCAGGAAAGAAAAAGTCCTCCTGCTATAATTTAACTGAATTTTTGTGGTGGGGTAGAACGGCTTTAAGTCATGGTGAATGAACCTTTTCATATTGCACTGAATTTGGTATTGAAACCCAAATCAAAGCCATTAGTCAAGAGGAACAGTGCTACTGACTTCATCAGACTTTGAATTTATCTGGTTTGACAAATGTGCAGGTTTTAGTTTTCTTGCAATGGAAAGGAATATTTTTACACGTCTTTCATTTGTAGATAGTGAAAAATATTTGGTCTCTGAGCCCTCCGTGACATGTTGTCTGGATTTGTAGTAGTACCGAAAGGCTCCAATCCACAATAAGATGATGAACAACACAGGAGCACTGTCACACAGACTCATGGCATCACAGAATCATTCAAATCAGTCAAAACATTTAATATCATCGAGTCCAACCTTAAACCCAGCACTGCCAGGTCACTCATGTAACTCATGTCCCTCTGCACTATGTCTGCATATTGACATATTCTGATTCCTAAATGCTGGGAGTCTAAAACACAATTAAATCAACCAAAACCTGAAGAGTTTTGAGGAATCTATCACACTCATCTGACCTAGCCCCTTCAGAAAGAATATTCAAAAAGAAATGAAAACTTTTGGCAAAAAATATGGAAAGATGGAAACAACAAGGGTCTTGGAGGTAAGAACAATATGAGTCAGCATGACCAAAATGTTATAGAGTCTAAGTACTTCTCACTCATATTGAGAGTCTGGATGAAGGGAGGCTCTTCACAGCTACCTGAAAGGAGAGTGTAGAGAGGTGGGGTCAGTCTCTTCTCACAAGTCACCAGCGATAGGACAAGAGGAAATGGCCTCAAGCTGTGCCAGAGGAAGTTTAGGATGAACATGAGGAAAAAAGTCTTCCCTGACAGAGTGGTCAGGGGTTGGAACAGGCTGCCCAGGGAGGGGGAGAGAGTTGCTGTCCATGGAGGGGTTCAAAAAACAAGTAGATGTGGCCCTGGGGAAAAGGGTTTAGTGGGCAGGGTGGGGTTGGGTTGATGGTTGGACTGGATGATCCCAGAGATCTCTTCCAACCTTAATGATTTTATGATTCTATGGCACAAGTGTGCCTTTGACATAACCCTGCATTATTTGACAGTAATTCAGTACCTGGAGAAATCTACATATTTCTAATAAGGAAGGATCTATTTTTAAGGTGCAATCAGAGAACATCGAGTACCATAAAGGATCAGTGGTTACCAAAAAGGAAACACAAACAACAGGTAATGAGGTAAATTTTACAAAAATAGCTTTGAAAAATGCTTGGAGCAGCTATTTTTACAGATTCAGTAATGAATCTGGTGCCATTGAGTTACCTGACAGAGAATACTAAGAGAAAAGGTGGAAACTTTGGGAAGGAAAGTGCAGATTTCTAGATACTGGGATTTATAGAATTGGAGGATTTGATTTTTGCTTTCAGTCTGTTTGACCACAGGGAAAGGAGTCCTGGCAGAGCCAGATTTTGCAGCCAGAGGACTATATTATTGATCACACAGTAAAAAGGCAGGGTTAGCAGACTGTAACTTGAGGAAAGGACTGAATCAGTATAAAAGGGAGGGCAGGAGACACCAGGGTGGAGGTCTGCTACAGGTCAGCTGACCAGGAATGCCAAGTGGAATCGGCTCTTGCTAGGCAGATGGGACTGGCTTCACATTCACAAGCCCTGGTCCTTATAGGGGTCTTCAACCACCCCGTCTGTTGGAGGGACAATGCAGCAGGGGTTAAACAATCCAGAAGATTCCTGCAGTGCAGTGGTGGTCACTTCCCTCTCCAAGGGGTAGAGGAGATAATGAGGAGAGGGGCTGGTGGGGAAGGTGAAACTCAAGGGTTACTGCCTTGGCTGCAGTGACCATGGTGGAGTTCATGGTCCTTATGGCAGCAAGGAGGGTGCTCACAAGTTGGTTACCCTGGACTTCAGGCTAGTGGACTTGGTTCCTTCAGTGACTTCCTCAGTAGACTGCAATGGGATAGCATTCTGGAGGAACTGGGAGCCCAAGATAGTTGGTTAACATTCACAGACCAACTCCTCCCATCTCAGGAGCACTACATCCCTACAAAAAGTAAGTCAGGCAAAAACCCTAGGAGATGTACATAGATGAGCAGGAACTCCTGCACAAATTGAGACACAAGAAATTGCCTACAGAGAGTGGAAGTCAGTATAGGTGGCCTGCCCCTCTGCTCTGCTCTCACCTGGAGTCCTGCATCCAATTCTGGAGTCCCCAATACAAGAAGGACATGGAACTGCTGGAGCAAGTTCAGAGGAGGCCGTGAGGACAATCAGAGGGCTTGAGCACCTCTGCTATGAAGAAGAGGCTGACAGAATTGGAATTGTTCAGCCTGGAGAAGAGAAGACTCCAGGAGGACCACAGAGCAGCTTCCAGTACCTGAAGGGAGTTACAGGAAAGCTAGAGAGAGACTTTTTACATGGAACTCTAGTGACAAGACAAGGGGGATGTGTTTGAGCTAAAAGACGTCAGATTTAGGTGAGATCTTAGGAAGAAATTTCTCCCTGTGAGCATACTAAGGCCCTGGACCAGGTGGCCCAGAAAGGTTGTGGCTGCTCCATCCCTGGAAGTGTTCAAGGCCAGGTTGGATGGGGCTGTGGGCACCCCAGTCTTGTGAGAGGTGCTGCTGCTCATGACAGAGGGCTGTAACTTGAATATATCTGAGGTCCCTTCCAACCTAAACCATTCAATGACTCTGTGACTCCTTTATCCATCTGCCAAGCTGAGAATGATTTTAGCCAATGTAAAAATTAGACTGGAAAGTTGGGGCTTTTTCCACAAGCGTTTGGAGACCCACTTGAGACTCAGTGTAAGTAGAACATAAATAACAATTTAAATTATATATGTGTGTGTGTGTGTGTGTGTGGAAAAACTGGAGCATTTCAGATGAGAGCAGCAAGAAGTGCTTTCAAGGAGTTAATAAAACTGGATCACGGGGAGAGATGAAAGAACGATAGAGCTTATTTACATGTTGGCTCTGGAAGAGGGAAAGTGAAGTTTGTTTGGAAACCTTAGAAGGATATAAACAGTGATAAACAAAGCTGCTGTGAAAGAAGTCTGAGAAGTTGTTATGCAGAAAAAATACAGGGAAAAAAGTAAATTTAGGGGATGCTGGCAGGAATAAAGTGTGTGTAACTATGAAATAATCTGCTAAGAGGAAGAGGGAAAGCCTTTCGTTCTTGCCTTGATGGTGTTTAACTATGTATTAGAAAAAGATGCTGTAGAAAATGTTCTTCCATTGATAGAAGAGCCAAGCTGATTTTTCCAGCTCTAATTTCCACAGCTCTTTGATCTTAATTGATAACATCCATTTTACAGCACAAAACCCCACCCCCCCATCTTTGTTACCAGTGCTAAACTGTGTGTGCACACAGAGATCAGCTTGGGTAATGTATCTAAAATCCATTTTGCTTTGTGCTAGCAATGTATAGCTTCTCAGTGTCATTCCAGGGCAGCTTTAAGTCCTAATGGACACAAACAGAACCCTGAGGAATGATCTGCATGTGCTAACCCACTGCTACCAGAAAAGAGCTGCCCCCAGTAAATGACTGATAAAATCCCCCCATCCATCTCTGTAAAATGGCAAATGTTGGGTTTCCTCCTTATTCTAGTCCTGCATTACACCACTACCTGATTAATTACATGAGATAGCACTCTGTGCAGCGTGTAATTGAAATCAGACATGCCATGTTATAGTGAGGGCTATTACATTATTACAAAGCCTTATTATCAGCAGTTTATGATCTGCTCTGAGATCCATATGACATACCAGATCTTAGCCTGGCAAGGATTCTTTTTTATACCTGGTATTTTTTGCCCTCAGAGATGGACGAGTGGAATGCAGTGACACAGTTTGGATTTAAAATGCCTCCTGTGTGGATGGAACTGAAATTAAACCACTCTATCTTTCCTGAATAAAAGATGATGTTGGTTATTAGTACATAACATGAACTAGACAACAGGCAAGCAAATTTTCATTAGAAAGTGGATAAGCTCTTCAGTACCCATCTGAGAGACAGGCTACACTTCATAATGCTGATTCAAATTTTAATTCTTTATATATTCAGTTACTAGAACCAACTCTGGACAATTACTAGAATCAACTTAGTCTGATTCCACCTTCCCTCCTGTACACGAGCCTGGAAATAAGCTGCATCAGTTTCTAAAGTCAGAGGAATCTGAGCCCTATGCATTCAAGTGGAAGAAAGAGAGGGGTTGTTACAGGGTTTAGACTTCATTTTGCTGAGAGTTCAGAGTTGGCAAGAACTGTCTCCACAGTTTATTGAAGAATGAAATGAGGAATGGGAGGAAGAGAAATCTGAGAGAAACAATGCATGAAAATAAATGCAATGTGGAAACATGATAGAGAGGAAACTCCTGTGGTGCACATCCTTTTCAATCCTTTCAGCTCTTTTTCATTTCTCCTCACACTAAACTAACCCAAGTTCCCCTGAAGAACACATCACTCTCCTGCCAGGAAGGCAGTAATGTTAAGTCTCATCGTACAGTTGTCTACTCCCTCTTGCATTTCTTTTTTCCGAATGAAAACATTCACTTCTCCTGGAGATACTACACACACATAAACTTCTTCCTCTGCATTTAAACCCCCCACATTTGCTTGCATCTAGGTGGCTGGCAATGCACTAATCTCTTCAAAGTAATTTCTTTTTAGAGAGCTCACCACTCAAAAACCATTCAAAACCCAGTCCAAACACAAACCATTCCAGAAAGGGAGCAGGGAGTATGCTTCCTTCACTAAAACCAAACCAGTGTGAACTGAAGGAGCACACCGCCAGCCACTTTGATGCCAGGTTTTAATCCTCACATGTAAGGGATGTGCAGGAGATTAGTCAGATGTTCAATCACTCCTCCTTAGAAAATCCATGATGTACTAATACGCCTGCCTGTGCCTATAATCACATGAGTGCTGTTGGGTACAAACCAAATGAATGAAGAAAATTGCTGACTTGCACATTGGGAACTGCAGATCTTGAAATTCATACTGATTCGGGTAATTTGTATACAAATATTATGGGATTCCCAGGCTACCTTTTGAAAGCTGAATTTTTTCTCATTTATAATAAAACATTTGTTTGCTCCCCAATTAAACTCTTTCTTGAGAAAAAGGTACTCAGATATAAGAACTAGTAGAAAGTTCGCAACACACTCTAGGATTAGAGAGTCATACTGGAAAAGCCCTCTGAACCCATCCAGTCCAGCCCGTGACCTAACATCAACACATCAGCCAGACCAGGGCACTAAGGGCCACAGCCAATGGTGCAGCTTCAGGCCTTGCCCTCTCATCCTGGTGCTGGTTGCCTAGGAAACGAGCCTGACCCCCACCTGACTACAGCCTCACTTCAAGGAGTTGTCGAGAGGAGAAAGTCCCTCTAGTCTCCTCCAGGCTAAACACCCCCAGCTCCCTCAGCCTCTCCTCATCAGACTTTCTGTCCAGTTCCTTCCTCAGCCTCATTGCTCCACTGGACCCGCTCCAGCACCTCAAATTCTTTCTTGAATTGAGTGTCACAGAACTGCTCCCAGTACTCAAGGGGAGTCCTCACCAGTGCTGAGTACAGGGGGAGAATTGTGTCCTTAGTCCTGCTGGCCACAGTATTCCTGAATGCCATTGGCATTCTGTGCCACCTGGGCACACTGCTGGCTCCTGTTCAGCTAGTTGTCTCTGCCAGATTCATCTAGGTAAATTTGGGACATCAACATTTTTGATGTTTAAATCCAAACGACTCATTCTGGCTTCCTCTGTGGCAGCTGGAGAGAGAAACCTGAACTGAGGGTGTGAGGTTTGCTTTCTCCACTGTCTATAAGGGGAGACAAATGCAAAAAGCTCCCTTGTTTCTGTATTGGAAGGTGAATGCCTGCCTTTAGATGTATAACAGTAGGGGTGATGCATCCTCTTTGCAGGGTTAACAGCTAGGACATGTGTTCATGTGCTGCAAAACATCCATCTCCAATGCTCTTCTTCAGTACAGTCTAAATAATACAGAACAGCAAGACATTTCTGCCTTCACTGTTGATAGCTTTGATTTTGGGGCTATGGTTTAATATTCACTTTAAAATTATTTTAATAGATATGTATTGTTATAAAGGCAAATCACGGAATTATTGAGGCTGGAAAAGACCTCTGATCTCACGAAGCCCAGCCTGTGACCTAACATTGCCCTATTGGCCACACCAGGGCTGTCCTTAACATCTCCAGGGATGGGGACCCCCAATCCTCTCCAGTGAGGCCTCCACTGCCTATTATTCAGAGATGTGAAACAGGAGCTGCCTCTGTAGAGCAGAAATCCTTGTGGTTTTATGTTGACTTTGGGTGGGACAGCAGTATGAGGTGATAGGAGAAGGTTTCCTGCTGCTCCAGGTCTCCTTTAAAGATGGTCTAGTCATGGACTGTCTGGAGAAACAGAGGCTGAATGATTTTTAATGTCCTGCTGTAGGCTTTACCGCTCCATAGTGTCTGACAAAGCTGTGTCTTTTGAAAGGTCTTGAAATCCCCAAATCATCCCAGAAATACTTTGAAAGAATTGTCCTCCCTTCTTTATTTTGATTTTGGCAGCAACAACAGTTAATTCAGTTCTGGCCAACAGCATTTTTATCTCAACCCCTGCTTCTTACACACTGCATCTATATAAACTCCCAGGCAGAGTCCCTCCTGCTTATCCAGAGCTGCTAGAGACTGATTTTCTTCTAGATACAATGAATTTTTTCATGTTCCTATCTTCATTTCATTGTAGCACATCCTTATCAAAAGATGAATTAATGATTTATGTTCAAGTGTCAAGGAAGACACAAGTCAAAAGAGCTCTTTTCATCTCTGACCTACCCTAATTATCTGCTTTTTCCTAAATAAATGATCGCTAATGAAGCAGGACTTCAGGCACACTCGCTAATGAGGCCAGATTTTCAGGCACATTTTGCAAAGTCAATATTATTCTAATTTTTACAACTGAAATAAGGTCTCCTTTTTGGTTTTTCCAGGTCTCCTAAATATTCTTTGTCACCAATGGACAGAAACAAGCATCATCAGAGAACATTTTAAACCTCAGGTGGAGTGCAGGCGATGTTTGCAGAACATACGTCTGTATTTTCATACACGAATTATATATTCCTCATATTCTCATATAAGGAATTATGAGCCTTGTGTAGATATTGCCCTGATCTTAACTGGGATGGAGTTGAGTCTTTACAGCTGAGAAAAAGTATCTGACAACAATATTGTAGACAGGAAGAAACTACTGAAAGGTGATTTTAGCTCTCTGCCTTTCTGTTTCATTAAAGTGGAGAACCCTTTTAGCCACAGTTATTAATTAATTATTAGACTAATTTATTATTATTATTTATTATTACCTAATAGTATCAATAATAAGTTTATCTGAGATGAGGCACAGTAACTTTAATGACACAAATTTGCTTGGAAAGCAGCTGTCGGTCTGAGCATCGCTCGGGCAAGTACCTGCAGTCTTGAACAAGTTGTTTAGCAACAGATAGGAAACTTTTTCCCAAGACTAGACACCTCCACTTGAACCACAAACAACAAACAGAACTACATCTTGTAAAATCTTAATGGTAGGACCACACATAACATAAACAGCAAGGGAAATATTTCTCTTCCGAATCTGGTAAAGGCATCTCTTGAAAAGAAACTCTGTTCTCCAGTCAACAGGCACAAAAAACATTTACTCTATTTGATAAGCTGCATCCACAAATATCCCCTACTCTAGGAGATATCTGGTAGAGTTCTCTGCCTGACAAGTGATAAAAATCAGGCAAGGTTATCTGCTTCCGCTCCCACACAGGGCCAAACATCATAAAGTAAGTTAACAGCTTGGGGCTTCCCCATCCAGGAGATTTTTTTCTGTCTGAAAAGGAGTACGTAGCAGCTTTTTCCCATTTGTTTTTCTTTCCAAACAAATGCTATGCCTGATAACATCTGAAATGCTGGTGAAACACATACCCGCATAGGGCAGTGGTTGTTTTGTAAAATTAAAGGCTCAACAGGAACGCCACCGTTGGACTTGAGTAGGTCTTAAGAAATATGTGTCAATAGTTTTCGCTTTTAGAACATTCAGATCTCAGAGACACAGACTGTATTAATGAACTAAATCTATTGAAAGGCTTTTCAATTAACTTTTCCAACCTAGGCTACTCCACATGCAGTTCCCCTGTACCTATTGGACACATCAGTTGCACCGATGCCTGCTCACACATGCAAATGTATTTAGAAAGTAAATCAGTGAGCGGTGAGTAAGATTTACACCAGCGAGTAAGTGAGGCTGACTGCATTTGAGACAGATATGTCAGCATTAAGACAACAAATATTTTGAACAACATGTGCTGGCAGGTAGGGTCACTGATTATCATTGACAGTTTTGCTTCTCATACCAACATAGTGGACTTTACCTGGTAGGTCACAAAATCCTCTGCAGTTGTGTGGAACGTTAAATCTCCAGAACAATACGGTTTCACACAGACTGGCTCTGAAACTTTAATCTTGTTTTCTAGGTATAAACACTTCTGATAATAAGAGAAATATGAACAGCAGTGTGTGATCCCAAACAATAAATTATACCAAGTTAAAACATTTGCTTTAACCCTCAAACACAAGACACGAGTAACTGTCTTATCATGTAATGAGAAAAGCAGAACATGCAATTTGTTTTTGCACCACTGACCTCTAAAGAGCTCATTGATATTGTGGATCCAGTCTCACTTCTTGATAATCCTGCGGTGTCATCCAGCTCTGAGGCAATGAAGTTTTTCACTGCTGTGCGGGGCTCAAATGGTAAATTCTGCATATGTTCTTGGGTGGGAAGATGCTGGTCCAAACTGATATTAAATTGGTCCATTACAGAGGGATTCATATTGAACTCTGGATTAACTTTGTAGTGCAACAGCCTTTCGTGAGGCAACGTATCCATGCCTATATTCATCTTGCTCTCATCCTTTAGGGATGGCTGGGTATTTACCGAGCCCCGGGGCATGACTATATAGTCGCTTTCTATCATCCGTTCTTGAGGATGGACTATGTCCATATCTGCACCTCTTAAATTATCGTCAGTGCATAAATATACAGTCCTCCGCAACTCACTGTTGTCTTTTTTCAAGCACTGGTTGGCCAGTTCGCTCATACTCATGGGCATGTGAAGACCTGTTGGTTGCTGGATGATGACTTTGGAGATGATATTTCCAGGCAAGGTAGAATAGCTCATTCCTTCGGGGTTTGGTCCCTTCTCCTCCTCTTCATCATTGAGTGAAATTCTAGAAAGTGTTCCTGTTATAGTTGCTGCTCTGCAAGGTCCAACATCTTTATGCAGAACTGTGGGTCAGAGAACAGATTTCTTACATGTGAAACCATTTCTGCCTAACACTACATTTTCTTATGGTTTTATTTAACCACCCTCCCTTTATCAGAATGCATTCTTAACTCTTTTTGGATCAATCTAATAATATGAATTTTGTTAATATGGTTTGGGGAATATTTGGGGGGGTTGGCTGGTTTATTTGCTTCTTTTTTTAAAATTCAGTATCTCTTAATCCACTGGATACAGCTGACACAGATCTCTGACTAAGCCTCGGTTGTTTATACAAGCTAAAAACACTCCTTCATTTATTTGTACTGCTTTACAGAGCTGTTAGGTGACTTACAGCTTCAGCAAAAGCCTGCCATGTGGAACGATTAAGGATTGCCCCCAAAAAACCAACTATGACATCTGCAGTGCCGTTATTAACTCCACATAACCACCTGGAAAATGTCAAACAGATTGTAAGGCAGAATCATTTTGTCAATCCATTGTAATGGCCTGCCGTAAGATCAGAAGCACGAGCATGTGTTCCTCAGCTCCATAACATCCCTTTGCACTGGCTTTTACAAATTGTTCTGTGTTAAATTAATGGAAAATCAAAGTGATGAAAGAAATAACCTCATTGGGAAGATGTGACATGTTTTGTCATGTCAGAAAAGGTTACGAAAAATACTAACATGTCTTGTAAAACAGTCTTGAAACACTTTGGGTGTAAGTCAAGACCTGCCTGGTCAAACTCTGCACCTGGGTCAAGGCAATCCCATGCATGATTACAGATTAGGAGGAGAAAGGATCAAGGACAGCACTGAGGAGAAGGACTTGGGTGTGGTGGTGGACCAGCAGTTTAACAGGAGCTGCCAGTGTGTGCCTGCAGCCCAGAGAGCCAACTGTGTCCTGGGTTGCATCAAAACAAGCAGTGACAGTCAGTTGAGGGAGGGGATTCTCTCCCTCTACTCCGCACTGCTGAGACCCCACCTGGAGTACTGTGTCCAGTTCTGGAGTCCCCAGCATAAGAAAGACATAGAGCCCCTGGAACATGTCCAGAGGAGAGCAACTCAAATGCTGGAGCATGTCCTCTATGAGGACAGGCTGAGCAAGCTGGGGTTGTTCAGCCTGGTGAAGAGAAGACTCCCCAGTGACCTTAGAGGAGCTTTCCAATAACTGAAGGGGGTTACAAGAAAGCTGGGGTAGGGCTTTGTACATGGGTGTGTAGCGAGAGGACAAGGGGAAAGGGTTACAGACTTGAAGAGGGGAGATTGAGGTTGGATATGAGGAAACAATTCTTTCCTGTGAGAGTGCTGAGATGCTGGAACAGGTTGCCCAAGGAAGTTGTGTCTGCCCCATCCCTGGAAGTGTTGAAGGCCAGGTTGGATGGGGCCCTGAGTAATCTGATCTAGTGAGGGTGTCCCTGCTTCTGCAGGGGGGTTGGAACTAGACAGTCTTTCAGGCCCCTTCTGACCCTGGCCATTCTACGATGAACATGCAGTATTTTTGTTGGGATAAGCCCCACATGAAGAATTTATGAACCCTGTCACATAACACATTAATCCTGTCATATAATACAAATCTCCCAGGTGCACTGAAGGATTCATGCAAAAGCAAAGCACCCATTCAATCACAATTAGCAATCTTAAAAAACAAATATAATTCAACATATGTAAAGAAAGAAGGAACGGGTAGATAGTAAGGAAAAAAACCTGCAAAACCAAAAGTAGCCACACACTGAGCTTATTACAGCTGAGTGCAAGGATTTTCATGTCCCAGCTGAAAGCATTTTAATTCACACAGTGTTAGCTTTTGTAGTAAAGTGCAACTCATGGGTTGAGACAGTAAGACGACTCAAATTATCTCACGTGTTACATTCACATCCCTTCTAGTTGCTTAAGGACCTGATGATCCGGATCCCTGCTAGCTGTCAACTCACTCGCCTACTCCACACAAAACTGTCTCTTTTCCATCCAGAAAAGGACACCTTGCCTCTAAACAATACTGTACAAATACCACTCAATATCAGCTGAACTCCTTCACTGTTTCCAGTCATGCTTGTTAAGAATCTTCAGAAGACTGGAGCTCTTTTCTTATGGAGACAGGCTGAATGAGCTGGGGTTGTTCAGCCTGAAGAAGAGAAGGCTCTGGGGGCTGATTATAGTGACCTTTCAGGCCTTGAAAGGGGTCTATCAGAAGGCTGAGGAAGACTGTTCACAAAGGAAGGGATTGATAAGATAAGGGTCATGGTTTGAAGATGGAAAAGGGTAGACTGAGGCTGGACAGGAGGAAAAAGTTGTTGAATCAGAGGGTGGGGGATCCCTGGAACAGACTGCACAGAGAGGTGCTGGAGGCTCCATCTCTGGACCCATTCAAGGTCAGGCTGTATGGGGCTCTGGGCAACCTGGTCTGGTGAGTGATGGTCTTGCTTGATGTAGGGATTGCTCTGGATGACCTTTGGAGGTCCTTTCCAATCCAATGCATTCTATGATCCTATGGTTCTGTATTTCTGTGATTCTATGAGTGATTTTAAGTAAAGATTGCACTACTGAAATGTCTTAAAAACCTCCAATTTGTTTCCATAAAGTAGAATCAAATTTCATTTTCCTGATACCATATTGCTTAAACTACTCTTGGTTTCCCTTAGACTCCCCCAAAATGCACCCATTTTAAAACTAGCACCAGTGGATGTATCTTTCATATAAATAGCCACAAACCCCCTACAATAATCTTTTCTTTTTCCTTCTATAGCAAAATTACAGTTTCTAATTTGCTTGTGTACCAGGGCGAGGAAAGCTTTCAGGATAAGATTCATTTTCTTTCCAAAACCAATAGACAGTCACACCTTTGGCTGCTTCCCAATTGCAGAATTCTAGCAAAAGGATCTTGTAAGTCTGTGAAATAAGATACTTGCATACGCTTTCATTTGCTGTTCTTTACATTCGCAAATACAGGCTGTAAGCAATGAAACCCTGATCATTTTCTCTGATTTTTCACAAGAAACTAGTGCAAGACTTCTCTTTGTTGTCTAAATACTCTCTCAATGCTCTTACCTGACCGACAAGCAATGTCCACATCCTTTTCAAAATCAGTCTGTAACAAGAAACAATGAAACAGGACAATTGTTAATGGAAGACAAAACCATGGTATCTTTTTGCCAACTAGTGCTTCCAAAATGCCCTACTAACAGAGTCATAGCCTCCTAAAATTGGTTTCTTGTTGCTCAGAAGGTGAAGTGTATTGTTTTACAACAGCAGAGCTTTACAAAGTTTCCTAAAGTATAACTGGGTGGTTTTCGAAGTGTGCTGCCTGACCAGAAAAAACAGAATAAAACAGGTGGGACTATAGAATTTGAATAAAACCATACAGCACATACTGGTTCATCTATATCGAAGAGTAACTGCTTCATCTCACTAGAACGTTCATCTTTAAGTCAACTTTCCACAGTTTTTGGGTTTTTTTAAGAGAAATATGGAAAGCAGCTTGCTATACAAACTGCCCTAAGTTCAGATAGTCTACCCTGCCTGAAACCTCACTCGTCTGTTATGAAGCGGGTACTTTCACATCTAACAGTCTGTCTGTCCTTGCCACTAATATCATTGCATTGAGCTGGCACTCCCTGAAAAAAACAAAGTACATCAAAGACATTGTAAGAGTTAAGAGTGGATTTTAACGGTGCAAAAGCCAAGCACACTTGTCCCAGTTAAGCAAAACTATTGATGCTGTCACAGAATTCAAGTACCTTTCAATAATATTTGTATTTTTACAAAAATAATTTGCATGACAAAATGTTTAATAAGACAGATGTCCTTCTTACTTGTGAAGTCCAAGCACTGGACTCTTTTTTGATTCACCATTTTTCAACAGACCTGATTCTGTCCCCACTATAGCCAATGACAAATAAACCTTGAAAATGATCAATATTTTACCTTAACATACTACCTCACAATATTAGCAACACAAATCCAATGGCATTGGATAGCCATCTCCTTAATTTGAGTCACTAAAGATTCCTCTTCTAACACATTTATGAACTTCTTGTTGCCTGAATTAGTTGGAATGAGAACATTTTTCAAGGCTTCATGAAGTGAAGACCCTTAAGGCTTCATGAAGACACTTAAATGTTATCAGTATTCTCCAGAACAACAGTAAGACTAGTTGTTATATATTGTGATTTCACTTTCTCATTTACTTATGAGGTTCCCCCTCAGCCTTCTTCAAACTAAACCTGTCTAGCTCCCTCAGCCTCACCTCACATGACTTGTTCTCTAAACCTGTTACAAGCTTGATAGCTCTTGTCTGGACCCATTCCAGAATCTCATGAGGGGACCAGAACTGCACACAGTACTCAAGATGAGGCCTCCCAAGGGCCGAGTACAAGGGCAGGATAACTTCCCTTCTGCTGACCACACTATTCCTGATACAGGCCAGGATCCTATTGGACTTCTTGGCCACCTGGGCACACTGCTGCCTCATATGCAGACGGCTGCCTACCAGCACCCCCAGGTCCTTTTCTGTTGGGCAGCTATCGAGCCCCTCATCCTAGAACCCGTAGCATTGCCTGGGTTGTTGTGGCGGAAATGCAGGACCCAGAACTTGGCCTTAATGTCCCTCACACAATTGGCCTTGGCCCATTGATCCAACCTGTCCAAGTCCCTCTGCAGAGCCTCCCTGCCCTCATTTCAAACTTAAGCAAGTAGTTAATGATATAAACAGACATCCTTAAAAATGGTGTTAATATACTTGCCATGTACAGTAATGTAAGGAGGGGGCTGGGTTTTTTGGATAGGGAGACTAAATCAAGAGTCAGAGAAAACAAAGGAAAGGCTAACCATGATTTGAGCATGTCCGTTAGGAAAAGAACTTGAAGAATCTGCAGTGATTGGATCCTGGCAATTTCTTAGTCGACATCTGAATGCATCTTGAACCTGTGAAAACAATATCTTATACTGATTCTTGTGCAACATCAGAGGTTTTACTGCTATTAAAGATTAATCTATGGAATACAATGCTTATCTTTTATTTTTTAAGCACCCTTAGTAAATCAGAAACATTTGATATAAATGCTTATTTCCATCATTGTACACACTAGATTTAACAGAATTAACTAGTAGTCAGAAACAGTCTGGTTCGCAAGACAATTCTTTCTTGGGTTGATCTTCTCATTTCCTTTGGTGTTGGTCTGATGGGATTAATATCCTATTAACTATTGCAAAATAAAATCTAACTTCTACTTGAGAAATGTAAAACTCCTGCAAGCCAGTTCTTACTGCTACTATAGTTGGTTCACAGTGCTTTCCTAATGATACTTTAAGGAATAAAGTTAAGTTGAAAGATGTTTGTGATTCAATTCATAAGGTCGAACTCCACGTGTAGGGAATCTCATGCATCTCTTCTATGAGTGGAATTTTACAGACTATCTTCACAGTTGAGCATAAAAAGAAGAAAAGTGGACTTTTCCAGAGAGTCCAGTTTCCTGGCACTAAGAAAAACCAAGAAATTCCCAGAAATCCCTGTTTACTAGTATGATCTACAAAGCAAATTGGAAGAGACTTGTTCCTCAGCCAGAAGTATATTTGAGGAATAATCTTTCCATGAGAAAAGCTTTTTTAAAAAGTTTGATTTAGGCCAGAATGAAGAAATATTATGCAAAATCTGTGTCAGAAAGATGTGCATTCGTATTTTTAACCTGACTGCAAGACTTGGAAAACAGGAACTAAGCTCTGAGACCTCAAACCAAACCAAGCTACTATTATTTCATGTTTGCTTATGAAAATACTCTTGACTAAATGTCTAGAAAAGTCTACCCTCCATGTATTATCTGTATAAATGACTTGACACCTTATTCAGAATAATTAAAAGGAAAAAAAAATCATATTCTTCTTGTGGACATTTTTGAAGGCTAATTCATTAATTAGTGCTGATGAAGAGGCGTCCTCTTCCAACACACTGTATCCTAACGCAAGCTGTTGAACAGCTTTCACTAAAGGGAAAAGGAAATAGAGAGAATGCAATTTATTTTTGTAATTATAAAGCATTGTTTTAAAGTTTTCTTAACCCTTAAATGAGTCAGAACACTCTGTGGTCTTGATAAGGGGCTGCTGGAGATGGAGGAAGAAAGAGCAGAAAGAAGAATGAAGGAAGCAAGGTGGGAAAGTTTGGATTGATTTCAAGACATGAAGATTTCATGTGTGTGGTGGGGTAATGTAAAGGGTGCTCTAGGTGTATTGTGGGTCAGATCCTGATTTTAAACTCTACATTTGCTCTGCTTTCCAGGGTGTTTGACGCTAATTTAATTTGGCATCTCTCAGTAGCCACAAATTTAATCCAAGTCTTCTCTCATCTCATCAAGGCTGGAGTCAGCTCATGGTTTAGACCTCTGCTTCTGACTTCTGACACAGTGATTGGCAAAAACCAAAAGAATTCCCTCCCTTTAAAATATCCTTGGTTGTGCTAAATCTCCTCTCCAGCCTCACAGAGTTTGACCTCAGAGCATTATTGCTCCAAAACACACTGTGACACCTCTTACTCCATGCAGTGGCCCTTCCTATTTTCTGGGAGTTATTTTGGGACATTTATGAAGGTTCTCTAGTTCAGATAGATCTCAAGAATCTCAACTCCTTCTTTAATAAAGGAGTGAATTTTGATGTCAAAATCGTCTTCAAATGTGAGTGTTTCATATAACATCTTTAAAGTTCAAACAGCTTATGATTCAAATATGTTATCTGAATGTCAGCTGTAGCTATACCCATTACACTGACATATGCTGCAGCTTCTAATTGTCCCTACATAAACCAGAACCAGAAAAGGTTGAACTTTGTAAAGACCAGTTTATTCTCCTAAACTGCTTGTTTAGACTTGTTTGAATATGGAGAGTTTGATGCTTTTACATTTTGCTTTGAAATGTATTCTTGCTTCATCCCCTCCACCCCTTGTATCACAAAGGTACAAGATTCCCTTAAACCCAGGCAGGGCAGGAGAGACCGTACTGAACTGAACGTGTGGATTCCAGGAAAGCAGTTTCCTTAGCAACGGTAACCACTGCCAAGCCTTGAAATCTCCCCTCTACTCAGGCACTCTGTATTTTCTTCCTGAAATACAGAAATGTGGGCTTTAGACACCACTGATGGTGCATTTCACTCAAATGATCCCTAGGCAGCTGGACACAGCACATGCGGGTTCTTCCCATGACCAGCATCAACAGAAGTTACTTGGTGTGATTCATATTGGACTATTCCATATTCAAACTGGTCAGACAAACTGTTTTGCTCTGATGGAGAAGCTTCAGCAGAAATCTCTCCTATTAGACTGTTCAATGCCACATCTCTCCACCTTCTGATGCCCAGTTAGGTATGTAAACAAAGCAAAAGAAAAAAAACCCTACTCTCTCTGAATTAAGAAGGCAACATAATAAGCACTAATAGGAATACACTGACCCTGGATAACAGCAATAACAGAAATTATACTAACCCTCACTTTGGATTGTTCTTTCTTTATGCCCAATTCATCTCTAAGAGGTGTCATGTTTAAAAAGTGTTCTCTTTGGCTTACAAGTTAGGAAGTGGAGAGATTGCATGGTTTTATTCCAAAGGCAAATGGACACAAGACACCACCTCGTTCTCCTCTAGTTGCGTGTCTTACTCAGTGGATCTCCCTGACTTCCTAATACACCCCTTGTCACATAAGACCATGGATACAGCAATCTAGAAAAACTAAACACATCCCATCATTTATGTTTACATCAATTTAAGAGGTAAACTTTGAGCTTTATATAGAGAACTGTAAAGGTCTGTGCCTTTCTGCACTGTAATGACAATAAAGGCACAGTAAAGATTGTGGAGCTGTCCTCTTTGTTTGAATTAGATGGTGATGTATTCCACCCCATAGTTTTTTCTCCTGACAGTCAGAATTATTGTTTTGCCTATGCAGGCGTGCTATAAATATTAGATCAATGCTATGTGCTATCACTGAGGTAGCTCTGTAGCTGTCAGCAAGAGTGACAAATATGTTGGCAGGGTTTCCCTGACAGGCACTGGTGGAGAAAAATGCTTTTGCAGACAACAGATAGTAACAGACTGTTCCTTCAGCTAGGGAGGTACCCTGTGCAGTGTCGACTGCACACTGCATGGTGGCCACTGTCTGAACTTGTCCCCACCTATAAGTTTCTGGAGAGAGAAAACTAGGCTCTTTAAACCCAGACTGAAACATAACTTATTGCAGTTACATCTCCTTCTGTGCAGGAACTTGTTGCAGTAAACAAGTATGTCTTTGCTGCAAGAAACTGGTCCATGTAAGTGTAGACCACACAGATTTTTGAAAGAAATATGGTTTTGAGTATCTCAACTTTTACTTTTTTGCTGTTCTTGAAGAAACGTCTATTAGCTAAATGTAAAGGAAAATACATTACCTTCGTTCCTTGAGTGTTTTGCCCAGTTTACAATTTAAATGCAGAGGGCTGAGAAGATTCGATGAGTTCTGGCTCATTCAGTGAGTTCAAGCAGCAATATGCATGGGGTTGTCTTTCACCCCCACCACTATCATTATCTGGACCTGACATAATCTATGGATCAGTGAGTAAGTTGCCTCTGTAAATTTATTTCTTCCTCAGTTGTCATGACTGAGGAAAAAACTCCTTGACCTTTTTGAGAAGGTACAACCTTATCACACCTAGGTGCTTTTTGGACCTAGTAGGAATCTTATGAGTCAGTTCTTAAAGATACCAAGTAAATGGATTGATTAGCTGTTCTATCAGCTGTATTTCTTCAGGAGCTTCAGTGTTAGGACCAAGCCAAGCCTTGCAGTAATCAGACAAAGCAATGTTCTCTGCAGTTAGCTGCAACACGTCCAACTGATTTGCAAAAAGAACAGTGAATAAAAACAACCACAGCTAGCTGATAACCTACACACAACAAAGATTCAAAACGCCTGTATAAATGCACTTCACCAAGAGAATTTTTTGGCATATTGCTATACATCGCTCAAGTCAAGGTCAAATTCATTTTCAATGCATTTGAAAACTGAGTTTACTTTAGGAAAAAACAATTCCACCTCTGTCAGCACAGTCGTACCTGTGAGAAGGGTGAGAGAAGAACATTTCCATGAGATGTCTGGCAATATTGCAGTGTTCCCTGGGAAGGAAACATTTGCAGCAAATAGCTGTCATTATAGTAGGGAACTTGTCGTGAATTTGAGGCTTGGGCCATTGTGGGAAATTGTCCATTCAATTCAATCTTTAGCAGTCAAAAGATATTTTTTCCCAAAGAAACTCATGTGTTACTGCAGCAAGGCAGATGTCAGTGCTGGAATTGCTCTGCTATGTTATTTTGATATTTTCCCATGGATTTTGGTCTGGTTTTTGACAAAATCAATGACTGATAACCAGGTATGTGTTGCAACCTCTTTGCATTCTTATAAAGGACATGAGGAAATGGAATTAAGAGACAAGAAAGGATCAGATCAGATATCAGGAAAAGGAGCACTCAGTTGTATGGTTTAGTTTTAGATGTTCCTGTGAGGAGCAGATAGTTGGCCTCAGTGATCCTTCCAGGACCCTTCCAATATGAGATACTCTAATTTCATGAAAGATAATGCTGTTTATACTGCTTTTGTTTAGAAGGTTTCATCTGCAACCTTGAGCTGAAGATGTGCAACTGCAAATAAAAGTGATTCCTTAGGACACTAAGTGGGAGCAGGTACAGCCTTTCAGGTTAATTCAAAAATGCCAATGGAAATCCAACTCTCAGAGTCTGGAAATCTCCAATAAGAAAATCATGTATGCATACAGTAGCACAGTGATGTGAGGCTCATGTGAAATGAAAGACTGAAATAAATGATGTCTCTCACCATTCTCTTTCATGACTGTAGTTAGTTTCAGTGTTTAAAGAGTGTGAATGGTGGAAAGGAAACCCAGTGTGTGAACTTCCTCTCTCAGCATTGACAATAAACCTTTCTAACCTTTCTTCCTGTTTTTTTTTTTTCAGTCCTAAAGTGCTTTTAAATAACTCCTGCCAAGGTAGACAGTGTAATTTGGCCAGGCTCATCCAGTAAATACCCTATAGTCATTAACTAACACACAAGTATGGTGCTGGACTATGTTCCTGCTCTCCAGACTGAGTCTGCCAGTTCATTTTTGATATGACAATCCCATTACCACAGATCTGCCAGCAAAGCTGTTGTGTTACTGCTCTCAAACCTATCTCAACAGGTTAGATAGGGTAGAGAAGCTGTCAGCATGTTCCAGAGTTTGTAGAATTCAAAAGGTAGATCTTCACTAACGTAACCCATCACCTCCTTGTGTCCTCTTTCAGAGACAGTATAAGTAGAAACAATCTTGTGCAGTTTTAGAGTCTCTAAAAACCTACAGCCTTTGGTCTTGCCCTTCTCCTGTACTCACAAGACTGTGAAAGCCTGATGTTAGCTTGACATAGATTAAAAGCCACCTTTAATTAAGTGGATTCAGTTTCCACTGAAACAGATGTTCTGTGCCTGGAAGTAACTGATCTCCCCACACTTATCTTTCTCTTGTTCCTTTCCATCTCACCATAAATAAAAACATTTCTAGGAAATAGATTTCTGCAGAGCAAATTGTATATAACGTGAAAGAGCAATGGAGAGACTAACAGGAGAGACTAAGAGCCCTTTAGAAAAGTGGGAAGCCATTCCTCACCTCCCTTCGGAGAATACAATGGACCATGACAATAACAAAGCCTTGTAATGAATCAAATACTGCAAAAAGTATCTGAAATAATATTGATCTTTTGTCTGTCATGGCCAGAACTGCAGACATCCAAGTCAGGGCTAGAAGTGGCAACACAACACAGGAACTCCAAAGGGATGCCCTGTTGGAAGAAAGAGAAAAGCAGCATTGTAATATTGTAAAAACAAGCCCCATTAAAGATCACTATTAAAATAAAACACACTTAAGGATGACACTTTATCAAGTTAACTTGAGCATCACAGATAAGAAGATAGCAAGTGTCATGATTTATATTCTAAAGAATATCCTGTATTCAGTTAATAAACAGGGTTGCAAGTTTTTAATTATCTTTATTGTTGTTAAAGAGTATTTAAAGGTGCTCAGGGCACTAGTATGGTGTTAGCAAACACAGTTGTCATCATCAAACTACTGTCTCACATGCACTGTCTAAGTCGTAACAAGAAGATGTAAATGATCAGGACTAACATGGCATTACTGGCGGTGGTGGCTGACAAAGCTGTTGTAGAAACTACTCCACACTTGGCACATTTGAGCGTCAAACCGCTATGAGGCTCAGTCATCTGACTGCAAACAAACAGAACACCCACAAAAAAGAACAAAATATTGAATTGTCACCAAAAAAAAACATTGCTACTGAAAATTAGCTTTTAAAATATGACGTCATGCAGGGGAAAGGACTCGAAAAACTTGGTACTTTACATTATTATTAGCTTTAGTTATCAAGGCTCTGGGGCTTTGTTTCATGCAGACTCTATTTCTTTCATTTACACTAGAAAAGGCCCACAGACGACCAGTGATCCAAACTGTTCAGTACACTGAGGCAAACGTGCTAAGGTAGACACACAGAGTGAAATCCCTCTATTCAGACCAGTTCAAAGACTGTTGCAGCCAACTTTATTTGACAAAGAGGACACTTAAAGGAGGGGTATGGAGTATGCTCAATTGTAGGGCATTTATAGGGAAAGAAACCTGCAAAATTTTGTTCAAGAATCAAATCCATGTGTCAGCTCTATAGTCAGATTTTTACTCGTGATCTGAATAGCCCCACTAACGTCTGGATTGGTTTTATTCATGCTGGATGAAGGTCTGAATACAGGGCTTTAAATGTATGGGACCTCGTGAAATAGATATCAGTTGCTACTGAGAACTGGGTGACCTGGTTTGCATTTTAATAAAACACAGTACACAAGCATTAAGCTCAAAGCCTTTAGTATGGAGAACTGTACCTCAGCACCTGCCAGAAATGTTAAAGGGCAAAAACCTGGAATTTAAATGCATTCAGCTTCTTGAACCGGCTAAACAGAGTCATCTATTCCTTCTTTCTCCACTATCAGATCCAGCAAGAACCATAGCCTGACTGAGACGTGACAGAAAGGGATGTTTTATCTATTCCCAGCTGGAAAGTGATCAATGTGGTGAGACAGGTAACACGTCAGCATTTTTCCAGGAATTTTAACCAACAAAACTCCTTTTAACTGCTAAACCTCGTGCTCACAAGACTTTTAAACCACATGGGTACTATCTCTAAAAAAACACAGTGTATTTTCCATTGAAATGCAATTTATTTCCCATAAAACCCCAGTGAGAACCAGGACTTTGTGTAGGTGATTGTGTGGTGTGACAAGAACTCAATGAACCCACTTGGACTTAGAGCAATTAATTAGAGTGCATGAACTAGAAGGATAAGCTTATATCAAACTTGGGAAAATACTTTCCATCTTTGCTTGGCAGTGCTTCAATGGTAATCCAATCTCTCTGTCTCTATAGATCTGTCCTGAAACTTGCAAATAATCATAGAATTTCATGAGTACATAAAGCACGTGAGACTTTTCTGGCTGGGCACACAGGATGCCACGAAAATGACTGAAAGCTATCAAGACAATCACAGAATCACACAACTATTGAGGCTGGAAAAGACCTTTGAGATTATTAAGGTGCTCCATTCCCTGCTTTAAATCCTATATAAATGATATCTACAGCTGGACTTGTGCCTGAACTTTTGACAGGTACTAGGCCCAGTGTTTTTCAGAAATAATGAAGGTGCCTTCCTGAGCTTGGCTGATGACTTTACAAATGAGTAACAATCCCCTTTCTACTGCCCTAAAGAACAACTCCAAATCCATAATCTTCCAAGTAGCATCAAGAAATGCAGTTGCCAAGCCACCATCTCATACCATCCCAAAAGTAAAGATTATTTCTCATTAGGGTATTTCCATGCTTTCCCAGAACAGCTGGATTTAGTGTATCTGATGGAGAATTTTCTAGTTTTTTATCCCCTTACTTTAAAAATAAATTACTTCTTTATTGAGTTGCACACTGTTGGAAAAAAAGTTCTCTGTTTCATCAGCAAATACATTTATATACCCTAAATATTCAGGTTGAAAAGAAAAAAACCCTAAAATGCAGTGAAATCAAATCTTGGATACCCTGAGAAAAAGTACAAAGCAAAACTCATGGTTGCTCAGCGTCCTTAGATCACTGGAATTAGAGCAGATGAACTGGTGATTCTGAAATTATTAGTAATTTGGAAGACCTTGGTTAATTTTGTAATATTCTAGATTTAGTCAGTGTTACTACACAGTTAAGGAGCAACGTAGACAGAAGGAAGGTTAAGGAATTAATACTTTCTAAGAAAAAGAGAGGGAAAGGTAGGAAAAATAATGGAGTGGTGAAAGAGTTGAAAGCCAAAAGCACTTGACTGAATTAATATTAAATACAAATGAAACCAGTCAAAGTATTGATCATAAATTTGCTCATCTAACCAGTGAATGGAATTTAATTAGGAATGTTCCTATGAGTGAAGTGGTCAAATAGCTCAAAGCGATGTTGAATTCACCCCTAACACACAGTAACATGAAGATAAAATTGCTTATTGTGGCTAGAAATGCAGGTACTGGTGGTGTTAACTAGAAGCTGGCCCAAAGTGCTAGAAGATGTAGCTGTAAAAACACAGTCTGAATTTCAAGATACTTTCAGAAGCATTAAGAAGGTAACGATGCACTTGTGCAACATCTATTCCCCTATCTGGAATGAATCCAGGATTGCTGCTGCAGTACCGCAAATCATCGTCATCCAGTGAAAAAGAGTTTTTGCTACTACAACTGTCATTTTCTTCTCATGACAGCAAACAGAAAATTGGATGTAAACAAAAATAATCAATAACACTTCTTTTGCATTTACTTTTGCTCCTTTTTTTTCCCTTTAAAACAAAATTTTGCCTTTGAAATTCTGTTACGCTAATCTCTCTCCAGAGATGTGGAAGGCAAATTCTTCACACACTCAGAAATGTTCAATAGCACTCACCTCAGTAAGTGATACCTTGAATCAGTATTATATCAGTGAAATAAATGAGGAATATTTCCCCCAAAATTAATTAAATTAGATGATAGCAAGATAAAAATAATAGTTTCCATCAATTTCCCCTCTTTGTAGAACTCATTTCCTAACCGCAACTTCATCTTTGTGAAACAAGTTCCAGTTTGCTCAATTCTCATTCACTTAATACCAATGTACTTGTGTTTTATTAGGTTTAATCGCATTCCCTCAGGATATAACATAAAGGCAGCTTTCGGGATGAATGGAATTTGTTAGACACACTGTGACACTGGTAAAGATTCAGAGCACGATCCAAAGCAGTTTAGTGAGTATCTGTAACTGAAAATCAGCGATATGATTGTGTTATGGTTTCCAACAGCCCAATTGTTGCTTACCCTGCTCTGTGTTTGAGCTTTTTATCTAGGATTCCATCTCTGGAAACAAGTTTATTAAATACCAAAATGCCAATCACCATGTTGACCTGTCAAACAGAAAACAGACAAGTGATCTTTCAGGGCCCAAAGGACAGTACTTTATCCAGTTGCTTAAGAAAAGGGCTCTTACAGGCCTGCAAACTGTCTCCTGAGTATTTTTTTAGAACTTGTGAAACACCACCCCATAGCACACAAAAGGGTTTCTATTCTCAAACAGGCAACATATATGGGCACTACAACACACTTAGTTTTGAATCTGGAATGATGCCTAATACCAAGCTATAGATGAGTACCACCTATAGATATCTGCTGGCTAGAAGCAGAGGTAGGTAGCGTGGTAGCTTTAATCACTGTAAAACAATGTTCTATTCCAGCAAAACCATTGCATTCCCGCTGTGTGTGCAGGGCAGAGATAGTCAGAGCATGCAATGACCTTGACTACATTCCCTTTTCAGCATTTCTGAGCGTGTGGGTGTCCCTACTTAAGCAGAAGTAGCTGGTGTTTTCACATGTCCTCCTGCATATAAATCATCATTGATGTCATTCACCAATAGGCCCATCATGAGCCTTTTCTGGCTGCTGTTTCCTTGTTATTGTGGGGCTGATAAATGTCTTGGCATCCTTTTTAGCTCCATTAGGGTAAATATTGTTATGATCATGTACACGAGTGAATTAAGTTAAAAACCCTAAAATTCAAGTCTTTCAGCAAGAAGACTCCATCACTCAATGGACACACTAACGACCTTTGAGGGATGACTTAATGACCGTTATTTTCTATTTGTATTAGTGAACTGAACTCTAGGAACCTGTCTCTGCAAAGAGGAAACACTAGGTTTTCAAGCCATTGTCTAAATGTTCTTGCTTTATAATTATTTATTGGAAAAAGTAATCCTTTTTTTTATTTCAAATAGGTTGCCACGTCTGTCCTAACAACTGCTTTCCATCTTATTATCACTTTATTTCCAGCATCTCCATTTTTCAGCAGATGTTATGTAATTCTTTTGCTTCATACACTTCACTTAGGCTGAAGTGGTTGCATGGAACAGCTCCTTCCACAGATACCAGCTAATGGTGGGGCAAACTGCAAATGGGAACTTCAGACGTCTCTGAACAAAGTCTACCAATTACACAGAGAACATCCAGTTCCAAGTGAAAATTATGGCTGGCTTTTCGTAAACATCCCTGTCTCTTCCCTCTATGTGAGAAGCTGTACAAAAGGATCCTGGCTTGACTCCAGGCAATGCTGAGACAGATTCTATGGGAGTAGTAAACATCCATTTCAGGCAAATCTATGTATCTGAATGGCTGCATCTTTGATGACTACTAAGAATTATCTTCTTTTTGCAAGGGAAAAATCAGAAATAAATGGTGTTGGCAGAGCTACCCTTGTATAAAATTGGTGGAGTGGAAAGAAGGATTTGATTCAAAAGCTGTAAGGGAAAAATTCTAAACAAATGATTGTAAAAACCCATACAGGCTGCAGAGCAGCTGAGTGGTAGTCGATGGCACATGTATGGTGCAATTCATCTCACCCTAAGTAGACACCTGAAATACTTGTGGTGGTTTGAGCCCTACAAGTGCCTATAAAAGGGCACATTTTTCTTTACTGACAATGAAACACGACTAGGATAACCACTTGAGATGCAGAAATCTACTCTGCAAATGTTTACCATTAGGCAAAGTGAATCCTGTGCCTACATTCCCGTGCTGTGGAAGATTAATACACAAATGAGTAACATTTCCCAGCCGTGAGGAGTTTTTGTTTTTGCCTTCAAAAGCAGTCGCCATGGTGAACTTGCTGGCTGGTTCTACTTCTTCTGTTGCTTTTGTGGTGCAGCAATGGGGCACTGAGCTTCACAAGGCACCAATGACTGTGTCAGGGTGATTGATGTGCTGCTACTCAGTGATGTCTGTAATGGGGTTTTGTGCCACCGACCAGCAGCACATTATTCTTTCACAGCTTGTGAAAGATGCACATGTAAACACAGAGAGATAACCAGTGTAAAGAAGTGAGACAATCACACAAATCATGCGTTCAGAATACTGAAGGTATATAAGAGACCCTACGCTCAGTATTTACAGCAAAATCTAAAGCTACTGTATAGTTTTTAAAATTTAAATAGCACAATTCATAGAAAATGATGGAAATTGGAGTAATGTTTACCAGGACAACAGCAGCTGCAGGTCCAACGAAAGCATATAGTAGCCCTCCTTCAAGAGACAACCAGCAGCTGGAAAGAACAGTAGAGAAAAACTAACACAAATTAAAAATTAGTGTAACACATTGCCAGGAAAACAGTCATAATGACTATGGCATGAGATTCTTCCCGGGTACGTTCAATCCTACCTACATGTATTCACATATGCACACACACACACAAACAATCCTTCTGTCAATATGAGGATGCCGAGAGTTGAAAGTTATTTCCACCTATAATGCTTTGAAACTGAAAATGTGAATTATACAGGCATTCAAAGATCTAAAATGTATTAATGGCACAATAGAAAATGTTTGTGTCTCTTTCTCAAACCTCCTTTGACCATTTACGGTCAATTAACCAGACTGGACTTGCCATGTAGGTATCTAGAAACATCTCCAGCCTACAACATCTGACACATTTATACATAAAGCAACAAAAGGTCAAGTATCTGTGATGCAGAACTTCAGAAAAAAACAGGTTTCTACATATCTTCTCTTACTGTGATTCAGTAATTTCCATCAGAACTCGATTTTACAGAATATAATCCCCTTAAAGAGAAGCAATACATAATCTAATTGTTCTGTAGTCTCTGGAATATTTGCCAAACAAGTAAACATGTATTTTAAAGCATCTGCCTTTTCTGATGAGGTACTAGTCCTGTAGAATTTGTCATAGTGCATCAGGGCTTTCACTGGAAACCATCAGATTTCCAAACACAGAGCACTTAGAGAAACAAATTCTAAATATTTGACATTTCATGTTTTCCATCTTTACAAAAAATCATGAGCTTCACACACTAAAGTAAACGCAGCTGGGCTGCTTCCCCAGTGATTGCACATTCAAGCAACTGCATGCTTCTCTGAATGCAGGATCACACCTACAGATCAGAAAGCTCAACTGTATGCATTCAATGTCCTTGGTCTTACATCCAGAAACACATCAGAACCATACATGTCTTCTCTATTTTCCAGCACTGCATTTGTACTTTTGAAAGCCAAGCCAATTTAATTTAATAAATATTAATTTTACATTTTGACTCAATTTTAATTCTGAAATCAAAATGGGTTTAATTTCAAAATGTTAATATTATTGGTGGTCTGTTACAGCTGGAATTCTAACTGCAGTGAAGCCATGTGAGAGCCATCACATGAGCTCAAGTGCATCAGTGTGCTAAATTCTGGAATGATAAATTCATACAGCTAGTTCCTATCTGCTTTGCTGTTACAATCTGCGTCAGACTATTCCATACTGTACCTCAAAAACCCAATCATACAATAATGTTCCATTTATCCTTGGAATGTTAAATAAATATGCTTTCCAATTTTTCTGCAATTTTTTCTTGCTATTTTTACAAGAAGTAGGTAATTTATTCTGAGGGACTGAGACCAAGAGCTTCTGAGAGGGAGGAATATGTTCACCATGTATTTTCCCATGAGCAGAAAGTTGTAAATTTAGTGAAGATGAATACTCTGCATAGGTAAGACACATAATTAAACTGTTGGTGTTTGTTGCGAGATAGAACCATCAGTTTCCAAAAATCCTTGACCTATTGTAGTTGAAACACAGTTGCCTGCACTGAAAAAAGGGGATCAAGATGTTTATCCAATAAAAAGAAAATGGCTTCTAACACAAAAAATCTTCAGAGTCAAGATAAAACACTTCCCTCCCTCCTGAACAAAAGAGCAACTTACATTGAGAGGCAGAGATGGATAAAAAGATAGTGCGTGTCTTCTTTTCCTTATGCAATATGAAGTTTTAACAAGTTTTTAAACTGCTAACATTTAATTTCATTGTAGAATTGTTTTTCTGCCATGAGTGTTGGAAGCATTGCAATGCATTCAATGTCTGCCAACAGATGAATCTGAAATGCACTTTCCATCAATTACTTTCTCTGGAATTCTTTCTGAAGACAGACTCTCAGCTGCCTTCTTATGACATAAAGCAATATTGTGATTTTCTGTCTTCACTGGCATACAACACTCTATGTAAACACGAGTAGGATGTGCTGCTTTATTGTAGATTATATTAATATACTGTATTATATAATCGTTATATCATTATGTAATATCCTATATAATTATTATATAATTGGATAGAATCATCAAGGTTGGAAAANTTTTTTAATATATATAATATATTAAAAACTAGAGACTTGCAGAAACAGTTGGAAAAACCAATCAGGTTTTCAGACATGAAAATCTTTCCCAGATATCCTGAAACATCTAAATGCTTCTCATTGTGTCTGACATTATTTTTAGGAAATGCCTTCAGCTTCCATATTTGTATCAGTACGAGTGTCTATGTGAAATGGTTTTCATGCGTCATTTTAAAGGGAGAGTAACTTTTTAATACAGAAAAACTTCAAGAAGATAAAGTAGAAGATAAAAGACAAAGAAATTAAAGAAAAAGATAAAAATCAGAGACCACTGAGCATGGAACTCATTTGAGTGTGGACAGTTCAAGCCGTTCTCATCAGTCCAACACCCTGTGAAGCTGAGATCTGCTTCAAAGGTCTGTAGTAGGACTGGAATAAATTCCTTCATTTCCACTCCTACTCTTCTCCATTTGGAACCATTGTTTTCAAAAATAGCACCTTTCACACTGGGAATCAGTGGGATGTGTTTCTGATGGCAGCATCAGTGTGTACCCGACTGCAGCCAAGCAGACCCAACAGCAGTTAAAAGACTTACTCAAGTGGTTTAGATATGGGAGCAGAAGGAGCAGGACAGGAACTCTGCTTTGACACAACTCAGCAGGTGTTATGAGACACAATTTTTTGCTGGCTGTAGAGTGGTGTATAGGACAGAATCACAGAATCATCAAGGNGAAGTTAAACCATCTACCCCACAACCATTAATCACTAAACTACACAATACAATTACATGCTATAATAGATATATGATAGATATTTATTATGTATTATATATCATCATAGTATAAATATTAATATA
>VZRI01003379.1:95631-115147 GCA_013397515.1 Upupa epops
GTACCTGGGGTTGTCCTTGCCCAGATGCTGGACTCTACACTGCCCTTGCTGAATTTCATTCAATTCTTCCCTGCCCAACTCTCCAGCCTGTCTAGGTCCCACTGAATGGCAGCCCAGCTCTCTGGTGTGTCAGCCGCTCCTCCCAGGTTTGTATCATCAGCAAACTTGCTGACAGAGCACTCTAATCCCCCAGCCACGTCGTTGATGAATATATTGAAAGTACTGGCCCCACTATGGATCCCTGGGGGAATCCACTAGATATAGTCCTCCAACTAGACTCTGTTCTTTTCATCCATGTTGAAAGAAGCAGATTCTAAATCTGAACTTCAGGCAATACATTTTTATTTTAAAAAAATACTCTTCTAGAACACGAATCTGCTGGAATATACTGCCTGTGATATTTTAGCCTGGTGTAAGGATCACAGCCTTAACAGTTACCCTGGATATTGGTTTCTGAATGTCAGTCATTCGGTGTCAGTCATTTGTCATCTGAGGAGTATTTAGAGCACATTTACTTTCTTTTGTCACTGTAGCTCTTAATTAAACTTGACATTGTAGATTATATAAATGAGCTTCTTGGCAGAAGTGAGGATCTACCCCCTACTGTAGTGGTTAAAATGTTACTCACAGGCTATAAAATTGCAGTGTGTTGGACCTCAGAACTCAAACCAAACCTCCACCAGTACTGTTGAGAACACCTGCATCACAATTTATCTTTAATGCAAGTGGGAGGGTGAAAAATCAATGTTTTTTAAAAAATATGAAATATTTAATACACAGGATATTAACAATGCAAGACCGAAGTTGAGAAATGCAGATTATATTTGTATGAATATTTATTCATGCAGGGTATAGGGCAATTAGCTATCTTGCACATGTGTAATAAAATGTTAGCTTGATTTACTAAACCATTTTGGGACAAAAAAGACAAAGCTCTCATTAGATATAGATACTTGCATGTATTGTTGAAGTAAGTGTATAGAAGGTTGGATCAAGTCTAGTAGTGACAAGGAAAGGATATGATATATATGACACATGTGACAGGATATGTATGACATATATTACCTGAAATCAACTCTGTTTCATAAAATCATAGGATCATTAAGGGATCAGAAGGGACCTATCTCCCTGCCACAGCAAGATCACCTAAGACCAAGTTGCACAGGAACAGATCCAGGCGGGTCTTGAATGTCTCCAGAGAAGGAGACTCCACAACCCACCTGGGCAGCCTTTTCCAATGCTCTGTTACCCTCACTGTGAAGAAGTTCCTGCTGATTTTATATGGAACCTCCTCTGTTCCACCTTGCACCCATTGCCCCTTGCCCTATCACCAGATGTCATTGAGAAGAGCCTGGCTCCATCTTCCTGACATCTACCCCTCACATATTTATAGACATGAATGAGACTACCCTTCAGCCTCCTCTTCTCCAAGCCAAAGAGACTCAGCTTCCTCAGCCTTTCCTCACAAGGGAGGTGTTTGTTCAAGTTACCTCACATGCAGAGCTGATAGCTGGTATCAGCTGATACCAGCATTAGGTCACATCAACCTCTGAATTTTCAAAGCCTTATGTGCTTGAAACAATCAAAACCTAATTTTCTGCTGTGACTTTACAGACATGACGAACACCTTGTACACACTGTATATTTAAAATCTGTCCTGTTAAATCCTGACTGATAGTAGTATTTCCTACATATGAAAACTACTTACTGAAAATGAAAGCCATATAGGGAAACACACAATAAACAGAAGAACAATACGGAATGTCCTCTCTTTTACTGGTAGCTCATACATTAAAAATTCCCAATATACAATTTTTAATTTGCTTTCCTATTACTGTTTTGTTAAAAGCTGTTATGTTCTGTTTGAATGAGGATTTGACTGTCATGGGTTATAAACCCCTATGACATTGATAGAACAGCATATTTGCCCCACAAACATCAGAAAGATGCATATCAGCCTCAGAACATCACCTAACCACCACTGTCAGGCTGTGATGACAGAATCATGTGCAAGTGGTGCCTGAAGTGACTTCAGCCTCCCTCCGACCCCAGCTCTAGAAGCAGTCCTGGTAGAGGAAGTTCCCTTCTGCCATGTAGAGCCATGGGTTCAGCATGGGTGACCAACAGCCCCCAGAAATTTGCCTGTTATGTGCTTCTGTATTCTTATCTTTTGATAAACAAACAGGCAATGCAGTCTGTCTGCAAAGGCACTGTGTCTGGAGAGTCGATTTCCAAATACAAAAAGAAGTTCACCAAATGCCGTAATTAAAATTGAGTATCTCTAAGCTCCCCAGGTCTCCTCCTCTTTTCCTAAGGGACCATCACCTTGCCTGACATTGTTGCACATGCAGTAGCATGACTAAAACCTTGTGGCCCGTCACTTACAGAAAGCTGCAGCATGTCAAGCTGTCTATACCAAGAGATACCACTGCCTTAGGAGGAGATGCTTCTTATTTCTGATTCTGGGTTATTAAAACTCACTGAATTAATTACCTGTGTCAAACACTGCCAACTTGCAAGAAAATTAATTTTAACAGCCTAATTTATACACTATTTCTTCAAGCTTCTGGAATTAAGTCAACTCTGGTACTTTAACCTTCTCCTCCTCCCAATACTCTTCCCAGCTCCACATATTTAATTCTAATTAAAAGAAGGGGAAGGGAGCTTCTCCTCAGAATGCACAAATTCATGAGTTTTAATTGAGCCTCCAGCATTTAACTACCTGGAATATCTAAGTAGGTCTGTTCATCCCTTTTTAATAAATTATTGAGAGCAACGTCTCACATCAGGCATCAAATTATTTCCTTCTGCTACTCTTGCAAGACATCCACTCCAAGTGAGGGTAGTAAAATGTAAAAAACCACTACAGATTCAAAGTCACTTATTCTAGTGATTAATAGTTTTTAATGTAATAATGATGCATAATAAAGAAAACAGCAATTTTTATTACCTACCAAAAGTAGGTCACAATTGTTTATGGAGCATCTGGTAGGTTTATTTTCTGAATAGAACAGTGGTTGGGTTGTTTTTAACAGTGGTGTGAACTGATCTCCCACGCAAAGACAGAGGGCTAAGTAAGGAAACATGATTTGTCATCTTGCCCTGAAACAGGTTCTTTTTCCTTCAGCTTAACTAGTTGCCTGTCTCTGGCTTCTGATAAATAGTACAATAATCAGAGCTACTGCAAATTAAATCCATGTTGGTGACAGCAAAATTAATTGGGCTAAAATCCACTCAGCTAGATTATGTCATGAGCCAGAAATTAGAACTACTAGAAAATCATTTAAATAATAACATTTCTTCCAGATTATAAAAAGAATAAATTAAAAATCTTGCCCTTGACTTAGCTCTGAGCAGACAAACTTCAGGAGATCAATCAAATGGGGGCTAATTTTATTCTTAGGAAGTTCTGAGCATGCCCTGAATAGACAAAACACAAAACAATAAAACAAGAAGCACAAAACAATACAAAAAGAACCCTAAGAGAATGCAAAGGATCCAGAAACATCTGAAATCTAATTCGATTTCAAAATGGACAATGGACATGTGAGTGATCCAAACTACCTCTGTGTGGAACAAAGACTGTAGTTAGCTCTGCAGCCTTGCATCTGCAGTCTCGCAGAGGCTCGAGGACTTAGAAAGTTACAAGAAGGTTACAAGAAGGGGTAGTGTGGTGTGAGAAAGAAGACAGAAAAACGACTCACGGATGGAAAGAGCGAAGCTCATGAAAGTTCCAAGAGTGTGTAACTGTTGCTTGGACAACATATGGTAAGCAATCTTAAGTAAACCAACTCTCTGTAAGGCATATACATGTACCAATCATAGTAAGAATTATTAATAGAAATATGTAAAAAGGTATAAAAGCTTCTTCCGGCTTCAATAAATTGTTCAGCCTTTGATTACATTAATCAGCGTGCTGTTCCATTTATCTCCTGCAATATATGGCACTGTTAGGATCTTAAACATCTGAGAAATTCTGGCTGTAGGCTTTCAGATTTCTATTCCACGATCACTCATATTACTGACACCACAAAGTTACTCTTTCATTTAAAAAATCCCATGTTCTTTTCTTTTGCCAACCTAACATCACTTGACCAAGCAAAGGATGCAAGAAATCTGATACCCAGATTGAAAATATCCAAAGTTTGGAAGAACTTGTTCTAAAATAATGTCCTTCATATTTTAAACCAAACACTCTGAGACTATTTAACTGATAGATAGGCCTTAAGACCTTCTAAATCTCTTACCTGCTGTCATAAGAAGCTGAAGACCACATGGCTTCATCGCATAGTGTACTGATATAGAATCATAGATTCACAGGTTGGAAGAGACCTCCAAAGTTATCAGGTCCAACTATTAAGCCAACCCCACCCTGCCCACTAAACTCTGTCCCCCCCAGGGCCACATCTATTCATCTGCTCCAACCCCTAACCACTCAGTCAGGGAAGACATTTCCTAATGTCCAACCTAACCATCCCCTGGGTCAATTTGAGGCTGTTTCCTCTTGTCATATCACTAGTGACTTGGGAGAAGAGACTGACCCCACCTCTCTACACCCTCCTTTCAGGTAGCTGTAAAGAGCAATAAGGTCTTCTCTCAGCCTCTTATCCAGGCTAACAAACCCCAATTCCCTCAGCTGCTCCTCATCAGATCTAATAACCCAAATTAAGCAGTTGACCTCATGAGCTTTTCTGTGCTGTGAAAAGACATGCACAGTTCCTTATTACACTGCAGGATTCTACATGTGGTACAAAACGTGTGGCTGGTAACCTTCCCTTGGAATTTTTGAGCAAGCAGTGGGTATTGAGTAGTTATGCAATCTTCCCCACAAAGGTAATGAGCAGTAACTAAGTAAAATCAATCATTTTGTTCTTCTCCTCAGTCATTATTGCTTGCCTGCAAGAAGCAAGATTCCTTTTTAGGTTCTGGAAAACAGCTGTTTCTGCAAATCCCTTTGCTTAGTTTACAGCTAAAGTCTCCCAAAGGACACCTATATCATCAATAGTACCTCAATATGAAGGAAGATGTTTTCAGGATTAAGTTTTGCTCTTTTTGATGTTGTGTGCAAATTATTAGGACATTTGCTAAGCACTGGGACTGCTACAGGTGCACAGTCTCAGCTTGCAGTAGAATTCAACTATTTTGGTTTAAGTTTTGCTTGTCTGTTACATCTCACCTCTTCTGCAATTCTCTTATCTGACAGCATAACCATAGTGATCTTAGTGTGAGTGTGGCCCTCACTGAACCTGCTCTGTTTGTGTAAGACAGAAACCAATAATTTTAAATGAGTTTTCTTCACACTTACCCTTTCAAGGCACATTTTAAACATCTGATTTCTTATTTCCACCTCAAGCTTCTTGAGACACTACAACAACAGATTCAGTTCTGTTCCTCTTTTCCCTACATGGACCTCAAAGATAACTCTACAAGTTACTTCTCCATAAGTAGAGTTTACAGTGTCTATTGACACTTATGACCATCAGTCATAACATATTCCACTTTCTCTCAGGTGCAGATTGCAGCAATAGAGGTGCAGTTTATATTTGATTATACAAAGTTTTTCTAGCGTCCATTCTTTGCTTCAAAGTTCTCCTTTGACAATTGTCACCCCCATCTAGCACAACAATAACCTATGCAATTAATTTTGCTACTGCACAGTTGTATATCAGCATCCCTTGGCTGTGTCCAAAAAGAACCTCTGGGTTTTATCTAAAGTAATTTCTCCGCTAGCGGGTATTCTTCTCCAGACCTTATACTGCTGACAGTGTGCAATACAGTACAAAATCATTCTATCGGCTAGATGTGAAGGCATAGGCTGCAGCTTTGGGAAACCAACTCATGAAAGTTGCTTGGTGCACATGCAAACTGTCCTTGCTCTGTTGCATTGCACAGTGTGCCTACATCAGTAACAGTCTCTATGCACAGGCATGCGATCCATGCTGCTAAATTGTTAGTGAGTTCCTGGTCAGTTTTGATCTGTGCAAAAAATGCCCATGCATGGACAGGAGGGCCTAGACCAGGAACCCTGCCTGATGGTCTGTTTGCACACAACTGTCCTCCTGCCCTGCAGGGCTTGGCTGCACTGGCTCTGAGCTGTGTTGTGCAACCTTGCTTCAGGACTACAGAAGTATTTGTCTTACTTTGGTTGCTGATTGAGTTAGAGGCAAGAAGTCTAGCTGGATATTCATAATACGCTCAGCTATTTCTAACACATGAGCCAGTAAAATTCATTCCATGTTCTTTACAGCGGTCTCCAGAAATTGTCAGTGCAACCTACAAGTGTGTGATCTGCCAGCTCAGAATTGCTTTCTTGGTGGCATGCCTAGTAGAAACTGAAAGCCAGCATGAACACAGCCCTCATACATTTTCCATACACTCACATTAATTTCAATCTTCCTCCTGGCTTCGATTGTTATTGCTAGGTTATAGTCAAGGAATGAATTCAGCACAAACAATGCCATAATTTCTTTGATGATAAAGTCTAGCAATCTTTTGCAAACACGTATATTTTTCCTGGGCAGGCAGGAGATAAAGCAATAGGATCCTCTAATTCCTTACACAATTAATTCAAAAGTCAATTGAAAGACTCTCATTCATTTAAGTGGGATTTATATTAGGACATTACACCTATAGAATAAGGTATGAAAGGTACATGAGAGGAGACTTGTGATCTTCCTTCTTATTGTAACTGGTTTAAATGCTTACAAGGTATGAGATGAATATTTTTCTGGTAACTGAATCAGATCCACTTCACTTCATGAATTTATCCTGTTAGCTTAATGTTACTCACTTTAAACAAGGTAAAAATCAACTCTGCCAGGACAAAACTAGAGTATTTTAACTGTGACCTTACAGGAAATAGGGACTTAATTCTCCTCCTCTACTGGCACTGGTATGTACTGGGGGCAGTTTGGAGCTCCTTGCTTCAAGAAAGAAATGAAGGTGGTAGAGCATATCCAGGGGAGTGAAGAGACTGGGCAAGGGACTGGAGGGAAAGTCTGATGTGGAGAGGCTGAGAGAGTTGGGTTTTTTTAGCCTGGAGAAAAGGAGACTCAGGTGGGACCTTCGCCCTGTCTGAAGGGAGGTTGTAGTCAGGGGGAGGTCAGACTCTTCTCCCAGGCAACTAGCACCAGGATGAGGGGGCAGAGCCTGAAGCTGCACCAGGGGAGGTTTAGTTTGGGTGTTAGGAAGCCCTACCTCATGGAATGGGTGATTAGACACTGGAATGGATTGCCCAGGGCAGTGGTGGAGTCCTCATCACTGGAGGTGTTAAGGACAGACTGGATGTGGCAGTTAGTGCCCTGGTCTGGCTGATGCGATGTTAGATCATGGGCTGGGCGTGATGGTTTGAGAGGTCTTTTCCAACCTCAATAATTCTGTGATTCTGTGAATGTGTTGTGACATTTATGAAACTCATAACAGCAGGTTTTCAGGCAGACATAAAAGAAAATAACCTCTTTGCTACTCTGAAGCATAAAATCAAATTAAATACAGATTTCCCAGCTTCCTCCTGACTAATTAATCTCAAATTGGTATCAATGTGTTGAAATAACAATGGTTCACTGTGCCAGGGAACACGCTTTCCCAGTTCTCTTCTTTTTATTGCATTTGGGTTGGTTTTCTTTGTCTTCTGAACTTCAGCTGCTTTGGGTGTAAAGTGATCACGGCTCAGCTCAGGTTAAAAAGTGGAATCACTGTCATTCTTTGTTAAACAATTTCATTACTGTGCTATTTAGAAAAGAAAATTAAATAATTGAAGCTGATGCTCATCTAAAAAGTTATAAAAATACCTTTGTGAGGCTTTGAATTACCAAGTTTGACAGATTTCTTATTTAAAGATGTGTAAGATACTGGTTTGGCTTTTGAACTGATGGACAAGGAGAACCAGCTTGGTCTCTGAAAACCATGGAAGAAGGGAAATTCTGCCACTCTTGCACAACACTGAGGTGCTTCTATAATACAATAATACATATTGTAATACAAGAGTATTACAGGAGCAGAACTGAAGCTGAACTGTGAGTGTAAGAGACTGTATTGAAAGTGCAAGTTGGACTGCAAATCCTCTGTATAAGGTCATGACGCAGGAAAAAAGAGAATTCATGCTGGTTTTCAGAGTGGTTCTACTGGGTATCAGAAACAATTCTATTTACTTGGAAACTGTGCAAATTGAGGTGTGGATTATGAATAAATAATAAACTGGCTTGACTGATGTTATTACACTTTGGTTTTCATGGTTGTTGGTTTCATAAAGTGTTTTTAGACCTAGAAAGTTCTGTATTGGTTTAATTTTTAATATGGAATGTGCAGTGTGCTTTCTTAAGTGAAGATGAATGCAGTTTTGGCAGTTTTGAAGAGATATAGTGATGAGACAACAGCATGAATAATTTCAACTCATTACATGAAGATGGGCAGAAGTTTTGGTATCTCTGGATTATTGTAAGTAGAAATATTTGGTTGCATTAGCATACTAATGGCTGTGCCTTTTTGGAGAAGAACAGAGGCTAGTTTTTTTTAAGAAGGGACACAGTGGTGAGCAACCCATGCTACAATGTTCCAAAGGTCCTGAGTCTTCCCAGCTTTAATTTATTTAAAAGTTCACAGTGGGGACTGAGTGATTAGCTAGGGGAAATGAGCCAGGATTGATAATGATGGGGTGGCTGAGCTAAACATAAGCTAAACATAATGAGTCAGCAAGGACTGCAACTAAAGAAAGAGTACAGTTGAGAGGGAGCTCCCTATGGAGTTCTGCGAAAAAGAGGAGGAGGTGACCAGTACTGGCAAAGGCGAGGAACTATAGAAGCTTCCTTCAAAAGATGACATAACATAGGAGGAGAACATAATGGCCGAGAGAATGGAACTAGATATGGGAGATTTCACATTTCTGTAGGAGAATCTAAGGGCAGCCAGTGCAAACTCATGTCCTCATAGGAAAACTACCAGGCAAAGCTCTCATTAGGCAGATAGAAAATACTGCCTGTGTTGCTACATGGGTAAAAATCAGTTGTCAAATAATGCTTTTCTTTTAGGGAAATGTGACTGTCACTGGAATACCTTTATCAGATTTTGTTTGCTGTATTTTAGAGTTTGGACTCATTTGCTAACAATAAAATTGCTGTAATTTTAGGGAGCTTCACAGCAATCAAATTGATGACTAGGATGAGAAGCTCAACTAGAAAGCCTGCAGTTGTCTTTCTCTTAGTCTGACTGTGATGATTATAATCCTGTCATACAAAAAGAGTCCATCTTTTTGTCTGGGATATCAGTGTCAGCAAATATTCCTTCTCTGCATAACTGTTAGAGTTCTAGCCTCTTCCATGATTACCTGAAACCACTGAAGCATGGGCTCTGCAGTGTGCTCACCACATTGCCATACATCATCCTTATTCTTTACTTTTTCAACTACAGTGGGTTACATAGGTGTGAAAAAAATCTTTATATAAGAACAACACTAATAAGAAAAGGAAGATTTTGCCCTTAAAGCACTCTCAGTTTCAAGCAGGCACAGTTATTCTCAAAGGATGGTGCTTTTTAGGGTTATCAAAGGACAGTGAGCTATGGTCCCTTTTAAACTAGTAGTTTAAGTCCAAAACAAAATACAGGCAAGGGAGATGTTATGTACATTATTGTGATCATTAATAGTCTTTTCTTTCCATGTAACATCAGTTTACTTTTAAAAAATAACAGAAAAATTAGTTTGTTTGTTTTTTTTAAGAAGGGACATTATTGCTACATTTTGCAAACAAAATGGGTTAGGAAGCATCATGTGGCCAGCTGGAATGATGAAACAAATGTCTGTATTAATAAATTCATCCATGCTGCAAAATAAGGTGATCACATACAAACAGGTAGCTGTCAGCAGTGCTTTGCCAGTTCCAACTAATCCAGAACCAGGGCACTAACTGGGGCAAAACTGTGCCAGGAGACATGCTAATACTTCCAGAGTATACATGACTTCATGACAATGCTTGAGATCATGTTTTCCTACATAGGCAAGTAGAACACCTTGGCTTTGTTTTATTACCCAGTAAAACATGTGATGTGGTGGATCCGATCTCAGACAGTGGCTAAGTCCCCACCCAACCACTTGCTGACTCCCTTCAGTAAGATGAGAGAGATAAAATCACAACAGCAAAACAGAAAAAATTGTGGATTGAGCTAAAGACAGTTTAACAAGAGAAAGAAAAAAACAAACCCTGTACCAAGTGAGGGAAAGGCTGCCATTCACCACCTCCCACCAGCAAACTGTTGCCCAACCACAGTCCAAGAACAGCTACTGGTGAAAGACCACCACTAGTTTTATTGCTGAGCATGTTGTCATATGGTATGGGATATCCCTTTGAGCATCTGGTGTCAGTTGCTCCAAGTGTGCCCCCTCCCACAGTCTTGCCCATCCCAGCCTACTTGTTGGCAGGGCAGCAGAGAAATGGGGAGAAGGGTTTGATGCTATTAAAGCCTTGTTCAATAACCACAGCACCATACAGACCACTGAGAAGAACAGTTAACATCACAGCCAGACCCAGTACAGGAACCAAATCCTGAAACCAAGTGGAATGTGTGTTGGTGTGTGTTCACATATGCCTCGAGAAGAACAGAGGGTTTTGATTCATATAGTCACAGATTCATAGAATATTGGAAGGCACCTCAAGGATCATCTGGTCCAACCCGTCCAGCTAAAATTAGAGTTTCAATCAGTGTCTAATAAGCATGATAAGCTGAGTCTGAAACTATCCAATGTAGGGCAATCAACCTCTTCCCTTGGGAGATGATTTTAGTGATTAATTGTTCTAATGGGGAAGAATTTTCTTCTGGACTCCAGTCAGAATCTTACCAGTAGTAACTTAACACTCATCATGTTCCATGGGACTCCTTGTGAAAAAAGGAGTGGTGAAGAACAGGATCACCAATTTGGACAACCAAGAGTGCCCTCATTCACATACAACGCAGTCAATGGAATGTGATTAGGCAACAGCATCATGAATCTTATTAATTCCTCCTACGGACACTATTCATTTGTAATTACTTTAATGCAGTAGCCATGGGTTGTTTCAGAGGCCTTTCATCTCTTTCTTCATATTGTGTGGAAATCCACGTAATAGTGATGAAACTACCTCATCTACTGAATGAAATTTCAATTCCCAATAGAGAGCTTTATTTTATGGAAAAACATAGCTAAAAGAAATTAAGCTATAGAATCTTTCTAAAGACAGGAGACTGAGTAGTTACAGGTTTCTAATGATATTACTAAAATCTTTTGATTTTCACATAAAAGAAACATTGTGTTGCAATAAATGTGCATGCAATAGGGAAATCAAAGGAAGTCATTCTGGAGACACTCTGAGGCTCTGCCTGACAATCGGTTCTGGTCACTGAATGCCATGGCTACTGGCATGATGGCTTATTACATAATTTATGGATGTTGAAAGAAAAAAGCAACAGTTTTGCCTACCAGAGGGATGCTGTGATCATGCATGTATATAGAAGACTGACTAAGAATGAAAAGGAAAACAATAGGCTAAAAAGTAAACTTTTCCATTCATTCATCTCTTGACATCAGTTTCCATTCATCCCTTACACAAGAAAGCAAACTGTCAGCATTGGGGTTTTTATATACAAGGTAAAACCAATGCTGTGGTTTTATTTGTCTTCCAGCAAGGAGGAAATTCTGTGAGGTAGCACATTCATTCCCTTCTCTTTACCTGCTGTGTTACAAACAGGGGGATGGAGCACCTCTGCTATGAGGACAGGCTGAAGGGATGAGGGTTGTTCAGCATGGAGAAGAGAAGACTCTGGGGGGCCTGACAGAGATCTTCCAGTCCCTGAAGGGGGCTATAAGAAGGCTGATAGGGACTGTTTATGAAGACCTGGGGTGATAGGACAAGGGGCACTGACTTCACATTGGAGAAGGACAGAATGAAATGGGCTGTTAGAAAGAAGTTCTTTAGCAGGAGGGGGGTTGAGCACTGGAACAGGTTGTCTGGGGAGGTAGTTGGGGCCCCATCCCTGCAGAACTTCAAGGTGAGGGTGGACAAGGCTCTGGGCAACCTGCTGTAGTTGTGGGTGTCCCTGCTTCCTGCAGGGGTGTTGGACTAGATGACCTTTGGAGGTCCCTTCCTTCCTGAGCCAGTCTATGATTCTAAGATTCTATGATTATGATCATGACAAAATACTGTTTATGACAAAATTGTGTGGCATTGTTCACAACATTTTCTTTCATCTGATTATTAAAATTTGTGAAGTTGTGGTTATTAAAGAGAAACACTCTAACTACTCATGCATTTTAAAGGAATAAAGATTGAAGTGATTTTTGTAAAGCCATCAGATGCAGGAGGAGGCACTTGAACTAGTTAAAACTCCTGTATAATGCTATTTCAAGCCAGATTTCTTGTTTAAGAATAACAGCAATCTGTTTATCTGCCCTGGTGTCCCTGCCTGCGTTCCACTGCTCTGTTTCTTCTCATGAAGTTACCAAAAAGGTTTAGCTGAGCCGTTCAATCCCTGGGATACAAAAGCATGTGAAATGAGACGAATGCACTCCTGTTAACACAATCTGGAGGAGGAGCCGGGTCATGGTTAGTGTTTGGACAGTACTGACCCCTCACAGATACCAGACAGCACATGGTCTACATACGCTGTATTCTTCATTTGGGTATCACAGAATAGAATTAGACATTCCTCATGTTGCACGGGATGATCAAGTCCAAACATCAATCCTATTCTACAAAGTTCACCCCCATCCAAATGACCTTTAAGTACATTCAGGGATGGTGACTCAATTCCTACCCTGGGCAGCCTATTCCTGTGTCACTGTTTCTATATCACTACAAGGCATCTTGTTTGGACCCCAAAGCTTTCTGAAAGGCCGCTTACCTAATGGTTTCACCTTTTCTTAATTCCTAGAGAATCTAAGAACATGAGTGTCGTGCTGAAGAAAAGAAGGTTCCCAAGAAGGAAGGAAAAATTTTGTGGAGGACATTGAAGCTCTCAGCAAGACAAGCAACAGAGAGAATTAGCAACATGACATCTTTCTCCTGGTTTGCTGTAGCCATGCTGATACACAATGCTAGCTAAGGAATTAGAAGATCTTCCCATTTAAGTCACTTACAGCACCTTAATTTCTGCTATTTGAGTGAGAAGTGGAGAACCAGAAAATATACACAATCAGCTTGAAGAAGGTCATTCTGATTTCTGAGCTGTGTACGTGCAAGGAAGAGGTGTACAAAGCCCCCATTGTTTAAGATGCACTTTATTCATGTATCTGTGCATTTTTCACGTCAAAGAAGATGGTTTGGGATTCCCTTATTTATGTGGGATATTTAACCCTCTGCTCCACTCCAAACAGCACAGGCAAAGGAAATGCTGTGTAAGAAGGTGATTATATTCCCTAACACAGTATCTAAGATCACTGCATTAATTAACATATATTTCACCAAAGACAGACAGACTTAAATCAAAACTACCTCTTTATTATTGCCTTTAGTCCTGGGTTTTGAACTGTCTATACTCAAACTGGAGCCTGCTTTAGAACCTCCTTAAGAGAAGATTACCAGGACTGGTGCAGAGCTGAGTGCTCTAGGATACCTGGTAAACATGACTGCTAATAACATGATCAGGTAGGGTGATGCCTCATCAGAGGTTTAATTCTAGTAGTGTCTTTACCTCAGGAGGTTTAATATAGCTGTGAAGGTAAGTAAGGCAGGGAAACCCAGGCAGGCAAAGAGCAAGCACATTTCTTGAAGGCTTCTTTTATGTATTAGTCAAAGAGCAAACAGAACTGCTCAGTTTACAAACCCACTAATTTAACTTCACCCCACACATCAGAAGGAGTGATTCTGCAGGGATACTTCCCCAAATCTATCAGTACTTAATAAATTACTCATGGGTTCCTGACTGCCTCTTGTCATCGATTTTAGCTCTCATCAGCTCTAAGTGTGCTGCTGCTTCCTGGCTCTTACCCTTCATTAATATCACCTTCTCAATCCATGCTAGACACAGAGCTGCTAAAGATAAATTGTTTTCAGCCTTTGGGGGTGGTAGTGCTACGACAGCTTTATGGTAAGTGCTTGTTCCTAACTACTTTAGAACTACTGTTGAATCAACTGCAGTCAGATGAGGCGGATATTTTGTGGAGGGGATTTTTCCTCTCTCTCTTTCTCCTGTAAATAACTTTGCTATTTTTGGCCATTAAAAATAATTTAAAAGTATATTTTGGATTATTTTGCTTCTAGTTGGCCAGTTGTAAGGAAGTTTACAGTCTATATGTGGCACAAAAGCATTGGTTCATATTACTAATGTGTTGGGGTTTTTAAAAACCCTTTTCTGGAGAGAACACTCTTTCTGATGACTCAATTGATCATGAACATTTTATAGACATTCCCAAACTTCCTCTTATCGTTTCTTCTTCTAAATCACAAACCATCCATTATTAAATATTCAATTAGAGCAATTGCAGAGTTTTGAATATTTGTAAGAAAATTGCTGGTGCTTAAAAACATAAGGACGTTGTGATAAAGCTGAAGTGATGACACTTTGGCTTGGTACCACAGCACTTGGGGTTTTGCATAACACATCCAACAGGATGCAGTTGATCATCTGTAATTTTGTCTGAGTGTTGGATACAAATGAATCGGTCTCATCTGTGGTGCTTTTTAAAATTTCCTTGCAGTTATTATGAGGGACTGTGAAGACAAACAGCTCAGCTCAGGATAACAAATAATGTGATTTGCATTCAAATACAATTTTAAGTGTTAGAACTAGGATGCTCAACACTTTATTTTTAAGTCACTGATACATCACAAAACTGCAATGGGGATCTCAATGGGGAACTACTATTGAAAGTAGTTCAAAGAGGTTTAGAATGGATTGCAGAATAGGCTGGCTGCTGGGTGCCTTGGATGCTGTCCTAGCTCAGGAAATGTTTTGATTTTTGAGTGCAAAAAGTCTGGAAGTCATACCAGAGATAGTATAGGGACAGGGAATGGATGATTCTAGTGCCTATATGTCTGGTTAATGTACACAGCACAGGAAATTAAGACAGGTCACTAATCTGATCCAGTACTGCTGTTCTTATATTCTAAAGCTGGCAGGTAGCAAATTTCTATTCAATAATTTTAAAAGTCAGGTCAAATCATGAGGCAAATTCTTCCATGACAAAGAAAATCCCTTTAATCTACACTGTCAAGAAGAATAGTTCAAGTTGTCAGTAAAACCCGTCCATGCAAGTAGTCCAAACCAGCACTGGCTGCTTTCATTCCTGTGCTGTCCAGTAATCCCATCCCTACTTCATTAGAACCACTGTTCTTCAGTCTTGTAGTCTTTGCCTCCACTAAAAAATCTAAGTTTCAGACCTACTGTTCTTACATGAAATAGTTTGATGAAATATAACCCAACAGCCCTTAGAAGAACAAGATTCGTCTACTTTCATACAGTTATCTGTTCCTCTGTGAATTGAATTGCCTTTTCATTCAACCAATTAGGCAGGTCCAAGGTGTAGTCCTATTTCCTGCTGGTTTGTGGGCATTTTTCATACAGAAGGATATAATGAGTCAGAAATGCAAACCTTCCAAATAAGTGGAATCACACAGATTTATAGAGTCTGGAAGAGACATCTAAGATCATCAAGTCCAGCCCATGATCTAACATTACCACAATCAGCTAGACCATGGCACTAAGTGCCATGTCCAGGCTTTTCTGAAATGCCTCTAGAGATGGAGACTCCACCACTGCCCTGGGCAGTCCATTACAATGTCTGATTACCTGTTCTGTGAGGAAGGGCTTCCTGACATCGAACCTAACCCTCCCCTGGCACAGCTTAGGTAGAAATCACTTATTAGGTACTGAACATTTGTACACTGCAAATGCAGGCAGGGAAACTGTTCAGTGCCTGGATGACCCGGAGTAATTTTTGTTCTGTACCTGTCTATATTTGCCTTTTCCCAACTATGAAACAGTAATGATCACACATACCCCACACAAAACCCATTCAGACCTGAAGAGGAAAAATTAGATGTCCAAGGATACAGAATATGTGATATATATGATATACATTATAATATATGTATGACATATGTAGTATGTGCATTATATACACCTCCAATGATAGCATCATATACATTGTATATAATGACATTATATCATATATATAATACATATATATATACTTGGAGTTCCAGGCAACAGGTCTGATGAGGAGCACCTGAGGGAGCTGGGCCTGTTGAGGCTGGAAACGAGGAGGCTGAGGGGAGACCTCACTACGCTCTACAAGTACCTGAAGGGACACTGTAGAGAGGTGGGTGCTGGTCTCTTCTCACAGGTCATCAGTGATAGAACAAGAGGGAAAGGCCTCAAGTTACACCAGGGTAGGGTTAGACTGGACATTACAAACATTTTTGTTACTGAAAGAGTCATCAGACACTGGAAGAGTTTGCCCAGGCAGGAACTTGAGTCACCATCCCTGGAGGTGTTTAAATGTTGTTTAGATATGGTGCTTAGAGATCTGATCTGGGTAGGGTTAATGGTTGGACTTGATCTTGAATGTTTTTTTCCAACCTAAATGATTCTAGGATGTGATATGTGTTGTACATTATATATATATAATGGTGATGACATGTTATGGTTGGAGCAATTTGATTTCAAGCAGAACTTATCTTTCTTTTTTTTCCTGGTAACTTTTCCTTCAAGGAGAAGAATGAGGCTTAGGGGAATGCCTGAAATATCCATTACAAGTCAAACACCTACATATCTAACAGATGTTTGCATGTGAGGACATTTTATCTTTCTATCAATCATTCAGTCAATAGAATAATGCAAGAGTGAGAGACAGAGATTTTATAAAAAATCTAAATAATAAGCAGAACAACACTGCCACAGGGATTAGTTCAGACACTACAAAACCAGCTCTCTGTCTTGTTGATATTATTTTACTTTCTGCTGTTCTACCTAATTGAAGCATCCAGCCTTAGCAAGACGTTTAGAGTCAACAAAAGCGAAGTAGCAAGTCCATGGAGGCTCTCACCACGCTATTTCAAATCTGTGGCTATTTACAAACATGGGTAAAATTGCTTGATTCAAGATTTAATAACTGAGCTCCTGGAAGCTAGGCCAAGAAATCGGGCTCTTTACAGCAGTTTTGCTGTGTAGCAGCTTCCTGACATTTATATAAAATTTTCTTCTTTCAAAATGAAAACCAAAGTCACTTTTCTGCCACTTCTTTACCACTGGAGTCTTGTTTGAGAATGAAGTTGCTGTGATATTGTTTTAAGTATGGGCTTACGGTTTTTGGGTTTGTTTGTCTGGAGGTTTTATTTTCATTGTTTGAAAAAATACATAGGATTCCTGAAATTGCTTTTTGGAAAAATATCTCTAATGTAGTCTTACAACATATTTGTAGCTAGTAAAATATACCTCGAGGTGTTTGGATTTCTTTAGCACTGCTGTTTAACAACTAAATGAATAAGACATTCATTTAGGATCAATTTTCTTTTAACAGAAACATAGAATCATGGAATTGACTGAGTTGAAAGGGAACTCTGGAGGTTATCCAGTCCAACCTCCCTGCAGGAAGTAGGAACATCCTCAACTAGACCAGATTGCCCAGCGCTTTGTCCAGCCTCCCCTTGAAGATCTCCAGGGATAGGACCTCAGTTCCTCCCTGGGCAATCTGTTCCAGTGTTTAACCTCCCCTCCTGCTAAAGAATTTCCTCCTAACAGCCTATTTCAATCTGCCCTTCTCTACTGTGAAACCCACCTTGTCCTATCACTCCAGGCTTTTGAAAACAGTCCCTCTGCAGTCTTCTCGTGGCCCCGTTCAGGGAGTGGAAGATTGCTCTCAGGTCCCTCCAGACCCTCCTCTTCTCCAGGCTGAACAACCCTAGCTCCCTCAGCCTGTCTTTGTAGCAGAGGGGCTGGAACCCCTGATGATTTTTGTGATCTTCTCCAGACCCACTCCAGCAGGTCCATGTCCTTCCTGTACTAAGGGCTCCAGAACTGGATGCAGGACTTCAGGTGAAGTCTTAGCAGGGCAGAACAAAGAGGCAGAATTCCCTCTCTCGATCTGCTGACCACGCTTTTTCTGATGCAGCCCAGGATAAGATTTGCCTTCTGGGCAGCAGCTGCACACTGGTGGCTCATGTCCAGATGCTCATCCACTAATACCCCCATGTCTTTTTGCACAGGACTGCTCTGCAACAAGTCTTCCCTCAGCCTGTAGTGATACCTCTCATCACCCCAGCCCAGGTGCAGGATCCTGCACTTGGCCTCGTTGATGTCTAAAGGAAGAATATGGAAAAAGAAATCTTGCAACAGTGCTGCCCTCAGGATGAATTCATTGGGGTGAATTATCAGGGAAAGAGGAAGCTTCTGCAGGTAACTACTTAGCTTCAGGTTTCTGCAGTGGGTACTAAAGGCCATTGTGAGGATCTTGCTCTATCTATACACTTCAGCAGCACAAGCATCTTGTAGTCTGACAACATCAGGCAAAGGTTCTGTGTATGCCACAGATAACAGTAAGCTGCACAGGTGACATTAATACCTTCCCAGAGTGATGATGGAAGGATGCAATAAACTACAAGAGGCTTTTCCTATCAAAAAGCTGGACAGAAAAAGATGAGATTGGATAAGGCCAAACTTATGGTGAGGCTTCAGGAACAAGAGAGGGGGAAAAAAACAAGCAGCAGCATTTAGCTACTGCAGTTCAGTCTTGCTGAACATTGTAAATGCAGAATGTTGAAAGCAGATACTAATAAAAGATAACTGATAGCATCAGAGACACCAGTTTGCCAGCACAGCTTCAGTTAGACCCAGATCTCACCCTAGGAAGAGTAATATCACAAGAAGCCATAAAAAATAGCAACACAGTTTACATGTTAGCAGTTTAAAAGGAACTTTATCAGGCAATACTCAGCTAAAGACAAAGTCACAACCATAACTGTGAACAAATTAGCTGAAGCCCATTGGAAAGCTGTTCATTTATAATGACATGCAGACAAAAGCATGCTCAGTCTGTAGCTCACTGAGCATTCATCTGAATGCTGGTGACCACAGCATTAGCACAGCCTGATGGTAATGCGTGTTCCTGGCAAACCCACCTCACTGAAGGATCTGCTTCATTGTACATCTGCATCCAAGCCTTCCTCGGGAATTACACAATCACAGAATATCAGGGGTTGGAAGGGACCTCAAAAGATCATCTGTTCCAATCCCTCTACCAGAACAGGAAAAGCTGTATATATAATGGATGTTTGCTGTAAGACTTCGAGTGGGTCCAGAGGGAGACATGAAAATGATCAGAGGGCTGGAGCCCCTCTCTTATTAAGACAAGCTGAGGTTATTCAGCCTGAAGAGAAGATGACTCCAGGGGGACCTGATAGTGAACTTCCAATCCCTGAAATACACCTGTCAGAAAGCTAGGGAAGACTGTTCACAAGGGTAGGGAACAAAAGAATTAGGGGCATGGTTTGAAGCTGGAAAAGGGCAGATTTAGGCTGGACAGGNTACACCTGTCAGAAAGCTAGGGAAGACT
>VZRI01003380.1:19538-45324 GCA_013397515.1 Upupa epops
TGGACTGGATGATCTCTCGAGGTCCCTTCCCATCCCCAGTGATTCCATGATACTGGTGTAAGTATTGTCATGGGTTAGGAACTCATTCAGCACTAGCTTGGGTATCACCCCAAACCCTGGAACACCAAGGAACTCAACTTATTTCACCCTAACTCTCAAATCAGACCGATTTCAACCTCACCACCCTATGAGACCTCAGATCACTCCCTGGGATTTAATGTGGCCAGAGAGTCAGCCCAGGAGATCAATCTGAAGGGACACCTAGAGCCCAGGGCTGCAATTAAGGGGGGGTTAAATATCTTGAAGAACAGCATCCACAGCCTCTCTGCACAATCTGTCCCCGCGTTCTGGAAGCTTTTGGTTCAGTTTGAATGGAATGTCTGAGTGCCAAAGCTGAAAAAGCCCTGCTGCTGACTCCAACCTCACTAATATTATCAGCTCCATCAGCACCAGAAAGTCAATCAATGTCAAGCTGCCTGTTCGACTAGCAGAGCTAACGCGAGCGACGCACAGAGCAGGTCTGAAAAGCAGGCGGAAGAGATGCATCAGCTCATCACACAGATTCAGAGGGGTTCTTTAACACTCGAATTTTGACAAAACATGTCATTATCCCTTTCTTTCTCTTCAGTCTTAATTGCTGAAAGCTCGTCGGAAGACAAACAAAATATTAATGAACAATCGCTCTGCGGCGTGAACAGCTTCCACCCACAGCACTCTTCCCCCATTCAAATCACATCCTCCTTCTCTTCAGCATTTCTACCATTGTGGCTAATACCACATTGGCAGGAAATTCAATTAAATTATCAGTATTTTTCAGGGAGAAGACTGAAACACGGGAGACAAGTGGGACAACAGGAGAGCGAGAGAGGGGAAACACAGCGAGGGGGCACCCACTGCTTGGCTGCCACAGTCAGCTGAACAGCAACAGGAAAGAGAGCTGAAGGGTATATGAGTGTTCTGACAGGACAAGGGGCACGGGGTGCCAGCTGGAACAGAGGAGGGTCCCTCTCAATCTCAGCAGGACCTTCTTCCCAGGGAGGGTCCCGGAGCACTGGACCAGGCTGCCCAGGGGGTTGTGGAGTCTCCTTCTCTGCAGACTTTCCAGCCCCGCCTGGCTGTGTTCCTGTGCCACTGGGTCTGGGGGATCCTGCTGTGGCAGGGGGGTTGGACTGGGTGATCTTTCAAGATCACTTCCCATCCCTAAGGATTCTCTAACTTCTTCCCAGGGAGGGTGATGGGGCACTGGAGGGGGATGCCCAGGGGGGTTGCAGAGTCCCTATCTCTGGAGACATTTGAAACTCGCCTGGGCTTGGTCTGGGTGATCCTGCTGTGGCAGGGGGATTGGACTGGATGATCTTTCCAGGTCTCTTCCCATCCCTAAGGATTCTATAGCTCTGCAGCAGGCATCACCTGTGATGAACTGTGTCGGCGTCATCCATCAGGCGCGCCGTCTACACGCAAGACAAACACTCTACATCACGATTACCAGTTAGTTTTATAGGATCTTTATTAATTTTAGTTGTAAGGGCGAGCTCCTGGTCAGGAACCAGCAGGTCTATTCTGTTTGTCCTTTATGAATAGGAAATCAACTCCAACAATATTTCTGTGCTCGAGCCCAAGGCTACGTGTTAAGATTTTTTAGTCGAGGGTAATATTTCATAATGCATTTTACAGCGTGAGCATCTTGACTGCAGGGTTCAGGCAGCCTGTTCTTGTTTTTCTTTTCCATTCAGAGCTTTTCTCAAATTTTTTCTACCCAAATTTGCCTTTCAAAATCAAAGCAATTACTTCTCAGCAACACAGAGCCTTTTAATTCACCTCGCTATCTTCATTAAGTAGAATCCTAATAACTTCAGCCTCTATTACAAGCGAAATCAACAAAAGGCAGGCTTATTTTTTCCATGAAAATCACCCTAGAAGACACCAATAATATGAAGAGCATCCCTTTCTCAAAGATACAAGAGTTTTCTGGAATAGAAACCTCCTGGGGGGTATGATGCCCCCACTCATGGGTCGTTGGATGCAGGGTGTGATCCCCCCTCTCTGGGTAACAGCACAACAGACCAATCCTGGGTGGAAAGGAGCTCCTAGACCTCCCAGTCCAACCATCCCCACCCCAACAAAAAACCTCAGTCCCTGAGAGACTGACAGACACAGCCTGACCCCCTCCCTGCTGCCACTCGAGCAGGGTGGGAAGCACCATGGCTACAGGGTTCTTCAACACCTCCAGGCAGGGGGACTCCCCCCCCTCCCTGGGAAGGCCCTGCCAGTGCCCAACCACTCTGGCTGCAGAGAATCTCTGCCTCAGAGCCAGTCTGACCCTCCCCTGCCTCAGCTGCAGAGCAGTGCCCCTGCTTCTGTCAGCAGGCACCAAGGAGCAGAGGCCAACAGCCACCCCTCCACAGCCTCCCTGCAGGGAGTTGGAGAGGGCAGGGAGGTTCCCCCTCAGCCTCCTCTTCTCCAGAGTCACCCTGCCCAGCTCCCTCAGCCTCTCCTCATGGGACTGGTTCTCTCAACCCCTCACGAGAGAGCTTGGTAGCTCTGCTCTGGACCCGTTCCAGCATCTCCCTGTCTCTCCTGTAAAGAGAGGCCCTAGCTAGGGTGTCACTCAGTACCTTGGAAAAGTCAAATGCAGTCTGTGAAAAGCAGTGGCCAAGAGCATCACAGCCCCCTGTTTAGCAATTGTGGACCCTGCCTCCCCTATTCTCTGGGGCAATAGTGACAGCTCCTGCAGTGGACCAGAACACAGAGGCACCCCTTCAGTGCTCCTGGCTCCTACTTTCACACAACCACTGCACCCAGCCCCCTTGGATGCTCAGTTAATATTCCCATGGGATCACAGAACACCCCTGGAAGGGACCTCCAAAGGGCATCCAGTCCTACCCCCCTGCAGTGAGTGGGGACATCTACAACAGCATCAGCTTGCCCAGAGCTTTTTCCAGCCTCCCCTTGAAGCTCTCCAGGGATGGAGCCTCAACCACCTCCCCGGGCAACCTGTTCCAGTGCTCAAGCCCCCTCCTGCTAAAGAACTTCTTCCTCAATCAATTCCTCTTCTGCCATTCTATTTCCTCGTGTTGACACAGCCGTTTCTAGAAATTGCTTTCTCTGTTTTCTTTGCCCTGAACAAAGAGACACCGGTGTCTGCACAGGGATCGCTCCCAGGAGACCACGGAAAAATGACAGACACAGACAGCTACAGCATCCAGGAACCTCTCAGAACATCAAGCAGTAACAAAGCACTGACTCACAAGAAGCAAATCCTGCACCTGAGAATGCACAGCCCGAGAATGCAGCTCAGACCGGGATCCACCTGGCTGGAGAGTGGCCCTGTAGAGAGGGAGCTGGGGTCTTGTGGATAGCAAGCTCAACAGGAGTGAACAGAGTGCTGCTGTGGCAAAGAGGGCCAGGATGCTGGGCTGCTTTAGCAAGGGCATCACCAGCAGAGACAAGGATGTGATCTGGCCACTCTACTCAGACCACAGCTGGAGCACTGCTTTCAGTTTTGGTTCCCATCAGCCAAAAAAGATGCAGACAGGCTGGAGAGGGTCCAGAGAAGGGTGACCAAGATAATCAGGGGCTTAGAAGGCCTCCCATCTGAACAAAGGCTGAGAGAACTGGGTTTGTTCAGCCCTGAGAAGAGAAGACAGAGGGGGGACCTTACTGCAGGGTTCCAGTCCATCAAGGGTGGCTGCCAAGAGGATGGAGACTTTCTTCCACAAGCTGTAGAAAGTCCAACCATGAACCCTACTCTACAAGTTGTCCCCTAAACTCCATCCCCTAACACCACATCAAGTGACTCTTGAACACAACCAGATATGGTGACTCAACGACCTCCCCACGTAGCCTGTTCCAGCGGTCGACCACCCTTCCTGTGGAGATCAGAAGTGTAGAAATACCTAGGAAAATGCTTAAAAGAATGAGAGCCCTCTTCAGTAAATATTCATGCTCTAACATGAGCTACATAACTTTGACATCACTCAAGTCAGATGAAACCACTGCTATTCTTGGTGAACGCTGTAGCTATGCAAGTTAGAGCAATAATAACCAAGGCACTGGCTGAAAACAACAGGAGCAATGGTTAATTCATAGACCCAGAGAATGGTCAGGTTGGAAGGGACCTTCAAGATCATCTAGTTCCATGAGCAGGGACACCCCCCACCAGACCAGAGTGCTCAAGGCCCCAGCCAATCTGGCCTTGAACACTGCCAGGGAGCTGGGGGNTTCAGGGACTGGAAGGCTGCTCTGAGATCTCCCCAGAGTCTCCTCTTCTCCAGGCTGAACAGCCCCAGCTCTCTCAGCCTGTCCCTGTAGCAGAGGTGCTCCAGCCCTCCCCTCATCCTCGTGGCCCTCCTCTGGACACCTTCCCACAGCTCAGTCTCCTTCCTGTGCTGGGGGCTGCAGAACTGGATGCAGTGCTGCAGATGGGGTCTCACGAGAGCAGAAAAGAAGGGGAGGATCCCCTGCCATGTCTTACTAGTCTCCCATCTCTTGCTGCAGCCCAGGAAGCAGTTGGCTTTCGGGGCTACAAGCAAACATTGCCGGCTCATTTCGATTCAGAATTAAACATTTAAAAGGCATTAGAGATTTGATGGGGGACAAGATGCATGAATGAACATAAAACCACAATATGTTTCCATGATTTTAGTTTAATTGGGGTTACACTTCCATTGTGACAGAGAGACTGTTGGAAGGAACACGTTTAAAAGAGGTAATTGGAGGGGAAACCGATGAAAAGGGAGTTACACACAAAACAACTGATGAGGGTCACGTCCACAGCTATTCTCCAAGGTTAATTACCAATACACAGAGCTCATATAATTAAACCCAGGCTAAAGAAGTTGGGGGGTATTGTTTGTTTCCTTCACTTCACACTGATAAATCCTGCACTGCTGTAAACTTGACTTTGTAGGAAGAGGTTGGAAGTGCAGTGGTCTACAAGATGCTAGAGAATGTGATGGGTCTCCGGGAAGGAGCCATGGAGCTGCCAGGGAAAGAAATGTAGCTAAAACCACCACAAACACAGCCTTCAAACTCAATAGGTATGTGAATTCACAGAATCCTTAGGGACGGGAAGGGACCTCGAAAGATCATCCAGTCCAACCCCCCTGCCACAGCAGGATCACCCAGACCCAGTGGCACAGGAACACAGCCAGGTGGGGCTGGAACGTCTGCAGAGAAGGAGACTCCACAACTCCCCTGGGCAGCCTGGTCCAGTGCTCCGGGACCCTCCCTGGGAAGAAGGTCCTGCTGAGATTGAGAGGGAACCTCCTCTGCTCCAGCTGGCACCCAGTGCCCCTTGTCCTGTCCCCAGATGCCCTTGAGCAGAGCCTGGCTCCATCCTCCTGACACCCACCCCTCACAGATTGAGAGACAGCAATGAGGTCCCCCCTCAGCCTCCTCTTCTCCCAGCTCCAGAGCCCCAGCCCCCTCAGCCTTTCCAAAGCCTTTATGTTCACAGTACAATGAAGGAACAGAATTCCATCAAGTGCTTTTGGGAATTCCCATGTTTTAGGGTTGCAGAGAAAGAGAGGTGGTTAAATAAAACCTTGTCTGTGTGACACCTCTTCCTGTGGAGGATCGACTTCACCCCAACATATTCATTTAATAACATCTTAATATTTAAAGCATCTCTGCCGCTGCTAACAAGCATCAGACTGAGCGTCTTACACTACACTCAGAGCATTAAACACATCCTTAGATGAATATTTGAGTGAGTATGTAACAGGAATGGATTTGTCTGTCTGGAAAGAGAACGGGGACTACTTTTAATCATCTCTCGATCCCAGCACAGGGCTGTGTGCCTGGGGTGTCTTGCAGCAAATCTATGAGACTGTTTTCTCCTCTTGACCTTGAGACTCCTCTGCTCTACAGCTGAGGAATTTAAGAACATGAACTGCAGCTTGTCAGCTGCTTTTATCCCTTCCTCGAGTCTCCAACAGCATCGCCATGGACAGTGCTCATAAACTTCTGACCATCAAATTCTGTGATTCTCTAACTTTTCTTCCCAGGGAGGGTGATGGGGGCTGCCCAGGGGGTTGTGGAGTCTCCTTCTCTGCAGATGTTCCAGCCCCGCCTGGCTGTGTTCCTGTGCCACTGGGTCTGGGTGATCCTGCTGTGGCAGGGGGACTGGACTGGGTGATCTCTCCAGGTCCCTTCCCATCCCTAAGGATTCTCTGACTGGGTGTCACAGAAAGAAAGGGTAACCTCACAACACTTTGTCATTATAATAGAATAGGATGATTTTTCAGTCTAAACCCTAGGTTGAGAAAGACTACCATTCAGAAATAAATTAGGATCATATCATGGAGAGGTCAAACTTCCCCCTGCCACCCCCAGAAACACCATGGCCACTCTCAGGGTGGCCAGGCAGGTTGTGTTGAACTGCACTGTCAGGCACTACTGGGATGCATCTAGGAGAGGGTGACCACCAGAGCAAGCACAACTCTGCCACTCGCTCTCTAAAGACAAGAGAAATGGCCTTTCTAGAAGAAGAATCTGAGTTGATGTCTCAATCTTGAGTTAGAACTACATCCCCAAATGCTTTGCCATGCGCTGTCACCCAAGCCAGCTCCACATCAGTGACACTGCAAGGTCACCCCTCAGGCTCCTTTTTCATCCAAGCTCAAGAGCCCCAGCTCCCTCAGCAGGGAGATGCTCCCCTCCCTTCATCATCCCTGTGGCTCTGCACTGGAGTCTCTCCAGCAGCTCTGTGTCCTTCTGGAACTGAGGGGCCCAGCACTGCACACAAGATTCCAGATGTGGCCTCAGCAGGGCAGAGTAGAGAGGAAAACTGTTTGTTACCCTCAAACCTCCTTCCCTTCCACAGACGTCTCTACATCACTGCATGTTACAGCAGAAAACATTGCTTTGGGGTTTGTAGGTTCCAGCAGGAAGGAGGGGTCTCCACTACACCACCCACTCAGGTGCTGCCTGCACACTTCACTCCTCATTGTTCATGGGAAGGGATTAAGATCGCAGAGGTCAGCCTCTCAGCCGACATAAATCAACATCCTTTTGTCGTCTGACTGTAGGCGTCTGTTCTCCCCTAAGTTTATACCAAGATGTTTTCCCTTTTCCAAACAAAACAACATAATGGCCAACAATATTGTCAGGGCTGCAGACAGCCGGGGATCTCGATTGGAAGAGGCAACGCGTACTTGAGAAAGCCAGCTGGCATCAGCAAGAACACTTTCTGGTCAATGCCCTCTACAAATACAAACCTATCAATCTCACCAGCAGCAAAGGCAGATTGCAAAGTCCACAATGCAAGGGAGCTTTCCCGTTTGACTGCTTTTATTGCTGCCACCAAGCCATCTGGCCAGCGAAATTCTTTAGCGCTCTATCAGCTTTATGTCTGGAACTCACAAAGCACAAATATTTATGTTTGAGGTTTGCCCAAAAATTCTTCTGGATAAGTAGAGGGGGGAAAGTGTTTCTTGTTTGGGGACTGACCTGTTGGAGAGCAGGGCAGGGGAAAGGGATGTGGGGTCTGAGTGGCCAGCAGGAGGACTCTGAGCCAGCAATGTGCTCTGGTGGCCAAGAGGGCCAACAGCATCCTGGGGGGGAATCAGAAGGGGGGTGGTTAGCAGATCAAGAGAGGGTCTTCTCCCCCTCTACTCTGNTATATCAGCTACCTTTTCCTACTGAAGCAGAAAGCCTTCCTTCCTTTTTTCAACACCAGATTTATAGACAATAATTAAATCTCTCTCAACTTTCTTTTGTCCAAAATAAAAGGGTCTCAATTTTCTTAATCTCTCTTCATAAAACAGTTGTTTCAGACCCCAAATCACCCCTCATAGCTCTGTGAGCATGAGCTCAATCTCTCTTGAACTGGGGAGAGCAGAACTGGACATGGTATTCCATGTGTGGCCTCATTGAAGCAGAATAAAGGAGGACAATAACTTCCAGTGATCTATGCACACTCCTCTTGCTCCATCCCCACAGCCTGTAAAAGACCACTGCAGACACAGAAGCCCATTGCTGACATCATCTTTCCAGTACTGCGCAGTGCGATGCACGTTAGCTTGCCCTTGTCTCCAAGATATAAAGCTCTGCCAACAATAGAGCCAAAATAACCCAAGGTGAGGGGGCACAGCTCTACAACATCACAAACACAGACCGTGTCCAACCTTCAGGAACCTATTCTGAGGGTACTGTATGCCAGTGGCATTGGGGATGGATAGATGGACTCGCAAACAAGCTCTGCTTCACTGAGCTGTGACAGCAGATAAACTGGAGTTCCCGTGGCTGTGCAACTAGGTTAAGAGTTTAAATTTTCATGTTAAGGTTAGGTTTGTATTCCCTGAGAGTCCTCTGATTTCACAGAGTTGTCACGGCTGGAAAGGACCTCCAGGATCCTCCTCATCCCAACAGCTCCCCAACCCCCAGACCATGGCCTCAAGTGCTCTAGCTACTCAGTTTTTAAACCCCTCCAGGGATGGGGACTCCAGCACCGCCCTGGGCAGCCTGGTCCAGTGCCCAACCACTCTCTCAGAAGAGAGCTTCTTTCTAAGATCCAACCTATCCCTTCCCTGATGCAGCTTAAGGCCACTGCCCCTTGTGCTGTCATTAGAAGTTTGGGAGAAGAGCCTAGCAGCAGCCCCGCTACAGCCTCCTTTCAGGCAGCTGCACAGAGCTCCCCTCAGCCTCCTCTTCTCTAGACCAAACAACCCCAGTTCCCTAGCTGCTCCTCATAAGGCCTGTTCTCCAGCCCTCTCCCCAGCCTCACTGCCCTTCTCTCCAGCCCCTCAACATCCTGCTGCCACCATGGTGCCCAAAACTGAACCCAGTACTCGAGGTGCAGTCACACAATTGCAGAGTCCAGGGGCACCATCACCTCCCTGCTCTAGCTGGTTGCACTGTTCCTCATCCAGGCCAGGATGCTGTTGGCCTTCTTGGCCACCTGGGCACCCTGCTGGCTTCTGGGAGTCTGTTAGAAGAAGGCAGACTGCTGCTACTGTAGGTTCTGTAAGCAGCTCTGAGTTAGACCAGACCTCCTGTTGGCCAAGGTCATTAGTGCCCCAGAGAGGGAGGCATGCTGGCGCAGCCATTCTCCTCCAGCTGATGGTGAGATGGCAGGCTGAGCCTTTGCAGCCCTTAGAGGTGGGCAGAGTCCCTACTGCAGTCTGTGCAGGACCCCACAGGGGAGCAGGAGTCTGTGTCTGAAGAGGGCTGTGACTCTAAGGGGAACCAGTGCTCGAGTGACCTGTTGCTGGGAGGACTACAGCCTGCACTGGTTCACGGAGGATGCTGCAGGGGAGGAGCTGGAGCAGTTTTCACCATGAGGAGGTAAGAGGAGCAGAAACACCATGGAACGGTTTGTGTCTCCATTCCCTGTGCTCACATGCTGTTGGAGGAGAGGAGGTAGCAGAAACAGGCTTGGAAAGGAGAGAGACAGAGGGGAGGTGTATTGAAGTCCTGGTAATCACAGTCCCACTCTGACCCGGTTAGCGAGGAGCTGGTGGTTCTGTTCCTTCAGTTCCAAGGATTCTGCTCCCAATCGGTGTCCAACACCTCCCTGTCCTTCCTTCTGACCCTGGAGCCTTCCTTTTTATCCCCTCCTCCCCATGGCACTGCAGGAGGCTAAAAGTGAGCAAGTGGCTGCGAGGTTGCTGTGCTGCAGCCTGACTGCGCTCAAACCTCGACGAGCAAGCTGGCCAGCCTGTTGTGCACAGCAACGCTAGGGCTGCAGGAGGACTTGGAAGAATTATTTTTCCTTCAAGCAGCTCTCGGGAGTGCCGTAGGAATTTTAGGAGCTGTACAACTAGTTCTTCCCAAAGGTATCGAAGAACAATCTAGAGTGCAGAAGAGATGGATCAACGAGGCTATAAATGACAAGGACGGTGTAACTAACAGTCGATTGGCCTCACACTTCAGGAGAGATGAAATACAAGTGTATTTCTAGGAGCTGTGAAGAACGAACACCCACAGAGAGCTACTGGAGTGGAGATCACTGAATGTTAGGGATAGGAAGGGACCTCCAAACATCACCCAGTCCAACCCTCCTGCCACAGCAGGAGCCCCTAGATCCAGTCCCACAGGAACTATCCAGATGGGTTTGAAATGTCTCCAGAGGAGACTACACAACCCCCCCGGGCAGCCCCTGCCAGGGCTCTGCCACCCTCACCAGGAAGAGGGTTCTTCTCCTCTTGATGTGGAGCCTCCTCTGTTCCAGCTGACACCCAGTGCCCCTTGTCCTGGCATTGAGTGTCCCTGAGCAGAGCCTGGCTCCATCCCCCTGACACCCATCCTTTCCATGTGTCCTACTACAGGCCACACTCAGCTAAGTAACTAATGATTTTATACAATAATTAATTAATATTACAACATTCCCCTCCTTGTTTATACAGAAACAGACTCCACTCAAGAAGGACTGGTCTAGGTCTGCCAGCCTGTGTGTGCTCAAGCCTCTCTAGCTCTTTCCCAAGCAGAGGGGTGTAGAGGCTGGAGCTGATGATTTCAGAGGTCTTTTCCAGCCTCAGTGAGTGACTCTGAGATTGGGGGGTGACCTATACAGTGTTAACTCCACCTTTCTATGCGACTATAGAAGATGCCTAGAAAACAAAGAAATAAATAACCCCAGATGAGCAACTCAAATTGCTCAAACACACTCTCAGAAGCAAGCTAGTACCTGATTTGCTTTTCCCAGCTTACTCCCTCTTCAGTCTGCTGTAAATGAGAAGTAATGTCTTGGCAGCAACAGGACTCGATTCTCCTAACCTACCCCCCAGTGCTTGAGACAGAGCAACGCTCCTGTTTGAGTGAGCAAGGGCAGCAACGGGTGTCTCTGACACAGCGAGCCAGTGTGAGCCTCCTCGGGGTGTAAGGGGCTTGATTCATTAGTGATCTGAAATGATTAACCTCAAACACAACTCTCTAGTTGGAAATAGAGGATTTCAGAACTCACAAGGGTCAGGAAATATCTGCGTGTAGGGGGGTGTCACAGTGACTCCCAAGAGGAGAGGAAAACTAACAGCACTGTGAAACAGATCACTTCTAATGCATCCCAATTTTATACAGGGAGGTGGTGGAGTCCCTATGCCTGGGGGTGTTTAAAGAACAAGCAGCTAGAACAGTTGAAACCATGGTCTAGGGGTTAGAGAGATGTTGGGCTGAGGGCTGGACTTGATGATCCTGGAGGTCTCTTCCAGCCGTGAGGGTTCTGTGATTCTCTGATCTATGAAACCCATTCATTCACTCAAGTCCTCAGTGCTAGTCTTAAGAAAAGCTACTTCACCTTCAAAAATAAGGTAGCAGTGGAGAATAGACATTGAAAATCTTTAGTGGGAAGGGTAGTCAATGTTTTTTTTCAGTGAAGAAATGATCTTTTGTTGGTTTTGAGAAGCGTGAGTGAGAATAAGAATCACAGAATCCTCACAGCNGATCCTGGAGGTCTCTTCCAGCCGTGAGGGTTCTGTGATTCTCTGATCTATGAAACCCATTCATTCACTCAAGTCCTCAGTGCTAGTCTTAAGAAAAGCTACTTCACCTTCAAAAATAAGGTAGCAGTAGAGAATAGACACTGAAAATCTTTAGTGGGAAGGGTAGTCAATGTTTTTTTCAGTGAAGAAATGATCTTTTGTTGGTTTTGAGAAGCGTGAGTGAGAATAAGAATCACAGAATCCTCACAGCTGGAAAGAACCTCCAGGGTCACCCAGCCCAGCCCTCAGCCCAACAGCTCCCCAACCCCCAGACCATGGCCTCAAGGGCTCTAGCTACTTGGTTTTTAAACCCCTCCAGGGATGGGGACTGCACCCCCTCCCTGGGCAGCCTGGTCCAGTGCCCAACCACCCTCTCAGCAAAGATTTTTTTCTCTCAATAATAAAGCTCCATCAGACTACAACCTCCCTCCAAGGAGTTGGTCCCCACCAAAGTCTCCTCTTCTCTAGATTAAAGAGCCCCAGCTCCCTCAGCCTCTCCTCATCAGCCTTTCCCTCCAGTCCCTTCCCCAGCCTCGTTGCTCTCCTCTGCACCCACTCCAGTACCTCAGTCTCTTCCTTGACCAGAGAGGCCCATAGCTGCCCCCAGCACTCGAGGGGAGGTCTCCCCAGTGCAGGTGAACTACATCCCTAATCCTGTTTCCATCTGCTGCAGCTTCCCAGAGGTTTTTTCCTGTGGGTAGTTTTACACTCAGCTCTATTTCCTGCCTCATGCACATTTGATGCTACCATTGATTTCTCACACTGTTCCGTGGGTAAATTAGCATGCCCAGCCGTTCCCAGGGCCGCGACAGGACCTTCATCAGCAAAGCAGCATCAAAAATGCAACTGAAAGAATCGCATATAGCGCTGCACATGCCGTGCAGGAGGACTCTGAGCATCCTTAGAGCTGTTGGTCTGGAAGCAGCCCAGAAGACCCACAAAACACTCAAAAACATTTTATACAGCTGAATTATAGAGCAGTTGTTGTGATCTTCATTAGAGGCACTAAAAGGAGACACGGCAGGACTAGAAGCGGCAGTAAATGGTTTCAAGCGAAGCGCTGCTCCTAGTCCCACTGCCTTCTCTCCGTGTCTCTCTAACACACATATTGATCCCATCCTAACTATAGCAAAGATTTGCATGGATTTGCATAGCAGGCTTGCCATGCAGAATGAATCCTGACTGGAAAACTCTGGCATGCTTTCTTTCCGATCAATTCAAGCAGGCGGTTGGAATACATCAGCTGGGTTGGATGCTTCCAACCATGAGTTTATGTAGCGTGTTCCAGACAAGTCAGAGGTTCTAATAAATGTGGTGTTTCCCTTGAAAAAAGGTGGCTACTGGTAGCCTTCTGCAAACCCTCTTGCACTTGACAAGAGATTTCCAATAGAAAAGCGTGCCATGCGGAAACTTCTGGGCAGACTCCACTGGGTATCAGACCTCTAGGAAGAGGGAAAGCCTGCATCTGTCCATGAATCATGGGATCAGTAAGGATCGGGAGGGACCTCAAAAGACCATCCAGTCCAACCCCCTGCCACAGCAGGATCACCCAGACCCAGTGGCACAGGAACACAGCCAGGTGGGTCCAGAACGTCTCCAGAGATGGAGACTTTGTCCCCTCCTTCTTAACAGAGGGAATAAAAGCCTGGAGAAGGACCACGCCAAGCATCCTCCCTAGGATCAATAGGGATAGAGTGACATGTTGAATGCACATCACTGCGATTCTGGCTCGTCAGCTGCTGTGATTTCCTCTTACGCTGACTCAGTGCTTCGGAGTGAAATGCTGCAGTCTCTCCCACTCCTCCAGTGCTTGCCAAATTCCATCAGGAAATGTATAGTAATTAAGCTTAAATAACATCATGCTCTCCAACTCTGCCCGGAGGTACTCTGGGATGTCTCTGAAACCAACGACAAAGGGAAACTCTGCCAGAAAGGATGCTTAATATCTGGGAGGAGAGGAGCAGCTCCCAGGTCTCCAGAAAAGCAACCCAGGAGCCCAGGGTGACTACAACACAGACCAGGCAATGACTACACCCAGGAGGAGCAGCCCCACTGCTGAGCTAGGCAAACAGAGAGAGGTGATGAGCCAACAGGTTCTATCAACGAACTAGTGAGCATCAGGCAAACACAAGGTAGCAGAATTATAAGGGATTGAAAGGTCCTCAAAAGATCATCCAGCGCTTGTTGGGTGCCTCCCATCGCAGCTAACACCCCTGAGATGGCATTATTCCAAGCACAGACCTGTTTAACTCATGGTGTTAGCTCTTCATGGGAACGGCTAACATCCCCTCCCTCCTCATCAAGGCACAGGCAGACTCCCAAGAGACATAAAAGATCACTCAACTCCCTCATAGAGTTAGAGAATCATAAAGGATCAGAAGGGGCCTGGAAAGATCACCCAGTCCAATGCCCTTGCCACAGCAGTCCCCCCAGACCATTTTACACAGGAGCACAGCCAGGTCAGAGGTCCAGGCTACTGACCTGAGTAGGACCAGGCTTTAAGAGTTGCCCATGCTTGCCCAGCATCAAATTCACCAACAGAAGGCAATGAATAACAGAGCAAACCTTACCTTACAGAGGGCTACAAGCAAAAGGCCAGAGAGACCCCTCTGGTCTCTCTATAAGGCTGTGTTAACCCCCCAATTAAACATCCAGCTGCAGGATTTAAGGCCATGGCAGAAGGAAGTAATTGATTAATTAATTAATTCTTCACTGGGAGGGTCCTAGCTGTGAAAATGAGAAGCACCCTACAGGTGAAGAAGCTCAAGTGCTACTCCTCTTTGCACTCGCATGAGCATTAGGGGTAAGAGAACCTGTAAGGACCATCAGTGCCAAGAGCAGTTTGCAGAGGAGGAGGATTTGATTTGAAGGATGGAGGCATTTCAAGAAACCTTCAGAAAGCACCATCAATTACAATAGCCTTTGATTTGTGTTGTATTGATGTTGAGATAGCTTGACTCAGTCAAAAGCTTTCATTCCCCTGCAGTACTGCTGCATAAGCACAGAGAGGAACTGGAATGAGTTCTAGCTCATCAGCATTTATTGAAAGAAGGGAAGGGCAGAATGAATTGCGCTCACACACCATCCTTGTTCCATCACAACCCACACAAAGGTGCCAACTGCTTTTATTATACAGAGGGGGCTTTGGAATGTGAGAGAATCCCAGACACACAACCCCCCCCCCTTGAAGTGACTCTGTATGAAGAAACAGGGTGAACGTTTGCCTGGCATTTTCCCTTGAAAAGATAATGCTTTTGTCAGGGGATATTAGCTAAAAATTGATGGATTCTTTTGATTTACCATTCTTTTACCATAATCAAGGTCTTCTCTGAGGCAGCGCAGTGAAAGCAGTGGTTTACAGTGCTCAGTTGGAGGGTATCGTGTAACGGGGTCACCATCTGACATTAGGCTTTTCTCATCACAGAATTCTTGGGGATGGGAAGGGACCTCGAAAGATCATCCAGTTCAACCCCCATGCCACAGCAGGATCACCCAGACCCAGTGGCACAGGAACACAGCCAGGCGGGGCTGGAACGTCTGCAGAGAAGGAGACTCCACAGCCCCCCTGGGCAGCCTGGTCCAGTGCTCCGGGACCCTCCCTGGGAAGAAGGTCCTGCTGAGACTGAGAGGGAGCCTCCTCTGTTCCAGCTGGCACCCAGTGCCCCTTGTCCTATCACCAGCTGCCCTTGAGCAGAGCCTGGCTCCATCCTCCTGACACCCACCCCTCACAGATTGAGAGACAGGAATGAGGTCCCCCCTCAGCCTCCTGTTCTCCCAGCTCCAGAGCCCCAGCTACAATAGAGGGATCTCCTGAGAGCTGTCAGTGAGGAGGGTGTCGGGGCACTTGATGCAATGTGTAGTTCTGGTTTAGGTGACTCTAACGGAACCTGAGTGCCAGAGCTGGTCGCTGTTAGTGAAATCAAACACCAGTGTGTGATTGTTTGTGAAGTAACTGTAGCCCCAGGAAATAGAGAACATTACAGATAGCATTTGACATCCTTGTAGTTTGCATCTTCATGAGAACTGCCTTTCAATGACAGAAAGAATTTCTCCTCCAATAAATTGAAAAGAAATGCATCATTTACCCTTGATAAAAGAAGTCTCATCTATAGAGCTTCCTGCACAGAAACGACCTCCTAGAGCCCCGAGTCCAACCATCCCCACCCCAACACAACCCCTCCATCCCTGAGAGACTGACAGACACAGCCTGACCCCATCCCTGCTGCCACTCGAGCAGGGTGGGAAGCACCATGGCTACAGGGTTCTTCAACACCTCCAGGCAGGGGGACTCCACCACCTCCCTGGGAAGGCCCTGCCAGTGCCCAACCACTCTGGCTGCAGAGAATCTCTGCCTCAGAGCCAGTCTGACCCTCCCCTGCCTCAGCTGCAGAGCAGTGCCCCTGCTGCTGTCAGCAGGCACTGTTAGGTTTGAACAAACATCACATCCTCTCATCCTCTCTGCTTTATCAACTCTTGTGATACAAGGGTACAGGAGTCTAAAAGACTTGGTGGCCATTCTTGGCTACAAGCACAACCTCTGCTTCTTGAGGCCTTTGTCCATGCTCTCCAGTGGCTTTTTCTCTGGCCCATCACCCTCTGCCCTGTCGGGATGCACAGCAGGGTGTCTGTGCATCCTGCTTCTTGGGAAAGATTCCTGCCTTTCAAGTGCACTCAGAGATGGTGGCAATTGGAGCTGATCAGACAGAAGAGTGACACGGGAGAACAGTCTCCTCAGCACAGTCCTGAGGATGACTAATCTTTTGGAATCTCTCCCCCACATCTGGAAGAAGTCCTTTGGAATGATTTATGGGAGTGAATGCCATCGAATCGTGTACCTTCCCGAGCACTGTTGAAAAACATTGCATGCAGCTTTGATTTAATAGGATGAAGGAGGATTTATGGGGACTAGAGTCTGAAAAAAATACCCTGCAGAAATCCTACAGCCACGGTAAAAAATGGAACCTCTTCTTCTCTGTGGAGACAATATAGTTCATAGGTTCATGGGATGGTTCGGGACCTGAAAGATCATCCAGTTCCAACCTCCCTGCCATCAGCAGGGACACCCACACTGGACCAGGGTGCTCAAGGGCCCAGCCAGTCTGGCCTTGCACCAAAAATCAAGCCATTTCACCAGTTCATGGGTTAGAAGGGACCTCAGGGACCATCCAGTGCAACCTCTTAAAGCAGGGTCCAGGTGAAATGAGCTGGCCCAGAACCCTATCCAGCTGAGCCTGAGCATTGGCTACAGCTGAGCAATCCCCCCCTTCCCTGGGAAGACCTTTCCACTCTCTGACAGCTCTCTTCAACACTCCTCTTGATCCAGTGGGAATCTCTCCTGGAGCAACTGGTAACCATTCCCACTTGTCCTTTCTCCAGGACTCCTTGTGCAAAGGGAGTCTCCATCCTCCTGGCAACCACCCTGGATGGACTGGAGCATCGCAATAAGGTCCCCCCTCAACCTTCTCTTCTCCAGGCTGAACAGACCCAGCTCTCTCAGCCTTTGTTCACATGGGAGGTCTTCCAGTCCCCTGATCATCCTGGTCGCCCTTCTCTGGACCCTCTGCAGTCTCTCTGCATCTTTCTTGTCTAGCAGGGACCAAAACTGAACACAGTGCTCAAGGTGAGAACTCCTAACGAGTTCTCTAAATGAGGAATTCACTGCTTTATGTTCAGTTCTCCTTCCTGCTTTAAAGCTCTTTTGTATGAAGTGATTTGCTGTCAGTGCCCTAAAACCCCCCCGAGACTACAGTATGCAACGCGCTTTTCAGCGATAAATACTTAATTAGCATCCTTTTTGCCCTGTAATTTATATCACCTATGAGTTCTGCAGCTCTGCCTCCTGTTATCATCAAGCACAAGCTCCCTGTGATTTCACAACCCACAACCAAACCAGCTAAGATCAGGTTTGAGGTATCAAACCCTAGCTCAGTGTTTCAGAGGGATACGAGAGCGAGTGTTGTCACAGAAAGCCTGGCTGAGGTCCTAGAGACTTGGGAAAAGTTAGTCCTGTGGGATGTACCCTAAAATAATGTGGTGTGAGGCATCAACTGCTCTGTTTTCTAGGCACTTCACTCAACTGCTTGAGGATGAAGAGATCACACACAGAGTCAATGAATGATTGAGGCTGGAAAAGTTCTCTAAGCTCATCCAGCTCAGCCTAGCACCTAACGTCATCCCATCGGCCACACCAGGGCACTAAGAGCCACAGCCAGCCTGTCATAGAAGCATAGAATCACTAGGGATTGGAAGGGACCTTGGAAGGTCATCTACTCCAATCCCCCTGCCACNGCCTGGTGAGCGCTTGCTTCCTCCCACCCCCCTGCCACAGCAGGATCACCCAGACCAGGTCCAGGTGGGCTTTAAACGTCTCCAGTGAAGGAGACACCACAAACCCTCCAGGCAGCCCCTCCAGTGCCCTGTCACCCTCACTGGGATCACTCCTTCAACACCTCCAGACACAGGGACTCCACCACTGCCCTGGGCTGTCCAGTCCAAGGTCTAAGAAGATTTCTCTCACTGGACAGGACTGGAGTCTTTATGGTAAATAGCTACGTTTTACCCTATGCTGAGAGAGTGGTTGGGCACTGGACCAGGCTGCCCAGGGAGGGGGTGCAGTCCCCATCCCTGTAGGGGTTTAACAACCGAGTAGCTAGAGCCCTTGAGGCCATGGTCTGGGGGTTGGGGAGCTGTTGGGGTTAGGGCTGGACCTGGTGATCCTGGAGGTCCTCTCCAGTCAGGAGGAATGTGAGATTCTCCCTGTCGCTCTGTAATAAAAGCTGTTTTGACCTCAAAGCCTTTATCCTGATGGCTCAGTGCATTCACAGCGTACAGCTGCTTCGGGAGGAGCTGCTAGCCGTGCCCAGTCAGGCTGGAGGTCACCTGTCTGAGCTGCAAGGGACTGCTTCACTCATCCCCTCCCGCCGTCAATTTGAATCTTCCTTTTCTATACCGTGCGATAACCTCGCGGCTGCCACAGCATCTCCAAATCCATTCCGAAGCAGCTTTTAACATCGAGAGGACAGGCAGAGGAGGGGGGTTCCAAACGGACCGGCCGGTGGCCCTTATCTCCCTAGTGTTTGGAACGCGTGTGGCGCTGAAAAGAAAGCTAAAATGCCTGTTTCACCTTTTCTGAGAGCTGCAATAAAAAAGGAGAGCATTTCTATTCCAAGAACAAGGACTGCTCTTTAGTTTTAATCATTTTCTGAAGGGTTTTCGTTCTTTTAAATCACAAAGAAAAAGCTCTGTCTGTGTAGGGCTGTGTAGGGAGGGAGGGTTAACACCGGAGCAGAACCTGAACGTCTGCGCCTCTGAATTTTTCATGAAGCAAAGGATTGGAAATGAGGAGAAAAAGAAAATAGATTAATAAGTATTAAAATTAGCTGTACAATCTCCTCTGAAATCGGTGGAGAGGGCCTTTATTTTCTGTATAGGCATGTGATTCCTGAGCTCCACGAAGAGGATGGCACTGAGTCTGCTGCTCAGGAGCAAAGGCAAAGAGCTCCGGTCGCTGCCACAGAGTGGGACTGTGGGTATTGGGTCTAGGAACCTGGATAAACAACAGGCAGTCCTCACAAACTCAGCCCTGGTGTGGAATGTCTAAATACGGGAGTCTGGAAATGAATTCATAGGCAAAGAGAGGAAATTAAAATTGACTGAGGGGCTGGAGAGGGTCCAGAGGAGCAACGGGGCTGGGGAAGGGACTGGAGGGAAAGGCTGATGAGGAGAGGCTGAGGGAGAGGGGGTTGGTCAGCTTGGAGAAGAGGAGACTCAGGAGAGACCTTCTCCCTCTCTAAAGCTCCCTAACAGGAGGTTGTACTCTATAACTCTACACTCTACAACTCCCTGGAGGTTGCAGTCAGGTGGGGGTCAGGCTCTTCTCCCATGCAACCAGCACCAGGATGAGAGGGCAGGGCCTGAAGCTGCCAGGGGAGGGTCAGGTTGGATGTGAGGAAGCCCTTCCTCAGGGAAAGGGTGCTCAGTGCCTGGACTGGACTGACCAGGGCAGTGGGGGAGTCCCTGTGTCTGGAGGTGTTGAAGGACAGCCTGGCTGTGGCCCTGAGTGCCATGGTCTAGCTTATTGTGGTGACTTTAAGTCATGGGCTGGGCTGGATGATCTCAGAGGTCTTCTCCAGCCTCAATAATCCTGTGATTCTATACATAAAAACTTTGATACGGGCTGGGCAGGGTGTCAATGGAATCTGCTTGGCTTATTTTTGCTTCATTTGGCTATTTATATTGCAAACACAGAATCATAGCATCATCAGGGATGGGAAGGGACCTAGAAAGATCACCCAGTCCATCCCTCTGCCACAGCAGGATCACCCAGACCCAGTGGCACAGGAACACAGCCAGGCGGGGCTGGAACGTCTGCAGAGAAGGAGACTCCACAACCCCCCTGGGCAGCCTGGTCCAGTGCTCCGGGACCCTCCCTGGGAAGGTTATAGAGCCACAGAATCAGTCAGGGATGGAAGGGACCCCAGGATCATCCAGTTCCAGCCCCTCTGCCATGGGCATGGACACTCCACCCTAGATCAAGCTGGCTCCTTGTTTTCAAACAAGAGAAACAGGCTTGGATGCTGTCAGTTGCCAGCACCACTCCAAAATGTGGAGCCAAGGAAGACATAAACATGTTTGAAGAGATTATTTGAAGCATCTTTGACCGTAACTGGTATTAGCTGACTGTCATCAGAAGCACTAGAGTAGAAATAGATGAGGCAAATGCATTTCATCTCATGTTGAACGCCTAGAGAAATGTTTTACTCTCTTCTTGGAGTCCTAATCCTTGAACCAATTTGCCAGTCAGTTGAAAAGACGTCCTCTGTACTTTCTAAGCCTTTCTAAATGATCTTTTCAAATAGTAATCTTCAAAGGAAGATGACCCAAAGAGTGCCCAAGCAGAGAAAAAGAAGAACTCAAACACTGACCAGTCAGAAGGAAGAAAACAAACGAGATGAGTCTGGGTATTAATGGAATTAGTCCTTCGTGTGCAGAGACAGGCAGAGGAATCCCTAAAATCACAGAGAGGAGGCACCCAGGAAGAGCTGGTGTCAATAATTAGACATTATCTCACTAAAACTACCTTTGCTTTCATCTTGAAGATCCCATTGGCACAGTGTGCTGAGTAATTAGGAGCCGTTGAGTGTGAATCTCAGAAGCATGTGGAGCATATTTATCAGCTCCATCAGATAGCGTTTGGCTTCGTAAAGGAAACTGAAGCCAACTCTCAACAGCCTCACAAATCCAGTACCCTCCCATGACGAAAGGGCTGCCAACTGCTGCGCAGACGTCAGGACCAGGAGATGCTCTGTGGATTTGTACACCAACTTCACCGAGCTCAAACATACTTCACTGTCCTACAGGTATGAGAAGACAAGAGTACCCTGTCCAGTTTGGGCCCCTCAGTTCCAGAAGGACACAGAGCTGCTGGAGGGTGTCCAGCATACAGCAAGGAAGAGGATGAAGGAAGCAGTCAGGTGGGGGTCGAGCTCTTCTCCCAGGCAACCAGCTCCTGCAAAAGGTGCTCAGAGCCTGGACTGGACTGCCCAGGGCAGTGGGGGAGTCCCCATGTCTGGAGGGGTTGAAGGACAGCCTGGCTGTGGCCCTGAGTGCCCTGGGGTGGCTGATGGGGTGATGTTAGGTCTGGGCTGGATGAGCTCAGAGAGCTTTTGCATCCTCATCACTGATTCAGCAACTCTGTCAAGATCTCTAAGAAGCTGATTATTGGAAAAGGATCAATTGGTGCTGTGCTGTGCTTTGAAATCGCTTCCAAACTGCCTTCAGCCCCAAGAGTGAACAAAACCATCTCAGAATGGAACATGCAGACGTGACTTTTTCATTCAGTTCATTCTTCTCAAGACAGTTGAATCAGCTGGGCCGAGTCCAGGTCTGTTTGGTCTCAGCTACCGCACCCTAAATGAGGAGAAATTGCTGGCAGGGCTGTAATTCTGGTCAGGTGCTCCCGCTAGAAACAACAGCAGCAAAGCTGTTATCTGTGCCATGGGTAATGATTTGCAAGCTGTCACTCTGGCCCTTTCCTGTCTGGAGGCTACAGCACATTGATCTTTTATCATTTTCCCCTAAATGCAGAGGTGAATGCTATCGCCCCGGCCCCTGCTAATTGAATCCAGCTTGTTCCTCCTCCTTCTGTCGGCTGTGAGCGGGCGGATAGTTTTCTTACTGAGAAATCAGATCTATTCTCTGTAATCCTCTGAATCCTCTCAATCAGAATCCTTAGAGAATCGGTGTCTCCTGAACTCACTGAATCCCCTGTCCTTAACCCGTGTAAACTCATGGCCTCACGGTCCGTTCCCAGAGCACAGGGAGCTCACACACGTTCACAATCAGGCACAAAACCCTACTGCTCCGTCATTCCAACTCATCTGTTGTGGGAATGTGTGCCCACAGCTTCAATGAAAAGCAGGAGGAGGGGAGTTCTCGTGCCCTTGGACTCAGCCCTTGGGAGGGCTCCTCTCCAGTCCTGGGGTCAGTTCTGGGCCCCTCATGAAAGGAGAGACAGGGAGATGCTGGAACGGGTCCAGAGCAGAGCTACCCAGCTCGGGAGGGGTTGAGAGAACCAGTCGTGTGAGGAGAGGCTGAGGGAGCTGGGCAGGGTGAGTTTGGAGAAGAGGAGGCTGAGGGGGGACCTCCCTGCCCTCTCCAGCTCCCTGAAGGGAGGCTGTGGAGGGGTGGCTGTTGGCCTCTGCTCCTTGGTGCCTGCTGACAGCAGCAGGGGCACTGCTCTGCAGTTGAGGCAGGGGAGGGTCAGACTGGCTCTGAGGCAGAGATTCTCTGCAGCCAGAGTGGTTGGGCACTGGCAGGGCCTTCCCAGGGAGGTGGTGGAGTCCCCCTGCCTGGAGGTGTTGAAGAACCCTGTAGCCATGGTGCTTCCCTCCCTGCTCGAGTGGCAGCAGGGAGGGGGTCAGGCTGTGTCTGTCAGTCTCTCAGGGACTGAGGGGTTGTGTTGGGCTGAGGATGGTTGGACTGGGAGATCTGGGAGCTCCTTTCCAACCAGGACTGTGCTGTGATGCTGTGACAGCACAGAGGGTGCTGCTGACTGCTGTGTAAACACCGGGGGAAATCAGCATAAGGGGATTTGTAAACAGATCTTTGCCAGTAGGACCCAAACACTTGCAACCTAACCGCAAAGGAAACTCAGACGTGAGAAAGGTTTCTAAACCTTCACATATAGTAGGTTATTTCCACTCCAAATACTCGAGGAACAGTAGTTCTAAGAGAGGATTCGATTGCTTTGCAAAGTGGGATCGTAGGTTTGGCTTCAGAAAAGGGAGGGGGATTGGATGCCACTCTAAGCATCTCCATTCTGACTTCATCTGCGGGTGAACTGAGCTGCCTTTTACCACCAGGAGTTGTCACAGCAAATCCCCCTCCCCTTAAACAAGCAGAAAAAACTCTGCTTGAAAGCTCTGCTTTCCTTTTCCACTTTGCACCCTCTGCAGACATCCTCAAGGACGCTGCTCTGTGGCAGCAAGGAAGCTACAAGATACCATTGTCACTCCCGAGACTCTTGTCGTTCCACATCAGGCACTGGGATGAAATGGTAGCAGCAAGTTTTGTTTTCAGCTCTCATCGGGTTTTGCAGAGTTTACTCTTCATTTTTCAGTAGGTTTGGAGAACTGAGCTACTGCTGAATTCCTCATGCCAGCACCTCGGTATGCAGGCAGACTGGAACCAGTACTAGGAAAACGAGGAGAACTGTGCTTCTGGCTCTAAAACTGGGGTGAATCTTAATGCTTGGTTGGCTTTTCATAGGGTAAGACTTGAATTTCAGGAGGGCTTTCCCATAGAGCAATGAAGAGGATGAAGGGAGGAGAGCAGCTCCCTGATGAGGAAAGGCTGAGGGAGCTGGGGCTCTGGAGCTGGGAGAAGAGGAGGCTGAGGGGGGACCTCATTCCTGTCTCTGAATCTGTGAGGGGTGGGTGTCAGGNGACGTTCCAGCCCCTCCTGGCTGTGTTCCTGTCTGACTTGGTCTGGGTGATCCTGCTGTGGCAGGGGGATTGGACTGGATGATTTTTCGAGGTCCCTCCTGATCCCTAATGATTCTATGATTTGTAAAAGCATCTGAGCTGAGTAGTAAGAGGCCCCTACTTACGAGCACCCTGCCTGGTAATAGTGTGACCTGCACAAGCAGCCTCTGTGTGGCTCTCATACCATGCAATAAAAGCCAATTAAAATGATGCAGTTGATGATGATCTTGGCGTTACTGTTATTTCCAGAGTTTGTGATGAATTCCAAGCCCCAGCACAGAGTAGCAGTGTTTTCACTCGCTAGCTATTCCTCTACCATGCAGAATGCACACACATTTCACATCCTCAATAGGCACCCCGTCACAACTCCCCACAGAAACACTCTTCCCTTATCATTGTTGCTTCCTAGGTTGACAGATACCCCTCACCAGAGGAACAGAGGACTTAAAGGCAAAGGACTGATGCTTTGAGCAACAGGAAGGACAGAATGTGAGTCACCATTCATCCAACTGCTACCAGAGCCTGTGTCGTATAGATAATCTTTTCCTGGGATTGAGGGAGGAGAGTGAGAGGGATAATTAGTTATCTGATCCCATGAAACACAACTTTTCTCCTATTAAATCAATAGGTTACAAGTCAGGAGAGCATTTGACCTGGAAACGTCATGGCAGAGCATCAGAGATGAGAGTACCTAGTTCTTTTAGGAACGCCTGACTTCTAAGAGACAAAGCCTAACAAGTTAGCATACCTCTGCATGTGTAATCCCTGCCTCCTGGGGCTGAAAGGCGGATGCAGAACACCACGATAACATTACAGCTTGATGAGGAGAGACTCTTTCCAGAGCCCTCGGATTAAACGTTTCAAAGCAAACTAGAGATCTAACTATGACCCGCAGATCAGATTCTAAAGGATGCAGGAGCATGGAGCTTAAGGGCTGGGACTGAGAGAAGGAAGCACTACCTATAGTAGGGGTAGGTTAGGTTCAAGACCTTATAAAGAACCTGAAGGTTCACGAATTCATGGAACCACCTGGGATACAACCACTGGTTCTGAGGGTCTCCTCTGAGACCTTACAGCAGCCTTTCAGAGCCTGAAGGGGCTAGAGGACCTCTGGACATGGACTATTTACAAGAGACACTAATGATAGGGCACGGGCGATGGTTTCACATTAAAAGAAGACAGATTTGGATTGGATCTTAGAAAGAAATTGCTCACTCTGAGGGCGCTGGAACAGGTTGCCCAGAGAAGCTGTGGATGTCTCCTCCCTGGAACTGTTTAAGGCCAAGCTGGATGGAGCTCTGGGCAACCTGGTGTAATGAGACGTGACCTTGCCCACGGCCAGGGCTTGGAGCTAGGTGGTCTCTGAGGTCCCTCCCAGCCCAGTTCCCTGTTATAAGAAAGGGGATCATCCCTGGATGTAGAACTCAGTGACAGAGACTCGTTTCTATCCAGGACCGCTGATGTGAGTCACGGTCAGCACTCCTCTGAACAACTCACACTGCCATTGCTGACACCTGCAGGTGCCTTCAGCACAGATCTGCCTCTCTGGAAGCTGCTGGCAGAGAGAGCACTCCTCTTCAGGGACTTTTGCTCTGGAATGCTTTTCCTTGCCAAGGTCTAAAATAGCCAGAAACCGTTGACACGCTGGGTACGCTACGGAGTCCATCTGTGAGAGCTGACTGAGGCAGTAATGGGTGGGATATCTCGTGGGAAGGTGTGATGGAGGTGCCCGGGTCTTATGACTAGAAATCAAATGGGGTGTTAGAGAGTGGGAGGACAGAAGAGTGCTGCTTTTTTTGGCAGCTTTATTTATTGCAGTCTCTCCATGATGTTTTCAGCTACACGCCAAGGTTGTCCAAAGTCCTAGGTGTCCTCTGGAATGCTTCCTTGGGATTAAAAACCAAACCAGCTAAGTGAATTAGAATTTGAATAGCCAGCGTGAATAATTCACTGGCTTTTCCAAATTTCTCAGAGCTTTTCCAGAAATGACAATGCCATCGGGATGGCTTTGCAAAAGGAAGGCTGGATGCACACCGAGGAACCATGCAAGGAGCAACCCAAATGATTCTGACAGTTAGAGCACGATGGTTTACAGCAACTTTTATGTTAAAACCCTCTTGTTAAGGCAAATGGGTTGTGGAGACAGCACCCGCTGGTTTCAGGGGGAAAAATACTCCAACCAGCAAACAGAGAAGCGATGGCTCTGGATGGAGGCACTGGTAAATAAATCACAGGTTACTGAGGCTGGGGAAGCCCCCTGAGCTCATCCAGCCCAGCCTAGGGCATAGCGTCACCCCATGGGTCACACCAGGGAACCAGGGAATTGGACAGGGTAGGATAGGATAGGATAGGATAGGATAGGATAGGATAGGATAGGATAGG
>VZRI01003381.1:0-20267 GCA_013397515.1 Upupa epops
AGTTCCCTTCAGGATTGAGTCCTGTCTCAGGTTTAGAACATCTCAAAAACAGAAAGGCAGCCAGGTCTTGAGGGGTCTCAGATTTTATCAGGCAAGATTAAACAGCTTGGGGAAACAAAAGGGTTTATTGAATGTCCCTCTAAGCACAAAAACCAGAATAAGCCCAAGCAGGTGACACAAACCAAAGAGCAACTCCATCACAAATGCCATTACACACATTCTGAGAAACAGAAATGGGCAAAGCTTTCTGTAGTGGTCTTTGGTTTCAGGTCAGGTTGCCTGGAGTGAGTGGCATACCACACAGCACAATACAGCAGCAGCAACGAGGGGAGACCCACCCCTAGGAGACTTCAAACCCCAATTTACTGACATTCTGTTAAAGGTTTAAGAGTTACAAGTCTTCAGCTTGTCTTGTGTGAATGGTTATGCCAAGCTGGAACAGCAAATGCCCTTCTGGGATCTGTACTCCTGCTAACTTGAGCCGTTACAATGGTTTTGACTCAGTGGCAAGCTGTGACAACAGCTTCTTCTCCTGCTGTTCCATAACTTAGGATTGCAGCAACTGCATGTCCTGGTCACATGGTGAGCACACAACAGTGGTTGTAGCAGCAAACCAGCAGGGAACTCCCCTCTTCCTCCAGGATCTAGGGCTTTTGGGGTTTTTGCTCCCTCTGTTAGCTCACCACTCCGGCATCTCCAGGCTTACGACAATCAGAGCAACTTTTCCGCTCAGCATTGGGAGGTATCAGTATTAGTGGCTTCTTTCTGCGCCACCCACTTTGGCATGCGAGCAAGGGAAAGGCTTTTCTGCCAACGTATCTCAGAGCCACTCGCTCAGGCATGGTTCCAGCAGTAGACAGGGAACAGGGCATCCTGCCACCACACCCCGGCCTCCACTCCCACTGCACCTGGCTCCAGGTAGGCAGAGAGATCCTTGTGGCATCCCAACCCTGGCAAGTAGGGCAGGCCATGGCCCAGCACCCCCCCCAGCCAGAACCCAGTCTCCAAGAACAAGTCCCCAGTCCTTCTCGTCTTTGTGGAAGAGGTTGTCATATTGCCAGAAGGCTTATGTGATTGTGATAAAACCTCTGGAATAGGTTGCCTATCATCTATATCCCTATTAGACTATTAGTCTTCTAAGAGGGGCTCATATCTATTTCTCAAAGGCACCTGGGGAGGTGAGGCAGACAAGTAGGGTGCTTGCCTTCTGTAAGGGCCTTGAACTTGCTTCCACTCACCCTTTTTACTTAGGCTTTTGCCTTCCTTCTGAGAGGTGCAGGAGACAGGGGGCCTTTGATTCTGGGTGTTATTTGGCCATTGTACAGAGTGCAGAGCCTGGCTCCACCAGTCTCCGTTTCAGCCTCTCTAATGCTCCTGAGCCTTTCTGCTTTGGCTTGTAGCCTTAGAACCTCATCCTGCAGCTGTGCCGTTCGGTTAAGCAGATCATCTACCTGCTCATGGCTCAGGCATTCTCTGCATCTTGTCACCTGCAGAGCCACATTCCTTCTGTGGGAGCTCTGTCTGGGTTCCCACATCCCTTTTGACTGGATTCATGGTCTTTCTCTGCCGGGTGGAGACCATTTTGGGGGACTGGATTTTTTGTGTGATTGGTTTTCTTTCCTACCCCGTGCCCTGCGCAGTGGCAAGCAAGACAGCTGCTGTCCCACTGTTCAAGGTGTGAGTTCCACTCCTGGCCTTGTGCTTTTAAATCTCCCACGGTTTCCCCATCTGCGCCCCCAGCCACGTTCCCTCTTGGCTCCACCTGCAAGAGATGCTGACTTCTATCTGGTCTCTCCTTCCTCTCTCGGGCTTCTCTGGGTCAGGGAACCCCTGTCTACCTAAAAAACCTCAAAAAAGAGGGAAAAAGTAGGCCTGTAGCCATAGGCTTTAGCAGTCCTGGCTTCACTGTCCCACTGTTCACAGTGTGAGTGCTGCCTCTGCCTTCACCAGGTTTAAATCTCCTATGGTTTCCCATACACAGCGTGTTGTGTGTGGCATTTCAGAGTTTGCTGTTTCATCTCCCTTTTTCTAATAGTGCTGTAGTCTCTCCTGATAAGGAGAGAAAAAGGAAGAAGGTTAGTGCCTCCTGCCATTCCAGAATGAGTGCAACCTTTACCTTCCAAGAGAGGAGGATGTGTGCGTTATGATACTGGATGGCATGCTTGCCTGCTATCTGAACAAATACTGTCAGTGAGTTGGGAGAGCTTTACCTCATGTATGGGACACAATGTAATTCAAGAAGCATTCATGATGTGGGAGCTGGTCTGTTCTCCCAGTCACTAGTGATAGAACAAGAGGAAATGACCTCACATTGTGCCAGNCTGGAGTGAGTGGCATACCACACAGCACAATACAGCAGCAGCAACGAGGGGAGACCCACCCCTAGGAGACTTCAAACCCCAATTTACTGACATTCTGTTAAAGGTTTAAGAGTTACAAGTCTTCAGCTTGTCTTGTGTGAATGGTTATGCCAAGCTGGAACAGCAAATGCCCTTCTGGGATCTGTACTCCTGCTAACTTGAGCCGTTACAATGGTTTTGACTCAGTGGCAAGCTGTGACAACAGCTTCTTCTCCTGCTGTTCCATAACTTAGGATTGCAGCAACTGCATGTCCTGGTCACATGGTGAGCACACAACAGTGGTTGTAGCAGCAAACCAGCAGGGAACTCCCCTCTTCCTCCAGGATCTAGGGCTTTTGGGGTTTTTGCTCCCTCTGTTAGCTCACCACTCCGGCATCTCCAGGCTTACGACAATCAGAGCAACTTTTCCGCTCAGCATTGGGAGGTATCAGTATTAGTGGCTTCTTTCTGCGCCACCCACTTTGGCATGCGAGCAAGGGAAAGGCTTTTCTGCCAACGTATCTCAGAGCCACTCGCTCAGGCATGGTTCCAGCAGTAGACAGGGAACAGGGCATCCTGCCACCACACCCCGGCCTCCACTCCCACTGCACCTGGCTCCAGGTAGGCAGAGAGATCCTTGTGGCATCCCAACCCTGGCAAGTAGGGCAGGCCATGGCCCAGCACCCCCCCCAGCCAGAACCCAGTCTCCAAGAACAAGTCCCCAGTCCTTCTCGTCTTTGTGGAAGAGGTTGTCATATTGCCAGAAGGCTTATGTGATTGTGATAAAACCTCTGGAATAGGTTGCCTATCATCTATATCCCTATTAGACTATTAGTCTTCTAAGAGGGGCTCATATCTATTTCTCAAAGGCACCTGGGGAGGTGAGGCAGACAAGTAGGGTGCTTGCCTTCTGTAAGGGCCTTGAACTTGCTTCCACTCACCCTTTTTACTTAGGCTTTGCCTTCCTTCTGAGAGGTGCAGGAGACAGGGGGCCTTTGATTCTGGGTGTTATTTGGCCATTGTACAGAGTGCAGAGCCTGGCTCCACCAGTCTCCGTTTCAGCCTCTCTAATGCTCCTGAGCCTTTCTGCTTTGGCTTGTAGCCTTAGAACCTCATCCTGCAGCTGTGCCGTTCGGTTAAGCAGATCATCTACCTGCTCATGGCTCAGGCATTCTCTGCATCTTGTCACCTGCAGAGCCACATTCCTTCTGTGGGAGCTCTGTCTGGGTTCCCACATCCCTTTTGACTGGATTCATGGTCTTTCTCTGCCGGGTGGAGACCATTTTGGGGGACTGGATTTTTTGTGTGATTGGTTTTCTTTCCTACCCCGTGCCCTGCGCAGTGGCAAGCAAGACAGCTGCTGTCCCACTGTTCAAGGTGTGAGTTCCACTCCTGGCCTTGTGCTTTTAAATCTCCCACGGTTTCCCCATCTGCGCCCCCAGCCACGTTCCCTCTTGGCTCCACCTGCAAGAGATGCTGACTTCTATCTGGTCTCTCCTTCCTCTCTCGGGCTTCTCTGGGTCAGGGAACCCCTGTCTACCTAAAAAACCTCAAAAAAGAGGGAAAAAGTAGGCCTGTAGCCACAGGCTTTAGCAGTCCTGGCTGCACTGTCCCACTGTTCGCAGTGTGAGTGCTGCCTCTGCCTTCACCAGGTTTAAATCTCCTATGGTTTCCCATACACAGCGTGTTGTGTGTGGCATTTCAGAGTTTGCTGTTTCATCTCCCTTTTTCTAATAGTGCTGTAGTCTCTCCTGATAAGGAGAGAAAAAGGAAGAAGGTTAGTGCCTCCTGCCATTCCAGAATGAGTGCAACCTTCACCTTCCAAGAGAGGAGGATGTGTGCGTTATGATACTGGATGGCATGCTTGCCTGCTATCTGAACAAATACTGTCAGTGAGTTGGGAGAGCTTTACCTCATGTATGGGACACAATGTAATTCAAGAAGCATTCATGATGTGGGAGCTGGTCTGTTCTCCCAGTCACTAGTGATAGAACAAGAGGAAATGACCTCACATTGTGCCAGGGGAGGTTTAGATCAGACATCAGGAAAAATTTCTTACCCTGAGAGAGTGGTCGAGGGTTGGAACAGGCTGCCCAGGAAGGGGATGGAGTCACTGTCCTTGGAAGATTTCAAAAAACGAGTAGGTGTGAGAATAGGCTTTAGTGAGCAGGGTGGGGCTGTGCTGATGGTTGGAGTGGGTTATCTTGTCAGTCTTTTCCAACCTTAATGATTCTATGAAATATCAACCACAGACTCTTCTCATTTTGATTTTTAAAAAAATTGTAGGCAGTATTCTTGAATAAAAACATTCCTTTTCAACAGTGCACTTTGTGGAGTGAGCAGTATTGCCCCGGTGTTTGAAGCACTATTAAAACAGAAAAGTGTTCTATCATACAGGGCAAAGATGAATGTGCACTGATTTCACCTCCAAAGTGTCTTTCAGGTTTAACTGGAAGACATATTCTTGTGTTCAGAGCTGGGTAGAAAAACAGAGGCAGGAGTTGATTCAGCCCAAAAGCCCATTTCAGTAGTGCATGTTGCTAGGGTTTCTTGGTGGTGACTGCAATTTAATCCTTGCTTGAAAGGATTTTTGTTTGATTAATTGATCACACAGGAAGAAGCTAGCAATGCCGTTCCTCATAAAAGAAACAGCTATTTTTAGTTAACGTTCTACCATTAGGCATTTGCTTAAATTTTAGGTTGCTTTGTTCCTGTTAAATCTCAGTCTTTTCTTTGGCAAAAATCCCATTTTAAAAGCACGCTCTGAAGTTCTGGGGCTTGAGGAGGGCTGAGCATTTTGCACTGGCTTGAGGGCTTGGCTGAATAAGTTTAAAGAAAAATTTTCAACAGGATTTGGGCTGTCAGGATCTGGTAGAGGATGATTGAGTAGTTTTAGCTTTCTATGATATAGGATGATGTTTAGAGCTAGCTCTGCATTATTAAAGACTAGCTGAGTGAGGTTGTCTTAGGCTGAATAAGACCAGTCATAAAGGAGATTCCAGTGATTGTACATAGCTGCATACTGCACTTATTGCCTTGGATCATGTGAGAGTTAATATTTGTTGCAACTACTGGGAAAAATACATTCATTTTCTTTAGGAAATATCATTCTCAAGTCTTAACAGCCTGAGTTTCAACAGTTATTTTCTTTTCATACTCTTATTCGTCAGTAGAACTACAAGATAGGCTCAGAAAATGAGACAGACATGTGCCAACGTGTTATTAGTCCCACCTAGACACTTGACTGCAGCCTCTGGGAACCTGACTGACAGAACTCTGCCCATTTTTCTCTTGGACAAGCTATTTGCTAAGTTAGAGAGAATGGTGGATAACTGGCATAATTTAAAAATTACAGATTTGCCTGCCACCTAAAACTGTGGAATTTAAGCAGGATTTTAACAGCATCATGAATATGACGTTGCTAAGTAAGCATTTTTTAGCCTTCGTCCTTCAAGTCACCTCTAATGCAGAAGTTGGTACCTGTTGACCACCAATAACTTGGTGTTGGTATCGTGTTTTGCTGAGTAGGATTTTTAGGTCTCAGGGAGGGAGCACTGTTGACATCACCTACAGAAGTGTGCTTACACCTAAATGTAATGGAGTTTCAGCTAGATTGAAGGTTGATCCATGGTGTAGACTGCAGTATAATTTGGAACTGTGGGAGGTAGTTTTAAACAATTTAATTTTAAACAATTATTTGTCTACCAGAACAGACTCATTTAAGAAGAAATGGAGACAATACTAAATGGTGCAGAACACTACTTCTGTGGCTGCTTATTGTAGTCAAGGAGCCTTGATGGGGGCCTTGATTTGTTTCTTATAGATATGCTAGTAGGCTCACAGAATGTTAAGGATTGGAAAGGACCTTGAAAGATCATCCAGTCTAATCCCCCCACTAGAGCAGGATCACCTAGATCCAGTCACACAGGAACGTGTCCAGGCAGGTTTTAAACATCTCCAGAGAAGGAAACTCCACAATCTTCCTGTCCAGCCCGTTCCAGAGGATGGCTGGACAAGGCAGTGTACATGATGCTGCTGGGTCTTTTAGGGACATAGTTCAGAACTGGGCAAAAGCTTCAGCACTTTCATTATCAAGACTGAATTTTCTGAAATTAATCAGGGGAACAGTATTGCTGAAAACAGAAGCCATGGAGCTGCATGTGCTGAGCAGAGCATAGACATTTCCATCACAATGTGGGCATGGTGAGGTCTCTATTGTTTGCTGACTGGAAATAAAAGGATGTAGAAGTTAGATGCATAATTTTTTTTCAAGCTCCTTGTTTATGCAGAAGAAAGCGGGCCTTTATCTTCTTAAATAACAGCAACAAAAATGCAACATGCTATAATATTTTAAGGACAATGACTTGGTAAACTAAGAATTAAGGAAGTGAAAGTATGGAGCACTTGGGTTTGAGTTGTTTTTCAGTACCTGGACAGGACCGGCTTTGGGGCTCGCAATGAGTAATTGGACAAAAGCTTGAGTTTACAACAAAATCCTTGTTTGCTACAAGGAAAATTGTGTATTTCTGGCTTCTGCAATGAAAATTGCTCATTTCTGATCTCTTTTTTTTTCAGCTTGTTTTCTGAGGAAACAAGATCTACAGGAAACCGGATTTCATTAAGTTGTTGACCAACTGGAGGGTTCTTAAATATGTGCGTATGTTTGTATGGTAGAATTCAGAAGGAAGGGGATTTGTTTTCCTTTCTGTTTCCTCAAACCCCAAATATTTATTAATTTCTAGTCAGACATTATATTCAAGAAAATAGCTGTGTGCCAGGGATTGAATTTCCAAATGACATGAAAGTGTAAAGTACACAGCTGTATTTTCCATTGGCTGTAAAATTGTCAATCCCACATCCTTGTCCAGAGGAGGCCAGGAAAATGATCAGAGGCCTGGAGTACCTTCTGCTACTAGAACAGGCTGAGGGATATGGGCTTGTTCAGCATGAGAAAGAGAAGACGCTGGGAGGCCATCATAGCAGCTTTCTGGTACCTGAGAGGGGCTACAGGAAAGCTGGAGAGGGACTATTTACAAGGGCAGGAGGGAGAGAACAACGGGTAATTGTTTTGAACTGAAAGAGGAGAGGTTTAGGTGAGAGATGAGGAAGAAGCTCTTTAGTGTGAGGATGGTGAGACACTGGGACAGGTTGCACAGAGTCGTGCATACTCCATCCCTGAAGTGTTCAGGGCCAGGCTGGATGGGCTTTGAGCAACCTGATCTAGTGGAACATGTCCCTGCCCATGCAGGACGGTTGGAACTCCGTGATCTTTAATGTCCCTTCCAAGTCTGACCTTTCTGTGTTTCTATGAAAACAAGGAGTCTAGCCAGCAGGAATGATAAAAAAAATGTCCTGAAAAGAATCACAAAGCTCAAGGAAACAGTAATTGTGTCGCTTGTGATTTTGGAGTTGTTCCTCTGATTTTTTTCCCTGGATTTGTTAAAATTATTTTTTAAGCTTCTCTATTCTTTCTATTCACTGTCTACCACCGAGGCTTAGAATCTTCAAGCTTTTTTTTATACAGAACTAAGGGGGAAAAACACCCTCCCTTCCACCCAATTACCATGAGATTAGAGACAAAGATAACAGGAATTGTTGTGGCAGTGCCTAGAAGTAACAGAATTTTCTACTTCATCTGTGGTCATATTAGAAATTACAATATGAAAAAGTGTGGCTAATTGAATTTGCCAATTTTTCCACTCTTGTATAGGACAATGGGAATAAAATAACTTGGATTTGCTTTTAAAATATGTCAGTTGTTATTCTGTTGCTATATTTCATTTCAGACTTTCAAGTCTCTGCCAGTTCCAGATAAAGCCACAGTGTAACCTGTGCCAAGAGGAAGAATTGGAGAAGTAGAAGCTCATGAACTCTTTTATTCTGTGATCTGCTCAATACAGATAGTGCTGTGTAGTTTGTGGCAGTTGTATGAGGATTTATGTAATTAACACATGTAAAATGCTCTAGGATTACTAGGTGGGAAGGACTATGGTGGGTTTTGAAGTGGGGCTTGGTATGGGCATTGTGGGTGGTGTCAAAAGCAAAGCTTTCCTCATGACTTGTGAAATTCCTACCAGAAACTGCCCAGTAAGTTACTCTTAAAGACATAGTAGAAATCTCACACAGTTTAACAAGTCTGCAGGATTGAGTGGAATTAGTTTCTGGTACATTTTGCCATAGAAATAATACCTTTTAAATAAAGAAATGAAGTCCCATGCCCCCATATCCTGCTACTCTAGAGGGATGAAGTAGGAAGGAACCAGTTTAAGAGCTGGATGGTGCAAGTATTAAATTAAAATGTCTCTTCTGTCTTGACAGGTTGGTTAGTGCACAACATTTTCTGGCTGATCTATTCCAACCCTTGCACTTTGAACACTGTATTTATCAGCCCTTTATTAAATATACAAAACAAGACCGCACTGGCCAAAGGCTGTCACAGCCCATTTTGTTGTCACAGCCCATTTTGCTATATGCTGAGGAGTGAGAGTCCAAGCCGCAGATACTCTTGTTTTAGCCTCATTGGCTTTTTAAAAAGCTTCCAGCTTAAAATAGTATGTTATTAAGGTATTCACACTTGTCAAAATTAACAATTAATATCACATTTAAACTCCCACCCTCCCCAGTAGTCCCTCATTCCCTTCAGCTTTGCATTCCAGCCATCGGGGCTGTGAGCCATAACCTTCTCGTGTGACAGCAGCACACCCAGGGGGCTGGTGTAGCAAAATATGTTATCTGATGTTGCTTCATCTCAAGGCCTGTTAATGATAAGAATGCAAATATTCAGCTATACAGATTTCCACGTCCTCTCCTCTAGTTATTTTTAAGATCCTGGATGTACTTTCTTCTTGTGATATGGGTGTAACTTAGCCGGTGAGTATAAATGTTCTTCATGCTTGTTTTATGAATAAATAGGTCTCATCTACTCAAAGAACAGGTGAAGTATGAAAATTTATAATCTACTGAAAGTAGAGATCATGGAGAACTTGTCCTGCTCACAGAACAGCTGCATTTCTGCAGCCAGTGCTTGGAGAGAGCAGAGCACTAAATATGCAACTCAGCCCACATTTCTTTTCAAACTGTAGGGAGGACAGAATCCTCAGCAGCAGCTATAAATGCAAAGATATAATTCAGTTGAGACCTGCAGAATCAAACTTCTAGAGGTAGAAGCAGGTGGGTTTATTCAGCACTGGGCAACAGGGGAGATATTTCCACCTAACCTGTGCCCCAGGGTTCAAGCTTTTGGGGTTTATATTACAGCATCTCATACATAATCATCACTTAGTCATACATGTGCATTAGAGTTTCAAAATGCCATTAACATATATCACGCCTCTGACTCCTGCTGCCTGCTGTGGTCCCACGCAGGTGCAAAGGACCTGTATCCCAGTGAACTTGGTACCTAATTGCTGGGCTCCACACTAACTGTTGGGCTGTTCCAATCATTAATCTTTAAGGCTTCTACGTATCAATCTCTTGCCCTGCAGATGACAAGAAGTCTAGTAGCTTTGCTGATTGGTTCCCTCTATCTCATAACTGTCTATTCTGTCTTCCAGTTCTCTTTACTACTCAGTGAAGCTCTCAAATGCTTTGGCAGTCAGTCAGGAGCTGACTGTTTCAAACATTTGCAATATATGGATTCATTCTAGGCCATCTCTAGCTTGGTGTGTGGACTTGTCTGAGGTGTTTTTTGTCACAGGGAAGAAGGAACCAATGCATAAAACTCCCAAGTCTGTTTGCCAGACTGTATACTGAACTGCCCAAGTGAAATGTGTTTGCACCTTCTGTATGTGAACTTGCTGTAGCAGTAAATATCATGGTGTTCTCACCTCTGATTCACATGCTAAAAGGCCACTTGGGATGCATCATGTTTAACTTCAGACTGCCCTGCTATGTTTTATCCCGTGATTAGTTGCTCAGTTTCTTCTGTGCTCCCAGAGGTGCAGTGGGTGGGAGCTCAGCAAGACTAGTACTATGTGCAGTGTAAATAAACGGAGAGGCAGAGATGTGAAGCCAAACCACCACAGGATGTGTTGAGTTTGCAGTAACCCTCTGAGATCTTCTATAGAAATTCTGGCTCCCAGTTGGCACTTGCCCTTACTGTGGCCAGCAAGCTTGGTGTATCATTTACATCAGGGCTGTATTTCTGACACTGTGAAGAATAATACTGTCATATGAACAAGAAAATGTCTCCGATTCATAGAATCTGCGATATGAAGTCACTCTAGTGTGATGTCCATATCCTAGTCCTGATGTAATATGCAAGGGGTAGGTGCATGCATCAGCATTATAGGGAAGACTTTGTGAAAAGGGTAACTCACTGAAGTTGTGGTGAACTGCCTTGTGCTTACACTAATGTGGAGCTATACCCCTGATGAGAATATTTCTGTCCCAGCTGGACAGAAGCTGGAGGAGTTTTGGGTCAGCTTTTGATTTTTGGAAGGATTCCTCAGCAAGCTAATCATTTGAAGTCTTGGAAGTCTGCCCAGGTGGGTTAAGGTTGTATGGCCATTAAGTTGACCATTTTTTAACAGGGTAATGTTTCTGATGGACCTTCTCAGTATAGCTATGTGAGGGAAAAAACCATCTAACCTGATGTGAAGATGCCCCTGACACAGGCAATTCAGGGAAATGCTCAAACTTATCAATTTGGGCTCCAGGTTTAAAAAAATATTATATTAGGTTTTGGGAGTCACTACATGTAGGTTTGTCACCTTATTTCCCCTAAGACGGGGGAAGACTTGCAAATCTACTATGGTTCACTCTTTTGGGTTTCCTCAAAGGCATAAAACTGCCTGGGGTGTCAACACTGGGTGTCAACTGAGAGAAGTGCTCTGAAACCTTTCAATACTTCTGCACTTAACATTGACTGGGCTTCTGAAAACAGAATGTGTATAGAATAACTAAGAAGGCAAGTAGATCCAGAAGAGAATTCTCTTCCAACATTTTTCTTTCATATGCAGGTGGTTTTTGTTGAGGTTTTTAGCAGCTATTGCTATTTTTATTAGTGAGCACTAAGTACTCACCCTCATGTCTGCTGCTTCTTCCAATTCTTTAAGAGTTCTTCAATAAAAATGCAGCTTGGAACTGCTAATTTTACTAGAGAAGTATTGCTTGTAGCATGCATTCACTATATACACACTCATGATATTTTATGTATACACCATCCATCATGCTACTTATTATAATCATGTCAGTATCAGAGAAGCAAACTGAAAAGATTTGACATTGAAATTACACCATATCTGGAAGAAAATAGTGGAATGTGAAAGACACTTCCTACTTTGCTGTATGTTCTGGGGATTTTTGCTTGCTTCAGGGTCTGCAAGTTGTGCTGGTGTCAGAATGGCTGTATGTGGTCTAGGTGCACTCTTGCTTAGCTGGTGGTTAAACAGAAACGTGGAGCTTCTAAATAGATGTTAATTCCCCAAATTAATCTGTCCACTTACCACTTCAAAAAGGCGCTTCAGGAAAGATGCATCATTCCTGTCAGTTTTGCAAATTTATTTAATTCAAGTGGTTTTAGAAGATTTTCTTTCTTTGACATGAAAGCTACAGCTGGTTAGAAGCAAATACACTGCATTAGTCAGGATTTCTCTGCTGTCTGAAAACATGCCAGGGAGACACAATGATGAGATATCTCAAAAAAAGGAGGATTCATAGGGATTGAGATTTTTTTTAAAGATGCTACAATACAGTTGTGGTTATTTAATATAGCGAGGAATAAGAATTGGTGAGAGATTATTTCTGGAAATGAGCCCTTGGAGCAACACAGAGGTGTTAATAACTGTATTTCAATTACAGCCCAAATGCAGCAATTGAACTAAGGCAGAGCCAATGTTTGGTCATCAAGGTGGTTTGAAATCGACTCTTTAGGTCAGCTGGAGTGTGAGAGGTTTTGTGATTCCCTGAGGCTGTGTTTTAACGGCACACACTTCCAAATGCAGAATCACAACAGCAGATGCTGCTTTAGATGGGTTGCCACATTTGGGGGCCACCTTATGGTTTTTTTCCTCATGGTGCTTGTTCAAAAGCTGATGACACATCCACCGAGACCCTTTTTGATGCCAAGTGTGCTTCCCCAACTCAGCAGACATTCCTGTCATCCTTCTATCTTACAGATACCTCTTTTTGGGAGGGACTTGATAAAGGTGGAGTAGCCAAAGTCCTAAAGGAAGACCAAATTGAAATGTAAATGCTTTCTACTGCATTTCAAGAGAGCAAAAAGGGATGTAGAAGCTTTTTTTTTACAAGCTTTGGTACAATTGTGTCTCAGAGCAATGTTTTCTTTCCAAAGGTTTGTTGAGTAGGCTGCCAGCATGAGTTAAAAAGACGTGTCCCAAAGCACTAGAAAATAATCAAGTCTTTATTAAGCAAAAAGTTTATCAAGTAATGGAAGTGTGATGGGAAAATTAGTTTGTCTTGATGGGGTTCTTGTGCTGCACTTCAGTAGACACATTAAGTAGCAGTAAGGACGATGTGATTTCTGGTGCTCTGTTGGAACAGTTACCTTCAGTAGCCAGTGACAGTCTGTTTTCTCTAGGGCTGCTTTAACCCCATGTCTCTAAGACAGTCAAGATTGCAAAGCATCACCACCATGAACACAAAACTGGTTCCGATAGTCTTGGTAACCCTCTGTCTTGGGAAGCACCTGGGCTTATTTGGGTATAGGCTCCCGGGTAGATGAGAAAAGAATTGCTGATAAGGAGAGGGCTCATAGGGCACGTGGGCTTTCTCCCACCCAGGACTTGCATGGCGTTGGTGTCAGAGTTATCACACAAGAGTTGTAACATGTTAACTGGTGGATCATGTATCAGCAGACTTGTGCTGGTTTTGGATCTGATACTTCAGAAGACCTTGGCAGACTGTGAGGGAAGGCTTGTGGCCTGAAAACGTGAGGTCAGCTTAGTGTTCACTGCTGGTTCTGATAGATGTCTGGAGCCCAGAGGCACAGCAAGTGACAGACTTTGCTGTTGACACTCAGGTTTAGTTTGCAGATGGACAACAGCAGAAACACATCAAAACTCCTGACAAGGACATTGAGTGACAGTGAAGTGATGTGAGGAAGCTTGGATGAAGTTGTTGCTTTATACCACTCAAAATAATGGAGACAAAATTCTAAATTCAGTGGAAGAGCCGATGTTCCAGCTTTAGTAGCACTAGGGTTTTTGTTTTTAAACATGTACTCATTTAGGTGTTAGTCTAATTATCAGAAGGGTGGAGAATGAACTCATGGCTTGTGTGTGCAAGAAGCAGTTCTCCTAAGTTGTCGTTCAGTTTTATTACAGACCTGACTTTGTTTCCTTGTATGTGGTGCAGCATTGACTCAGCATCTTTGGCTCGAGTTCATTTCATCTTTTAATTTGGTTATGGGTCAACATCACATCAGCAGTTTTAATGCTACATCAGGTATCAAGTGCCCATGGAGCTTTAAGTTTCAGTGGGATCACATCTGCTCTCCCAGGACTTCCTCAAAACTGGAATTGGGAAAAAAATCTCTTTTACCCCAACAAACAGCAGAAATGGGATGGTGCCTTTATTGAAGGAGGAGGCTGGTTGCCACAGCTGTGTCTAGAATCCCTCAAAGATGTTCCATGCTTCTAGCAGTTGGAATCAACTGATGGGTCAGTCCTAAACCGATGTGGCACTAGATCATTACTTTGCCCTTTAGAGGTCGGGGTTTTGTCAGCAAGAGACAAGAAAAACTGGCACTTGGCACCTCTGTTGGCTCCTATGCATATGAAAACTTACTGGTAGTAGCTGAGCCCAGACTTTGCTTTCATATTGCATTTAATCAATTAAAAGTCATCAAATTCTGCTTTAAAGAAAAGGAGTAGTAATTAATTTTTTGCTTGCTTTGGCATTTATTTAGGTTTTCCTGATAAGAAACAAGTCTCTAGTGAAATGTGATAAGAAGCAGTGACTTGGTGTCTTGACAGAGAGAAATGTTTCCCTAATGACATTAGGAAGTTAACTTTAGGAAGCTAATTTGAATCACGAATGTGTTAATGGGTGCAAAAATCATATGAACTGAGGCACAAGAAGCTTTGTAGTCAGTCTGTTGTTAACCATTGAAGGAAAAGAATTGTTAAACAAGGAACTGTGCTTTAACATAAGGGGAAAGTGAGGGAATCGAAGAACAGCTTCCCCTTAAATAATTTTAGTGGTGAATTAGTATTCTTCCCAGGTCATACAAATGTGAGACACAACACCCATTCCAGACTTTGTCTGTGTCAGATGAAAGGCATAATGGATATTTGAGGTGATAACTGATGGGTTAACTTGGACACTATCCATTGTACTGTTAAACTTCTGTTGCATTTGAAATCTTCTAAAAGCAAGGTTAGCTGGTTTTGATTTTTTTTAACCAAATCATTAGGAAATGATAGATATGTACAAATCTAAATGTGAGCAGCTTTTCTATGGCGCTACAATTACGTTTTTCTAAAACTAATTGTGCTCTTATCCAGTTCAATCTGTAAAAAAGAAAATAACTGCTGGAAGTATTTACTGTTTGATCTAGGCTTGCATTGTGATTTTATATGCCACTGAATTGTAATCAAATGAGGTTCTTCAGAAACCAGGGTGCTCTGAACAGCTGCCTCAATTCTTTCACTTTATTTCTCTGTATGCAAATCCTCATTATTAACCTGCCTGTGTATTAAGAGATTTACATTACGAGTACCCTTAAACTTGCTTTCCAGTATCTAACTTGTCATGACAACTTTGTGTTCAACTACAGGTCCTGAAAGCTTCCTGCAAATCTCCATCTGTAGGACCACAGCAAATGTGACCTTTTTGGTGCCACTTCCTTTTAGATAGCCTGTTAAATACAATTTCACAATAAATGACTATGTTTGAGGAACAATGGTAGTCAGACCAAGGGGGAAATGGGAAAAAAACATAGTTTAATGTCACAACAACTTCCAGTTTCTTTGTGTTAGCTCTGAATGATCATATTCTTGGTTGATACACATGAATGAGAATTGATAAGTTAGGATATAGTTGTTGTTCCCTAATTGGGAATCAAATTACTAATGAACTCTACTAGAATCATTGAATTGTTTTGGATTAGGAAAGACCTTCAAAATGATAGAGCCCTAGCATTAACTCAACTCTACCAAGAGTTCTTTGCAGTGGTGAAGAAAATCCAGGTGGATGGCTGCCTCTTACTTTCACTGAGCTTACACCAAACTGGGAAACTGTCAAGGTTTTATGTGAATTTCTTCTTTGCCTGCATACCCACACCCTCATGTATTTTTCAAGGCCCACAAAAATCACTGTACACTGGAAAGGGAAAGGTTAATGGTAAGGGTTGGGGGGAATCACAGAATCATAGAATCATTAGAGATTGGAAGGGACCTCGAAAGATCATCCAGTCCAATCCCTCTGCCACAGCAGGATCACCCAGACCAAGTCACACAGGAACAGATCCAGTCAGACCTGGAACATCTCCAGAGAAGGAAACCCCACAAGACCCCTGTGCAGCTTGTTCCAGTGCTCCGGTACCCTCATTGTGAAGAAGTTTCTTCTGATGTTTATAAGGAACCTCCTATGTTCCAGCTTGCACCCAGTGCCCCTTGTCAAAAAAACCTTTTCCAGTCCAGATAACTGTGTTAAGTCCAGTAGTTTGTACTAAGGAAACAAGATACTTTTTCTCTCACCTCATGTTGGATGCTAGTATTAAGGTGATAACATTACAAATCCTTTCCAGATCATTTTGGTGAGGTTTATGCTAACTCCAGTGAGCTCTAGTTTGGGCACAGAGTGATACAGAACATTTATAAAGAGATTTGTGGCCAAGTTCCTCCAACCTGGAGGACACAAGCATTTGGTGTGAAATCTAAGCAGCCTTTTAAATACACATAGTATTTCCTAAATGTTGGAATACTCTTACTGGAAAATGCAGCTTTAGCTTGGCCTGTCTTTAGGATTTTAAGTTTAGACAGTGTGAGCTTTGAAAATCTGTAGAAGTGTGACCAAGATTGTGGTTGTGGTTGTGGCAGAGGATAAAGCAGCATGATAGGCACTTTAGCTGGTGTAAATTTATGGCTGGAACAATTTACATTGAGAATAAACAGTTTAATGGATAGCTGGAAGGATTAAAGGATGCTCAATCCATCAGATTAAACATGTCATTCTGGCTGGTGAATGGTGCCATTATCTGACTGGGAAGTGAACATTCCTTCAGAGGAGGTGACTTTACATCTATTGACAAAGACTGCCCTAATTCTGTGAGCAATACTTCAACCCCACTGAAATCAGGGGCAATGTTTCCATTGACTTCAGTGAGACAGAGTTCACTTTTTATCTTTCTGTGTGTTAACTGTTGAGAAATCCCTAACAACCTGGCTGGCTGTGGCCAGTTTCCCTTTGAATCTGGATGACAAGGTGTGAAACCTGACTGGAGTTTGGTGGTCAGCAGTGAGTGTGGTGTTCTGCTTTACAGGTTTCCACCATCAGTTTGACTAAGTGTTGCTAAAAGAAATACTGAGATAACTAGTGCTGACTCACAGTCAACCAGTGATATCACTCCCTTTTTCCTACTAGACTTAGATAGACATGGAAAAACTGCTGGTTTGGAAAGAGTCTGCAAGAGCAGATTTTTCATGGATTATATCTAGGGTGGCCCTTAGTTTCCTCCTCTGGGGTCTCCATATTCCCAGTTCAAAAGTAAAAAGGTGGTTTATTTTACCCCTTTTCATTAATAGATGCAATAAAACCTTTTTCTTCCTAGATAAGAAGTAGTGTATGGACTGAGTTTTACTATTGCTTACGCACTTAACCTCTTAAAGTTTAGTAAAAGTATGTTTGCACTAGATTTTTATTAGAGCTACAATTTTTCTTTGGGATAAATGAGGTTTAAAGTTTGTCAGTGAAGAAAAAAGCAAACCTAGAAACTCTGAGTTTTTAAATACACAGAATAAAGGCCAACAAATGCTTGTACCATGAAGCAGTTTCATAGGGTTACAGTTCTCTGTTCTTAACCAGGTATCTCCCAACCCATTTCCAAACATCTTCATGATGAACGTCATTAAAGTATTAAGTTGGACTGAGCTTTGGGGGCTGGAGGCTGTTCTGTTAATGGTATTGCTTAAAGTCCTCCCTGATCCACAGCCTGACTTAAAAATTGCAGTCGGCGTCTGTCGGAGGTGAAGATGAACTCTCTCTGGCTCTAAGAAAAGAAGAGTAAAATAGAATGATAGTGTTCTTATTAGCATTTGTTAATTTCTTACCCTTCAGTCTTGGCCCATAGGAAATATGATGGACTTCAGCTAAATGTCCTTGATTCTGATTTTAATTTCAAGCTGGAGGTGAGGATGCTCTTAGTAAGCAGTACCTATTGTGGTCTCCCCCACCCCATCTTCAAGGAGATCCTATACTTTCCCATTCCTTTCACTCATCTCATTTCCTTGTGGAAACAAGGGAACTGACTGGCTGGAATGGCAGATTAGCTGCTTATTTCCAATTGGAGGCTCTTGTCATCAAGAAAAGCAGTAGGATGTCATGAAAACCAGAACTCTTCCCTCAGAATTTCTTGCATTCCAAGTAAAGACCACAAAATCCTTTGGTAGTTGCTTCCCAGCCTCCAGTCCCGAAAGACAGTGATGTTTACAGATATTTCAGCTTTTTTATTTTAATGATTGCCTCATTAACATGCAGGATTTCCTCTAATTCTCCTCATGCTCACAGGGGTTCAATTTTACTGCATTTGTCTTAAAGCATTGACATGTGAATTATTGGAGGAGAGACATGAGCACTGGAAATGCTTGTAAAGTAGAATACATTTGATTTGGAGTGTCTGTATAGTATACATATATATTTATCAAACTGACCAACAGGATGTGTTCTCCTAGAGAAAGTCATGACATATCTAGCAAGGAGCACAATTATGCTTCTGCTAAATGCCTAGGCAAGTCATCTGAAAGTGATACCTAATAAATTGAAGTAAAAAAGCCAACCCGGATGAGTCAGAATCATCCCTTTCCTAAAAAGCATCCTAAAGGACTTTCTGGGAGCTAAAATTCTCAGCTTTTTCAGCTCGTCTGCCCTAAGTGTGGGTGACTTGCAGCTCATCATCTTTCAACAGAGAACATGCGGAACCTCAATTCATCCTTCAGAAGGAGAACCCAGGGGTAATAAGCCTGGAGTTAGAGGGAAAGGAGGCAAGTTACAATTTCTATGGTTCCTTGAGTTAATTAGATGAAGAGGTAATATGTAGAACAGCCTCTTCACATGAGATGCAGAAAGTGGATAATAGTGTGTAAGAGAGAAAGAGGAGACTAAGTTTTGCTTTTGAGACCTGCAGGAGAGACACAAGGTGTGTAACGGAGGCTGGAGTGAGTGAATGCAAAGTTGTAGAACCTAGGAGAAGTGTCTGAAACTGGAAATTTTATAATGGAAAGTCTTGGAGTCACCAATGAAATAGATTATGGATGTGAGTGGGGAATGTGTGATGTTTCACAAGTGGTGTATTTGAGTGAAGAGGCTTCCCTTCTGCACTTTTAACTTTTTCTAAAAAAAAGATTTATATAGTGCTGCAATGGGTTTTGCTTTATTACTTCAAAATTCATACCTGCAGTAGTAGTTTTATCTTTCCTGGGTGTCATACCCTGGAGTAGCTCAAATACCAAATGGAACACTGGGGACAAAAAGCTCATTTTGAACCCGCAGGTGCAGAAATTTTATAGACAGATCTGTTTGTTATAAAAAGCTACTTNCTTCCTTGTTCTTCCTCTTTCTACTGATGTATTTGTAGAAGCCTTTCTTGTTCTGTTTTACCTCCCTTGCCAGCTTCAGTTCCAAGAGGGCCTTGGAGTTCCAAGAGGGCCTTGTTTTATTACTTCAAAATTCATACCTGCAGTAGTAGTTTTATCTTTCCTGGGTGTCATACCCTGGAGTAGCTCAAATACCAAATGGAACACTGGGGACAAAAAGCTCATTTTGAACCCGCAGGTGCAGAAATTTTATAGACAGATCTGTTTGTTATAAAAAGCTACTTGTGCACTCTGACAAATCTAAGCTGGGTTTTACATATCCGCCTTGCACTCTGGCTGTTGGAAGATATAATCAACTTAATAAAAGTGATTATGCTTTTCAGTAGTAGGAGTGCAGTTCGTTCTTACCTCCTGCAAATGTAGCCCAGCTTTGGGGTTGAGGTTGCAGGCTCAAATGTCAAACTCTAGTTTTTCACTGTGTCTGCTCCAGTAGTTTCTACATCTAATTTAGGAGAAAGGGATGAAAATCCAGTCGATACTGGCGCATCACTAGTTACTTATCCTCCCCATTCAATCTTGAATCAGATACAAGAAACATTTTTGTGTCCTGTTTACTCTTTCTGGACTTGGCTGTTGGCAGTAGTATAATAACAGTAGATCAAATGATGCTCAGTGCAGTCATCAAATTTCATACTGTGGCTATTGGATCGTCTTCCCTGGTTTTCATCTGTTGTGAGTGAGCTTCATAGAAAGACAGGCTTGAGTGAGAGCTACTTCCAACACAAATTGTAATCACTCAGAGTAGTCACTTCTTTGGAATCCGCACATTTTTATTTCCATGTGAGATGCAATTTAATCATTAAGGGAATTTTTTTAGCGCCAGCCTAACATACCTTCAGAGGAGGAAGTTGACCCCAATTTTGTAAGCGGGTGTTTATGAAGTCAAAGGTGGACTCTTAACCAGATTTAGAAGCCTGGCCAGCAGCAGAATGCCCAACCTGGCACACACAGGAGAAATTATCCACGATTAAAGACTTTCTGATTAATATGGCTTATGTGCCAAAACTGCACATGCAGCGTATGATCTCAATTAGAGTGAAACCTAATTCTTCAAGGCTAAGCTCCAGATTCATTCTGTAATTTCTTCTTTGTTTAACTTGGACGTTTTTTGACAACAGGATCTAAAAGAAACTTGTTGGGGGGGGGGGGGGGG
>VZRI01003381.1:20291-81042 GCA_013397515.1 Upupa epops
GGGGTGGGGGGCAGAACTGCCTTGCCCCCACCCCTTTAAAAATTGCAGTTCTATCGAAAATACCATTTTGGTGGCACTGCTCTTAATACCTGGACTATTTAATTTGCAGCAGGGTGGTGGTGCATTCCTCTAAGGCACTGCCATTTAGTGTGGCTAATGATGCTGTAACAGTTTTTGGGAAAGAATGAACACTCCTGTGCAGGTTTTCTGCCTAAAAAGCAACCCTTGCCAAAGAAAACGGCTTGAAGGTGGAAAGGAATAAGTATATAATCACACCACTGTCATTACCTCTGATATTAAGAAAGTAGGAAATGTCAAAGGCCTGTAAGAAAAATAAGTTGGGGTTTAATGAGTCTGATGGAGAGGAATTATCAACATTAATCATTCAGCTAGGGGACTAACATAGCTGGCATCAATAGATGCTTTAATCTTGCTTTAATACACAACAGTTGCTCCAGCTTGTTTCTGGGATTTCTTTCTTTTTTTTTACCACTAATCCCAAAACATCCTGGAAACACAAGCTCTAATGAGCTAGTATCATTGTGTTTTAAGTGCTCTTCCAAACCAGCGTTAACATGGCTTGGAATTCAGCAGTTGGGATTCTTGTGTGTGGGAAATGAGAGAGTCCAGGCCTCAGGGAATCTGGAGGGGTTTGATGGTGGCAAGTACAGCAGGGAACTCTGTCCTGGCGTGTGGTGGGTACTAGAGGTGCAGGAAGCTGGCAAATCTCTATGTGAACGGGATGTTTTTCAGGAGTGGGACCATGTACAGAACTGATGCTGTAGTCCAGCATGAAGAGGCTCTTGGGCTTTCTTTTTTTTAAATCAAATGCTAAACTTTGGTCTAGAATTCTTGAGTAAAGGGTCTTCTTTTCAATGAAAAGAAAGATGTATACCACAACATGTCAAATGGTAAATTGCTGCCTGCAGCTACCTGAAAGGAAGACGTAGAGATGTGGGGGCTGGTCTCTTCTCACAAGTGACAGGACAAGAGGAAATGACCTCCAAGGTTGCTCCAAGGGAAGTTTAGGTTGGACATGAGGAAAAGCTTCATTGAAAGGGTCATGGAGCCTCTGTGTACTTTTGGTTCTTAATTACTTTTTATTCTGTGTTAAAACAGGAGAACTTGGTGTTTATAGCAAGGCAAACTGTAACTCTAAAGAGGTTGTACCTTCAGCATGTGGAAGATGTAGCTTTAGTGTAGATTTGACAGGAGGGAGCTGTGTTTTTTTTTAGAACTATTTTATATAAAGAAACAGATATAAAAATTATATAAAGATATATAGAGAAGCCATGCGTGTTACAACATTTCATTGCTTCCCTATTCCTGACTTGTATTTAAATAATGAAATTCCTAAAACCTGTGCCTGCAGATATGTGGGCAATCCTTCAAAAAGGGAATTTCTTCAAGTCTTATAGTTTTGCGGTCCAGAGGGACCATCACAGTCAGGTAATATCTGACTCCAGTTTTCTTGATGGATTTTTTTCTGTTTAAAGAAATCTTTATCAACAGACGACAGAACATTTTGCCATTACATGTAGTACATGGCTCAAGAAGGTCATGCGTTCTTTCTGAGTAACACAGAAGAAGGAAAGATGTGTTTTCATTAACAAGCTGTGAAAATGGTACTGCTTCATCTTTCTGCTGTATATACAGCTGTATAACCAGGCAACAGATGATGCACAAACTGCTTGCCTTGCCCAGGAGAAATTGGGTGCTGCTTCTGAAACAGCACTACATCTTGAAATGCCTTTTCTGATGCTGATGCACAGCGACTTAGGTGGACATTTAGCTTTCCATTGACACCAGAGAGCACACAGGCTGCTTCTCCCATAGTACTGTAAAATCAGATGCACTCGTATTCCATGGAAACAGAATAACCCTTGTGGCTTCTGCGTGGCTTTGGCAATATTTTCTGTGAAATGGAATCCATCTGCTGGGGTGACCCTTAATGAAACCCTTTCTCTAATTGCTGTATTAAGCTTGCTCTTTCCTTGTCATTGTTTATGCTTCTAAGTCTATAATATATTCCAAATTAAATATGTTTCAATGACAGCATTCTGATTTAATTACAGATTTGCTCATTGATTAGGCCAGACAATCTAAACAGTGCATAAGGTCTGCTGGAACAGCCTCATGAATAAAATCGGAACATGACAAGATTCTCACTTTGTTCAGTTCTACTTTATTATCACAGAATCGTAGACTGGCCCGGGTTGGAAGGGACCTCCAGAGGTCATCCAGTCCAACCCCCCTGCAGGAAACAGGCATAGCCTCAACTGGAGCAGGTTGCCCAGGGCCTTGTCCAGCCTCCCCTTGAATAGCTCCAGGGATGGGGCCTCAACTCCCTGCCTGGGCAACCCATCCCAGTGTTAGTTAGGAGGAAGTATCTTCCTCCTAACAGCCAATTTCAATGTCCCCTCTCTAATGTGAAACCATCACCCCTCATCCAATTACTACAGGCTTTTGTAAATAGTCCCTCTAAAAAATACTAGAAAATTCCACTAAGTAGATGAGAACTCCTGACTCTGACTTTGCAAAATAATAGCAGCGTTTTCCAGACCATCCCCAGATAAATACTTCTCTGGCTGGCTAGTTTTTTTTTTTTTAAATGTTTCGTTCCTTATGTAGTTTAATCTAAAATATGCCTTCTTTTTTCTTTGCTTCCAGTTATTCAGCAGTCTGCTGTGTTATGAACGGAGGTAGTTATAAGTGTCTGAGGAGAGTAGGCAAAAGTCTGAGTGGTGGGAAATGAGGAAGTGATGGTGGTCTGGGAGCATTTTGCGACTAAACATTTTATAACAATGACAAGGAAGAGGAGTTGGGCTTTGGAGGTGCTGGAGAAGAGCTGACTGCCATGGCAGACTGAACAAAGAAAAGCAGAAAAGGCTCAGGGAGTGTCACCTCAGTTGGGGTAGAGTGAGATGGTGAGTGTGAAAAATGACCAACTCCATCACTTACAGTATCACAGTAATGACGAGGCTGGAAAAGACCTTAAAGATCATCCAGTCCAACCTAAAACCAACCAAGTAAACCTAACCATCTGACATCTAGATCATGCCACTCAGCACTTCATTCAGCCTAACCCTGAACACCTCCAGGGACGGTGACCCAACCACCTCCATGGGCAGCCCGTTCCAAAATCTGATCACTCTTTCAGTGAAAAACCTTTTCCTAATTTCAGGTCTAAACCTCCCCTGATGGAGCTTAAGACTGTGACCCCTTACTGGTGGTGAAGAGTATGATGCAAGAGAGGGTGTAAGTCTTTTTCAGAAAACACTTGACAACTAACAGAATGTTAAATAAGAAGTTGGTTTGGAAACGTCTGGTGGCTTCATGTCCATGTTAGACACATCAAGATGTCAAGAAGTTTTTGAAGGCCAGACTTTACAGAGAGTTTGAACCTCACCTATTGGCTAGAGAAGGAGGAGGGAGGAGGCAGAAGAGTGGGAGTAGCTGAGTGTCTCACACAGAGCTCACACTCATTGCCAGAAGCCTGGGTAATGGTTTCTGAATTTCTTTACACAGATTAGAGGTAATTGATGGGAGGTGTGTGCTGCATGTGGATATCTGCAATTACAGTTAGTGCTGCTAGCACGCCTCATTTTATAGCCACTGCAATTCCTAAAGTGGTCCTGTGCAAAATGTGTCACCCCATTTTACAAGCCTGATACTGCCATACTCTCACTTAGTGTAGAACGTGCACAGCAATTACAGCGCAGCTAAATTTACAAATCATTACAGCATTTAGCCATTACCAGTACAAAGTAGTTCCTTTCTCTGTGCAATTGAAGCCTAATTTTCATGCCATCTGAAACATTCAGGCATCAGGTAACACTTTATTTTATAAGGAAAAAAAATAACCGTTTATTTAAATTGTAAAACCTGTGTATTTACGCAGTGGCTGTGCAGCAATTACACTGGGAGCTATTTCTGACAAAACTGGGCTCTCATTTCTGAAAAAATAAGTTATCAGCAATTGCTTCCTATGCTTGCCTGATTGCTTGAATAATTGTCCTCTACCAAATGAAGGTAATTGTCCTTTAATGCCGCCTAATAATTTTGTTAATTGGCAAAGAGCACAGGGGCTCTCACGCTTGCGTAACTTGGATGTTAAGGCGATGACCCATCATACGTGTCTTGTGGGGTTTGTTTAGATGCCAGTGTGACAAGATGGGCTTCCAGTGATTTCTGCTTTTCAATGAAAGAGAGGAATGTGGCTGTAGGTACACACCGGACAGCTGATGAGAGGAAACTTGAAGCGCTTTTTGTGTGGATAGGATCTGTACCCTTCCAGAAGGCCACTTACATACTTAGCTGCTGAAGCAGTTGCATTCGTGCAGAACACTGTGTGTAGTTTTCCGGCTGTCCTGTGCGGTTGGTGAGTCTGGGGCCATTTCTCATGTGCAGATTCTTGTACTGGCATCTCCTTTTGACTTCTTCCATAAAGTCCTCAGTAGGGAGAAATGGTAGTTTTGCCTGTGGCAGACACAGATGCATGACAGTGGTGGAATCTAGAACGAATGGTCAGCATACAGTGATAGCAATGTTAATGCTCTCCTGTGACTGGTAAGTTTCAAATAGAGTTGCCCAATTATTTTTCTCTTGGAAGTTGCTTCCCATTTTGGAGATGTCAGTGTGCTTCACATTAGTTTAGCTTCATTGCTTAAAGGACTTGTTCTTTATGACCCAGCTTTTTTGGATAAGTCTTGTTGCATAAAAGACTTGTGCTCTTCATAGTACGGCTTAGTTCAGAGGTTCTTGCAGAAATCAGTGAAAAAAAATAATTAAAACTGCCTTTTATCCAAACCTGGGTGTGATCCGAGCAAGCTTTCTGAAAAGAAAGATTTCCGAGTATCCAATATATTTTCTCAGAGGATCAACTTACTCCTTTGAGTGAAGCACACTTTTTCTCTCCACACTTAAAAGTCTGCAGCAGAAGCTGTGAACTCCTTTATTTCTTCTTGAAATTTCTACCTTCCCGTTTTTTCTGTTCCCAGTATATGCCCTGAGTGCAGCCTGTGTGTCGCCTGGGGCTTCAGAGACTAACAAAATTCAAATCAGTTTTATACAAACAGTTTTAGTCAGAGAAACTCAGTCTCGTTGAATTAAAGCCACAGATTGTAAAAGGTGTTTAATTACAGCATACCATTAATTAGCCCCAATATTTCTGTCAAAAATACTCCCTTTCTAAGTACCTTGCACTCTATTTTTGTAGTTAGCGGAAGAACTTAACTCGCTGGTGCTCATTCCATCTTTTCACTGCTCACCCTAATTGTGTGTTCATCTAGCAGCACCATCCCTTTGGGTTTTTAACTTTTTCTATGGTCTCTCCTTCCCCTTCCCNAATGTTGTTTGGAAGTGGCTTCTGCTTGTAAGTCATATTCTTTCCTACAACACAAACTTCACAACTTTAATTTTGTTTGCCTTATTGTTTTTGTCTATTTCTTACTTGGGTTTTTTTTGTTTTCTTATTCCACTTGGCTCAGTTTCTTATGCAGTGGCAAAGGTACAGTTTTAGAGGGTTCAAGTATGGCAGAAGAGCAAAGTGCAATTCAGTGCTTGTTTATTAAACTGATAAACCAGTAACAAACACCATGTTAATCATTTATCTGTTGTTTTTTGTATCACCTTTTAAGACCTAGGATCCACAAAGTAATTTATTCAGGCATGTCTCACCATCTTCTCTCAATTAACTATCTCTTTGTGAGTGCATCATTGGATAGGAGAGATTTAATCAATAATTTCAAAATCCTTGTTGTGCTTGTGTGTCCATGGACCTCTCTGACTTCCCCAGTTTATGCCCTTCCCATTCTATTGGATATCCTTCAAGGACAAACTTGTCTAGAAAGGTGCATGTGTGGCACAGCAGGTTAGGAGAAAGAACAGAACTGGGCAGCACAGTCAAACATCTTGTCAAAATATTTCATAGTGATATACACAAGCTTTCTGCTGGAGTGAGTATGATTTGATTAAAAAAAACCCTCAAGAAAAAGGAGGCTGTATATCCTGCAACTTGGAATTTTTTGTATGGTTTTCATGCTGGGAAGATTTCACCCACTGTCCAAGCTGTAAGTCCTGGGTCATATCAAAACTTTGCTTAGCAGGAATCATACCTCACCTTATTTGCAAGGATAGAGGCCAGTGCTCTGCTGTGTTTAGCCATCAGTAGGGCAAATGTTCTACTACCTAGTAACTGTGGAGGTACAATAGATCTGGGTCTTGGATTGTCGTTCCCTTCACCAGCAGATGGAGACCCAGATCATGAGACCCGGTTTTGCAGGCATAGTTGTGGTTAGCACATAATAATTGGTTGCCAGTGGATTTCAGTGAAATTTCCATATCCCAGGACATTTGAGGTCTGGTTTCAAACCTATGGATGTTAGGAGGCAGATTCTGCCTGAGAGCTTTGACAATGGAAGCAAGAAAGAGGTAGGTAGTCACTGTGCACTAACATGAGCTAATGTGCTGTTTGATGGAACATCACTCTTCCAGGTGGAAATTACAGGTGGGAAATGTCGTCCTGAAATGACCCAATGCCCAGGTCAAGTCCTACTGGAGATCTGAGGAGTGCAAGCTACCTTTGGGTGCTTCTTTTTCTTTAGGAATCTGAAACTGGTGTCAGCCATGTCCAGATAATGCTGGTGAAGAGCTACATTTCTTGTTTTTCAGCATGGTAACTGTAGCAATAGTCAGCATGGAAAAATGGGAGAGAAATCAAAGTATGATCATAGAATCATAGAGTCATCAAGGTTGGAAAAGACCTTCAATACCAGCAAGTTCAGATGTCTGTTCTACAACTCCCAACCACAAACCCATCTCCTGAAATACCCTGGCTGCCTGTTTGTTGAACCCCTCTAGGGACGGTGCCTCTCTCATCCACACCCTATCTGTTCCAAGGCCCCCGCACTCTTTCTGGGAAGAAGATTTTCCTAATATCCAATCTAAACCTCCTCTGGCAAAACCTGGCCCTATTCCATCTTATCCTGTTGCTAATCCCTAGGGAGAATAGGCCAACACCCAACCTCCTTTCAGGGAGTTGAAGAGATCAGTGAGGTCTCCCCTCAGCCACCTCTTCTCCAGGATGAACAGCCCCAGCTTCTTCAGCCTCTCCCCATCAAACCTGTTCTCTAGTTCCCCATCTCTGCCCCCTCTCCAGCACCTCCATGAACTTCCTATACTGTGGTGTCCAAACTGCCCCCAGTTCCCAAGGTGCAGCCTCACTATGGCCAAGTACCAGGGGCAGGATCTCCTTCTTGGTCCTACTGGCCACACTATTGCTGATGCAGGCCAGCATGTCACTTCTGAAGATGAAGTATCTTCAGAAATTCTTCTGCTTTCTTTAAGAGTGCTGAAGTGAATTGTGATGCTACCACCTGCTTGAAAGAAAAGGCTTGATGGTGCCAAGAGAGGTTGAGGGACCATGTTTTCCAAAAGGACGGCCAAGCTTTACAGCGATTTTCAGTTCAGTTGAGGCTTATCTTCCTGCACGGGTGTGTTGTAAGCACAGGCACACCATCAATCTTGAACAAAAGTACTTTAAGCACTTGAGTACAATATCTTTAAACAACATTGCAAATCCAACTAAAGATTAAGCTTTATGTATCTATAGTGGTGTTGGAAATGCGGCCCTAGATGTTCTGTGTTTGACAGTTAAGCCGTTTCTGTGGAAATGGTGGGAAAAGAACCAAAGGAAAGACATCTTTTGGAAACTGTGGGGCATTTTTTTTTGACATATACAGGAGACTGTAAGAATTTTATACTCTTTCAGAAAATGCAAAATGCCAGTTCCTGTAAGAGTTAACTGGCAAATTTATAGCCAGTGAGCAGGTATTTGTGGCAGGTATTTTAAGGCACAGTTGTACCAGAGAGCTTCAGAGCCTATCCAGTAAGATTTTTATTTTGCCCAAGAAAATTGTGGCTGCCCCATCCCTAGAAGTGTTCAAGAACAGGTTGGATGGAGCCCTGTGTAACCTGATCTGTTGAAGGTGTCCCTGCCTATGCAAGGGGTTTGGAACTGGATGATCTCTGCCCCTTCTATGATTCTGTGTTTGAATGGTTCTGAATTTCCTGAGTCTTAGTGTTTGAAAAGAGGAGACAGCCATACTATAGATCACTGGTCAGGTAGGATTTGGCAACCACCTGCAAGAAGCATGGCAGAATGGGGTTTTTTTTCTAGTTTTTCTGACGACTGTGTATCTGTTTTCAGATTTCTTGGATTGTTTAGTCAACTCTTTCACAATTTCTGAAGGTAAATGATTAGTAAGTAAATTGGCAACTTGGGGCTGGCTAGCCAAGCCTTACAAGTCTTTATTGGATGATCCTGGAGTGGGAGAACAGGGTAGGAGTGAGGAACTTGCGTTGTTCCGTTGTTGCTGGCCCCAGCAGGATCCATACATTTTGGTGGGTCATCACTGGATCAGAACCTAACAATTCCAAAGGTGTAGTGGGCTGGTGATTTTTACCAGATTAAATACCAGCAATGATTTTCAGGTAAAATACCCTTAATTTTAACCCATTCCATACCCCAGGGTATTGATCACTCTGAAGTCAATCAGTTAGCAACACGAGTCCTGGCGATTTCACCCAAGCAGCAGATCTTTGTTTTTTTCCAGATAATGCAAACATTTCTATTTGCATTTACAGTATTTAGTGCCCTGAGTCATGCTTCCCATGATTTTTTTACAGTTACCAACAACAGCAGCTCTGACCCTCAGTCCTCTCTGCATGCATGTGTGTAGACCTCAATGCCAGTGTATCTGAAATCCAGTTTTGCTCTGCCTGGGGCAAAAGGGAACGGTGTATGTAAGGGAAAGTTATAAATGGAGTACCAGCAGTCAGTGCATTCCACCCAGCATGTAACTTCATACTTGTGCACATGTAAGAACTGACAAAAGCAAAATCCTGTTTTGGTATGTATAGAAAAAATTCCCCGTAAGAGGAAATGAAAATTATTTAGATTAAAGTCAAAACAACAATTTAACATCCTTTTGTGTACACAAACACTCTTCTGAAAGTCACAAATCATAGATGCTCAATGTTCAGAGTTGTTTTAAATGCTACTTACCTAAAGCCAGGAGATGAGAAACATGTGGCGGACCTTTCTTGCAAGAGTTCAGGGTGGTAGGGGGGAGCAGGAGGATGTTTGCATCTGCAGGAGGAGGGCCTAAAAATACTCTAAAAGCCGACAGTTCACTTAACTCATTAATCCTACATTGAAGACATTTCCACATTTTAATGGACTGCAATTAAACCCAATATTTCTTAATACGAGTGTCAGGTGTTTTCAGCAGTGATGCAAATGACTGCTTAGTGCTGTAATTCTGAAGGGGAAGACATTTAGACCGGGCTCATTTGAACAGCCAAATATAAACAAGAGCACATAATTCCATCTGCTTTTTGCCAATTTGTTGTTCCTTTAAGGTTCTCTTTCTCCGTTTGTCTTGTGGACACAGTTTGCAGGAAATGTCAGCTGGCGTGATTGATAGCATGAGATTGGACGTACTGACTTCATGCTTTCATAAAGCAAGACAGCTGTTGGGAGAAACTTTCCTTCAGGAGCTGGAAAGGTTTAAATTTTCCATCTCTTTGACTATTTGGCCTGATGAAGGATTCGGTTTTACCAGACAAGTAAATAAAAAGATGGCTAAGATGTACTAGAAGGTCATTCAAATGATCTTTAAATAGCAATTACTGGAGGCGGGCGGAGGGAAGGCCCTCTAGATTCTGAGCCTGCTGAAGTGAGCCCTAAAAAAATTACACTCGTGTTCTCTCAGCTTTTTCTAACCACTCTGTAAACCAGGCGATTTCCAGCAATGTGATTTTTACACTGGGAGCTTGTCACGATGCAATAGGCAATGGAAGAGATCCAGTTGAATTCCATGGTTTGCTGCTGAGTTTCTGTGGCTGTGAGACATCGGCTCCCTTCCAGATTCACGATACTGTAACACATCAGTTTGCAGTTCAGTTTTCCTACCAAAATTGGTTTAATTTTAATTCACTGGGTTTTTGGATAACCTGGCAGTACCCAAACAGTCGTGATTCCAAGGTAGAAAGAAAAAACCATGGACGATTTGTTTTCAGTTAGACTCTACAATTTGAAGAACTCTGCAATTTGAAGGACTGGGTTCCCGACTACCTGAATTCTGAAAATCTTAGCCATGGTCCTACTGGAGATGATTCAGAAGGCAAGCTCAGGAGTTGAACCCCTCCACCTTGACCCTTTTGATGTCAGCTACATTTAGGTGATGATTTGACTCAGAGTCCAAGTTCCTCCTCAGACTAGGTTTTGGGGTTTGGGTTTTTTTCTTCTTATAGTCAAATGCATCAATATAATATGTAGCAGTTACTGCTCAAGAGCTGTCAACAAAGTCTTCCCAGTTAGATTGGGTCTTACTGGATCTTTTTGCTTCTATGACACTGCAGAAAGAAAGTGTCATGTATCAGTGCCAATGGTCGTAATGTTCTTCCTTCAAATCGCAAAACAATTGTCAAGAAACTCTGAGCGGCAGAACAGCTGTCTGTCAGGATTTATTTTCTACTTTCATCTAGACTTCTCAAAAGTAAGGTTCATCCCATAGAACATCTTTGAGATACACCACAAAGGTAAGGAGAGCACTGGATTTTGTGGGGACTGTGTCCTCAGCCCTTATTTAAGCAGTAGAGGACAGTAGAAGGCATTTCAGTGCCCACCCACAGTTCTCAGTGCTGTTGCATCCTCTGGGCTGTGCCATTCTCCTCTGAAGTTCAAGTTCAAGGCAAAAATGCTCAGTTTAAAAGAGTGTTTATAGAAGTAGTCATGAGTGTAAGAAAATTTGATATTGTGGCAAATCCCTATAAAAACAACCCCAAAACAACCCCCTCAAAACTTTAAAAATGCTTTAGGAACCAGGCAGAAATAGCAGCAGTGACTCTGGGCAGCCAAAGGGTGACATTAGCTGCTGTGCGGATGTATTTTGCAATGCTCTGGAGTAAGAGGATACCAAGGAACAAGGAACTACGTGGGTCACTTCATTTAGATCCCATAAACATTTCTGTAATCAGTAATCATCTGCACTGTTTCCTAACTCTGTGTAGATCACTGCAACAATCCAATCACTTAGACAAATACACAGTTTCGACACCACTAATTAGGATTGTGTAGCACTGGAAAAAAGCCAGTCTATCTTCGACACATACAATCCACGTATTGTTGAACAGCTAAAGAGTTAACTATTTGTTTAAACCTAAATGAGAATCTTTTTTCTTTATTCCCTTACATGCAGGGGGCTGTGTTCACTCTTCCAGTAACCCCATTTCAACAGGTAGTGCTTCATCAGAGAGGAATTTAATGCTTCACGTTGCTTTGGCAGATTGTGGCTGCGCTATGATAAATAAGGCTCTGGCAGGTCGCTACTTATTTTCAAACCATTGCTCCACTAAGTTCTCAAAATCCAGTTTGATCAAAGAACTGCTTTAGTGTTGTTAGTAATACTTTCATAGCATTAGTGCCTAAAGATCCCTGTTGTGATGAGGCCCTACAGCCCTAGACATTGTACAGACATTGAAGAAGACACAATCTCACACCATAAGAAATACATACTCTAACCAGCAAGAGCAGGCAGGAGTGTGATGCACAGAAGGATGACTAAATACCATCGGTGGGGATCTAAACCACCTTTCAATATTCTTCACCTTAAGTGTAGGCATGTGCTGTGCCTGGAGAAGTTATTTTCATTTGTTTTGTTGTTTCAACAGCCTTTTTTTTAAAAGCTGTGAGTAATGAAACACACCTTATGTCAGAAACAAAAGTGTAGATATATTACAAAGCATCTGTGGCTAACTAGTCATGCTGAGAACTCTGATGTGTTTCTTAATCATCATTAGGATGACTAATCATAGATGTTCCATTTCAGAGCCATAATATGAGAGCTCAGTGAATGTGACAGTTATCTAACTGAGCATTTGTACTGTCCTGCCATGTTACTGAATGCTTGCAAGGGACGGAAATTCAGTTGTTTAGGGTGTTCAGTAGTGTTAGCTTTGCAAATTGACAGTTAAGAAATGGTAGAGAAAAGCTAATCAGAAAGAACTTTGCAAGACCTTGTAGACAAAAATGAAGTGCAGATCTCTCTTGAAACGTGTCAGAAGAAAAGGAGCTGATCTGTAGTAATAACACTACTACTTCCAGACAATCAGAAATGTTTGAGACTTCCCCACAAGTTCCTGTGGACTTCCCCAGAAAGTCACCAGATATGAACAACTGAAGGATCCTAGAAGCCCGCAGCTCGAAGCACAGGGTTAGTTTTCACAATGCATGAGAATTTTTCAGCCTAACCTGCTTGGTTCTCACTCCTGGGGAAATGCCCTATCAATGAGTGCTTGTGCAAAGGGAAACACCAAGTAGCATTTGGTCTTTGTCTTGCACATCTGCATCAGGATGAGGGTCTGGAGTACCTTTTGGCCACAAAGAAATTGTAGTATTGTTAGCAATTCCTCATCATGAGCCAAGAAGGTGGGAAGTAGAATTTGTGGTAGTCTACAGCCTTTTCCCTGCAATCAAAATGGTTGTGTTCTAGTTGGAGCTTTCAAAACATGAGTAGTGTTGTTTCCTTGTGTTTGGGTGGTCGGGCCAAGGAATTCAATGCATCACTACAATGTAATATTTACTAAATATTCACAAATTGTACTAATGAGCAAAGTCTGAATTATTCATGCCGGCTTAACACTGTAGAATCATATAGTGTTGACATATTTTAGGTTGTATACTAATTTGGCTGAGTAGAGAATTAACTGATATGATAGGTTTCGGTACCTGACTCAGTTCCTCCATTTTCTTTAGAGAGCTAGAGAGTATCTTCAGTTCTTTTCCTTGTGTGCAAATGCTATTTTTCACTTATGACTTGACATGATGCTGGAGTGAAAATGCACTGCAAGAAAGCAATGAATAAAGATTCGTATTGTGCCTTTACTGTGTGATTCAACAAGAGATTGGAAGCTTGGTAGCATGAGATCCAACTGATTCCCTCCTTTCATGAGCAAGTCAATACAATGAAAATCTTATTATCGGCTACATTATCCAACTTCTCTGAAGTTGGAGGAGAGTCACCCATGCCACTTATAGCTGTAAATCACTTTCCTGTGATAAGAAAACACTTTAGAACATGAAGATGAGCAAGTGCTACTTAAAGCAGAACTACTCATGCAGCCCTGGAGACAACCAGGGCTCAGGTTAGGCTCCAGAAACCTGTGAGGATTAGATTCTTCAGCTTTTCTTAGGGCCATGCATAGGTGTAAGCGAGCACCACTGCGTCACTAACATTTTACATCTTTCCAAACTGTTACCCAACTTTTATTGCAGTCTTAAATCAGTACGAACTGATGGCTATTCTCAGAGGTAAGCCTGACATATAATTTAATGTATGGATTGAGACACAAAATATAAAGAACAGTTGATAAAATATTGCGCCAGCACTGTGAACAGTAAAATGCTGACGTTTGGAACAGCTGGGTTAGCCCTTTTTTCTCAGCTGGAATAAATAGTAATATTAAAGGATTAGCGTAACCAACAACAAGTGTTGAATGATTTGATTTCATTCCAGGCAAGAAGAATATTTAGGAACCAGCATTTTGAATGTTACACAGCAGAAGAATTTATTTCTTTCAGAGACATTTTTTTGATATTGCTGTCGACATATGGACAATATAACTATTATAACATTATTATTATAGCATATTATAAGTAATATTGAATTTATATCAATTTAATATTTCATTTAGAAACTCTTGCAGTATAAGTTCTTGATCCATGTTTTTGATTGTTTTTTTTTCAATAAATGTTTTCAAATGCCATTATTAGCAGAGTACTTAAGATTTGCAGTTTTCATTGATTTACCATTATTAAATCAGAATAGAAATGGAGGAGAAGTAATTATCCATTATGAAGCATCAAGATCAGGCAAGGACTGAAATCAGATCCAATGTTTTCTGTGTACATTAGAGATGTCAAAGTAGATTTGAGACCAGTAAAGCTTAAGAAAGTAGCTGTATAAAATCAGAGAGTTTTGTGGTGGTGCCATTTCTAAAGTGAGAGAGAGCCCACGGGGCAGATGGAAGGCCAGAAAACTAAAGCCCAAGTATCAAATACATGCCATTTGATATCATATAAGCGTGCTAGTGTAGGCTTCGAGTGAGGATTTTCCTCACTGTTAATTTAGAGCTTTCTAGCAGGGCAGCTGGAGCAGGGGACCAGCATTTCCTGCAGTCTTTTTCCACGGCTGCTCTAAAAGAGAGACAAGAATAGGAAGAGTGAGGCTCTTTGGGATTATCTAAAGAAAGACCCATGTGGAGGGTTGGACGGAGCATTGTTCAGCTTTGTCCCATGCTTTGCTAAGGTAATTTTGGAAAGAAAAATAGTGTTTAAGCCTTTGACACACAAGTTTGACTCCTCATGGAAGCTTCAGTGTAATTCTTGCACTGTGCAATTGCAGAGCAGCAGACAGATTCCCATACTTATAATGCTTTTTTTCATTATATAAATCTCTGGAATTCAAGTACAAGAACAAGGAGTACTGGTTGCCCTTTTTTTTTTTGGCAAAATGCACCGTTTCTGTGACTTTTGCTTTTCCTGAAGTGTTTCAGGATTTGCTGCTAGCTTAGTTGCCTGGCTCTCTGAGTAAGTACATCAGCTGCTCTTCATTAATTTGTTTAATGAATGACTCTGAGGTTAGATGAAGACATCTCACTCATCACTGAACATGCTTGTGCAGAAATCTTTCTCTGAAGGTTTCAGTAGGGACCCTGCTGCAATCAGACCCTGGGCTGGGGTGTGTTTTCCATTATAGCATTTCACTGTTTGATGGGTTTGATGGTTTCACTCTGCCCACAGGCAGTGGCATCATTAGGGGACTTGATGTCCCAAGCTAAAATCTGTGTTTTACAACAGTTTCCCGCAGCCCACAGCTACAAGGCAGCTGGTGGGCTCTGGTTTGTACAGCAGGTTTGTACAGAATCATGTACTTGGAAGTGGGTGCAAACACAAAGAGCTTGTCATCTTCCAGTTGTGTTGCTGGGAAAATGAGCTTTGCCCAGTTCAGCTAGTCACATCTTCAGGTGTTTAAAGGAGTATGCTCCCTCTACCTGCAATTTATTAAAAATGGATATATTGAAAATAACTGCTACACTCAAACAAATTTGTTCCCCCTGAGAGAGGGGGCACAAGGATCCTGGTAAATAAAGAGGGTTGTGGCAAATAAATATTCAAAATGAAAAGCTGGAGGGAAAAGTTCTGATTTAATAATGTTACACTTCTTTAGTCCTAGTACTTAGGCCTTTGGAGTACCATCTTCAAGGCAGTAACAAGGATGCTGTTGAGAGGTGATGGAATTCAGTTGTCTGCATCACTTATTATTTCTGTGTTCTCATTCTATGTGGCAGACAGAAAATACCTGTAGAAAGTGTCAGCCCTCTTTTCCCAGGAAGTATTCTGTGGCAGCTTTTCTTGTGCTCCTTTAGGTACATCTATTACTAGTTTTAAATTCTTTGAAGAACGGTTACATCTTTGGGGCACCACATGGCTATGTATGTGTTTTCTTTCATTTTGGGAGCAAAGATGGCTAATGGCACTGATGTGGGCTGGTATGAAGCTGTTAAGAGTCAGAAACCCATCGTGATCACTGGCAATTCATGGATGTTAATGGTTGATATGTCATGGTCAATAGGAAGTGCACAAAATATTTTCCCAGAATCACAGAATTACTGAGGTAGGAAAAGCCCTCTGAGCTCACCCAGCCCAGCCCATGACATAACGTCATCACAGCAGCCAGACCAGGGCACTAAGGGCCACAGCCAGGCTGTCCTTCAACACCTCCAGGAATGAGGACTCCACCACTGCCCTGGGCAGTCCATTCCAGGGTCTGATTACCCTTTCTGTGAGGAAGGGCTTCCTAACATCCAACCTTAACCTTCCCCTGGCAGCTTCAAGTCCTGCTCTCTTGTCCTGGTGCTGGCTGCCTGGGAGAAGAGCCATAGAGAAGATCTTACAGAAGTGGCTCAATGTTCACTACATTAAAAGCTCAAGTGACACAATCTCTGCAGTCAGAGTGACCCAAGAGAGAATTGGTACCATTTTGGGTACAGGCAGGTGTTGGGTTCCCCAGAAGCCCCTGTGAGAAGGGCATTGATGCTAAAATAAATTGGATAGGTTAAAAGATTTTGATTGTTAAAAAAAAAAACTCAAATGAAAGAAAAAGAAGGCCCAGTAACTGTCCATGAGTTTTGTGTTGGAATTCCAATGTATCCCACTTTTGCAAGCACTTCGTGAGCGTTTACCTTTGTGGTATGTAGTGTGAAAGGGCACGGAGCATGTAGCTGTTGAGACACATGTCCTGTTTCCGCTAAGTGTAATGACTTTATTGTTCATGTGTCAAGATATAAAGACTTCTTGTTCCCATAATGGACACAGCTGGTTGGGAGGGGTGGGGTGGGGGATGGGACCAGGAGATTCTTACAATAAAATAGGCATTTGATGGCCGCTGGGATACTCGTCAGTAAAATACTCAAAGATGCTTAATTGGACATTAATGTGTCAGCTTTTCAACAAAATAACAAGAAATTTGCCAAAAATAAAAGCTGAAGGAAACACGCCTCCAAATTGTACAACAAAGCTTTGTTTAAAATAGAAGTTAAAGCAGTGAAGATTTATGACATGTTGACATAACTGATGGTAAAGGAGTTGGCTGAAGCTACGGGTGTGAAGGTCCAAATGAGAACATCTGCATTAAGAAGCTAATTCTCTTAAACATACTGATCAAAATATTAATGCTACGTGTAAACACAAGTGCTTTATCTGACAGTGATTTACATTTGGAACGACCTAATCCAAGTATGCCCTGCATCTTTATTCATTACCAGCAGCCTTTACTTAACACTTCATGCCCGCTTGCACAGGTGGACAATCTACTCAGAGTGACTATTGTGTTTATGTTATTTTTTCATAAGCAGGGTTTGAAATTTGTCAAACTGCATCATTGTTTAACTATGTGCCAGTCAAAGGGAAATTGCCAGATGGAGCAGCTTTCCCCTAACCTTGCTCCAGGCAATGAAATTACACATAGGCCACAGTCTTATGTCAAGTCCTTTTTTTTTTTATTCTCTTTTTTTTTTTCCCCTTAAAAAAAAAAAAGGCAGGCCATGAATAGGTATGACTATGTGCATTCACAAACCCTGCCTTTCTTGTGCCACTAATTTTATATGAAGGCTCATGCCAATGGTAAATAAAACTTCATGTCTGTCATGTCACTCATTAACTAGGTGCTCATAATTTATGTATTTAAGGCTTGCTTGTCCGCCAAGCAATCAAACAGTAAACCATGTTTTATAGGTGTTAGTGTTTATAGAAACTGTAAATAAATGTCAAACAAAAAAAAAATCAGGTTTCAGAAAAGTGATCAGGGTTTAGTCATTTATCATTGTTCCAACTGGAAAAGTCTGAGGACCTGCCAGTGCCAAAGCAAATGTTTCCCTGGGTTTTTTTCTAACGCGCAGCTTGAACTACCAGAATGTAGATTTCTATGAGCAGGATCTGATGAAATGGAAAATTTGCAGGTTCTGTGTTTTAACTGAGCTTCTCTCTCAAAGAATGGGGCTACTTGGCTCTTCTTTAATACGGTGGCCTCTGCTCGTTATGGTTTGCACCGTTATTCTTTTTTCTGCTTGTGCATAGCACCAATGATTAGTTGAGATGACTTAGGCAGGACTTGGGCTGCTCCTGAGTGTGGGCTGAGAGGTTCTTCGCAACTGAAGGAAAGCTAGGATGAATCTTTGCTCCATCCCACAGCTGTGGTGAGCACTGGTGGTTTTTATGTGGTTTCTGCAGGGCTGACTCCTCCCAATGAGGGTACCCGAGAAAGGCCATTGAGGGTACCCGAGAAAGGCCATAAAGGCACCTACTCTTTGGAGTTGTCATGTTGATGCTTCTTATCCACCTTTATTATGACAAGATGTTATTTATGTCAAGAACAGAAACACATTTGCATATCTCGATCCTAAATACTTTCTTAAAAGACAAAGACATGTAGTTCTAACACTTTCTAGACTGATTTCTCCCTAGAATGGCACTTAGATGGAGCTCCTTAACCAACTAGAAGTTCATGGAGAACCACCTCATAACACAGAGGAGGGGATGGTGTTACCCAGAGGAGGCAAAGTGAATAGAGACCATACAGGGGGTTGGGTAAGGGCAAAAGTCAGTAAGGTGGTGTTTCCTACAGGAAAAGAGATCAAAGTGAACTAAATGGAAGTGAAGATATCTGTTATAGTTTTGGAAAGAACAAAATCAGTGCAGGAATGCTGGTGACCATGAACTGTAAGGGAGGTGATTTGTGCAGTCTAACAGCCTTCAAATGGGACTGTGCTGAGTGCTTCATGGAGATTTGTCAAATTCATACTGTCGTAGACACATTGGCCTGCATGGAGGCGTTCATGGAGAAAGCCAGTGCCTCTAGAGCCTTGCTGAAAAGTTACTGATGTTTGTGACGTGTGCCTTGGTGGGTTTCTGGAGATGTCCAAGGGAGGTGACCCTGTTCTGCTGTGGCCTGCATCAGCAGCTCAGTCCAATGTTGCCTCACACGGAAATTCCTGCAATATAAGGCTGCACCTTGTAGTCCCACTAGCTTGCTAGGCAAGAGCAAGAGCCTCTAACCTAGTCTGTCTGCACTGTACAGTTTGTGTATTTTCAATAGCCAAGGGAATAAGATAATTCAGCACTACCTTCGCCTGAATCCAGTGTCTCATGTGGTGTTAATTGTTTTTTGGTGCTGGTGGTGCAGAACATGTTGATGAAACCTAAAGATACTCAGAAGCTGTTTGATATATTAAGGGCTAAGAATTGTGGCACAAAGTGATGACTGTGAGAAGTCTAAATCATCTGTGATTGTTAAATTGAAGTCAAGAGGTTGGCTATGTCAGTCTGTCCTAAACTTGAGCTCAAACATGACTGTGATATCCTATTAATAAATGCCTGTTGTACTTTATGATACCCTCTCTATTTTTCTTTGTCTTCTCTCATTACTGTAAACTAAGGTCATTTGGAGATGAAATGATTTATTTTTAATTGTCACTTTCATTTTTATTGGTTTTGTACAAGCTCTGAAAATTGTTCACAGAGAAAATGTGCCTTGGCATGGCTAGCATGGTCACCTTGGATGCTTTTGAGTCCTGTTCCAGCATCAGTGGTGAAGGGCATATGATGTACCAGCTTCAGTATTTCCTTCATGTTGTTGTGCCCACCATAGAGTGCCTTAGTTCTGAGATATTAGAGAGCTTATCCAAACTGACTGTTTGAGGATGGTATTGTGAGGTGTCCATTTTCATGGCATAGCTAGTCACTTTTGCAAGTTATCTTATTTCCACCCCTTTGCCCAACCTCTGAGACCTTCAATGAGGGCTCAGCAAACCATTTCTGAACTTCACTGCGCACCTGTATCAGAGACTAGGCCTGAGGTTTCCACTTGATTCTTACTCAGCAAAACCCCCATCAGCTCTGTTCAGGTTTGTGACTCATTAAAGCCTGCAGAAGTAGTTAAGACAACTGAGTGCTCAGCACTTGCTATCTGCTGGGTATAGACAGGGTGATTTGAATGCTGTAACATGTCTCAGATTGATTTACCTATTTATGAATAACATTTTGTGCATATTGTAAAATGTATCTGTTCCATGTTTTCTTACTTTTGGAAGATAGTCTCTGATTTCATAGGTTCTAAAAAAATACAGGCAGTAAATGCCTTCAAATAGCCAAGGACATAATTTGTGCCTTGTAGCGCATGCTTGAAAAATCAGGCCTTTTTCTGGCTCATTACTCAGCCTGTAGACTGGATTTTTTTTTAATTAATGTAAGAACACCTTCTTTATGGCATGTTCGTGTTTACCCAAAAGTCACTTCATTTTTCAAATTATACAAGGTGTCAGTACTCAGCGTAATGATCTTTACTGCTCACATTCCAAAAGGAGCACTGCCCCTTACTTTTTCTTCTTCCCCTAAATCTCTCCAGAAAAAAGAAGCATCACAAATGTTTTTCCCCCAGTAACATTTGTGGGCTAGTGGGTCACACAGAAAAGCCCTGGGCTCTGTGTTTGTAGGAAATGTTTATAAAGTTAAGCTCCACCAAGCAACGGGTGTTGCCATCAAAAGCTCAGCCCTGTCCCAAGGTGGTGAGATGTCTGTGTTCATACCATCATAGAATGGTTTAGGCTAGAAGGGACCTCAGAAATCCTCTAGTCCAACTCCCTGCCATGGGCAGGGACACCTTTCACCAGACTAAGTTGCCCAAAGCCCCTTCCAACCTGGATTTGAACACTTCCAGGGACGGAGCATCCACAGCCTCCCTGGGCAGCCTGTTCCAGTGCCTCAGCACCCTTATGATGAAAATGTCTTCCTAATTTACAATCTAAATCAATCCTCCTTCAGTTTCAGGCCTTTGCCCTTTGTCCTCCCATCCCGCTGTCCTCGTAAAAGGCCTTACTCCAGCTTTCCTGTAGGATTCTCCTGCAGGAACAAAATTTCCAAGTCTGGCACTTTCTTCTACCTGGAAGTAAGCAGGGTCTCAAGGAGTGTGAAGATACGTATCTGCAGCTTATTGGTAGATGCATAGGATTCTTACTTGGTCATACCAGAGTGCAACTAATGAACTAAAGACAGCCTAAGCATAAGAAGACATAGCTCCTGTTGACATTCACGTGTCTCAAAGCTTAGTTGCTTCCATTACATCTTCCTGAGTCTCACTTTATTAGGTAAGATCATACTGTGGTGAAGAGTGGTTTACACAACGAGGTGGCATCCTGTTAATTTCTTCTGATGGTTGCAAAAACTTGAGCAGTCTTTGGTGAGATAATTAGCAAATCCAACACAAGGTACAAACAGTTGGTCTTTCATTCTGTATTGCTGAAGGTAGGTCTTGGGGGCGGACTTTTGAAAAGATTCTAGTAGACCTGTAATTCTGAGTGCGTGCGTTGCCTGGCCTAGGGCTGGGCTGCATCATCACTGCCTTACAGACACACCAGATCTGCAAGAAGATAATATACAGCAAGATCTTAAAATTCCTTGCAGCTTTTTATTGAAAGCATTAGTAATTCTGAATATTTTCAGAGCATGAAACCTTTCAGGTTAGGGATCCTGCTGATTATGATCATCCTGAGCACTCAATAGCTTTCACATAGCTTGTAATTTTGGTTCAGCTTATATCATACTTGTTGTTATGATGATCAAGTCTAGAAGTATGCAACACGCTTCCTTGGGCCATTTTGTGAAGCGGCACAGTTGCCAAAATCAACTTATCAGCTGAGTGGTTTTCCAGCAGTCTTGCATCAGTGTCTGCCTTTGGTGGTGTTGTATCCTAAGTCATCAGTATGAGGAATGGGTAGATTTGTTGAAGAAGTCAGCCCATGGTTACATTTCACAGCTGCCTGGGTACTGCTCTTCACTGCTGGTTGTTTCCCCGGAGCTGCTAAAGCTGCATTAATCACAGAATCAAAGAAGACCTCTGGAGATTGCCTAGTCCAACCTCACAGCCAGAGCAGGATGCCCTAGAACAGATCACACAGGAACATGTTCAGGCAGGCTTGTGTGTCTTCAGAACTTTGTTACCCTCAGTGTGTAAAAGTTTTTGCTTATGTTTAGATGGAACATTAGACTGTTCCAGTTTGAGCTTTGTGCCCAGGTTTTAGAGAGTTCATTAGCTCTATGTTTGCTTGTCATCAAGTTGGGAGAACAATTGCTTTCTTTTCCCCTCCCAAGTCACTTAGCTCAGTAGGAAGTAAGCTGCACCATCGTTTTCCCAGGATGAATTTTAGTCCACAGTTTTGTTCCAAATCCCTTATTCTGGCTCTTGCATAATGCAATTTGTGGCAGTGGCAGTAGCAGGGAGCTTCAAGTGTAGACAGGACCCTCATGTGGTGGATCAGGGTAGAGAATGGATTTCTGTCTGCAGGAAAGAGCTCAGAGAGAAGAATCACATAATCGTAGAATGGCCTGGTCGGAAGGGACCTCCGAAGGTCATCCAGTCCAACCCCCGCACAATGAGCAGGGACAGTTTCAACTACAGCAGGTTGCCCAGAGCCTTGTCCAACCTCCCCTTGCATAGCTCCAGGGATGGGGGCTCAACTCCCTCTCTGGGCAGCCTGTTTCAGTGTTCAACCCCCTCCTCCTAAAGAACCTCTTCCTAACAGCCCATTTCAGTCTGCCCTTCTTTAATGTGAAACCATTGCCCCTCATCCTGTCACTCCAGGCCTTCATAAACAGCCCTTCTGTGGTCTTCTTATAGCCACCTTCAGGGACTAGAAGGTCACTATTAGGGCCTTCTGGAGCCTTTTCTTTTCCAGGCTGAACAACCCCAGCAATCTCAACCTGTCCTGTAGGAAAAGTGCTGATATCTTCTGTTGTTTCAGAGGAAATTATGGGCTATTTCTAAGTTTTTGTGACAATTAGAGTCAAACTGACAGTGCAGTGCACGTGGTCAGAAGGCTGGAGTGCCTCTCCACAGAGGTCAGGCTGAGAGAGCTGGACTTGTTCAGCCCTGAGCAGAGAAGGCTATGAAGAGACCTTATTGAAGCCTTCCAGTATCTGAAGGTGACCTACAGGAAAGCTTGGGGGTACTTCTTGCAAGAGCTTGTAGCGATAACAAGAGGGATAATGTCCTGATGCTGAAAGAGTGTTAATTGAGATTGGATATTACAGAATCACAGAATTACTAGGCTGGAAAAGACCTCTGGGATCATCAAGTCCGACCTGTCACCTGACATCACCACATTGGCCGGACCAGGGTACTCTGTGCCACATCCAGACTTTTCTTAAACACCTCCAGCAATGGTGACTCCTCTGTGCCCTGGGCAGTCCATTCCAATGTCTAACTACTCTTTCCATGAGGAAGTGCTTCCTAACATCCAACTTAACCCTCCATTGGAGTAGTTTCAGGCCCTGCCCTCTCATCCTCTTCCTATATTAGGAAGCTGTTCACCATGAGGGTGGTGAAGCATTGAAATGGGTTGCCCAGGGAGGTTGTGAGTGCTTCATCCCTGGAAGTGTTCAAGGCCAGATTGGATGGGGCTCTGGGCAACCTGGCCTAGTGAGAAGCATCCCTGCCCTTGGCTGGGGGTTGGAACTGGGTGATTTCAGGTCCTTTCCAACCTAAATCTGTCTGGGATTCCATGAAAACAGGCCATAGAAGGTCAGAGGATCAAACCAGCAATGTTGAAAGAGATGACAATCCAGTTCCCGTGTTCTCACATCCAGTTCCCGTGTTCTCACATCCAGTTATGTGGTTCCTTGATTGATACCATTGTGATGATGGCCTGTGCACCAGTATGATTTGTGACGGATGGAATGAAATGTGTTTTCCTCCCTCCCCAAAACAGCCTCAGGTGTAATTACCCTATGTCATGTTAAGACTTTGCTTTTTGTTGTTGTTTCAGCTTCTTGTTGCTCTCTGTACATGGCAGATGCCAGCAAACGGCCCAATACTAACCTTTCTTGAATTGTAGAAAGAATGTTTTCCAAACATTAGCACGAAGTTGAACTGTTCTGAGCTTAAACCACATTTATTCTCTTTTTAAGACAGCTTTTTAGAGCTGTTGACCTCATGAGTGTTCTGGTGTTTCAAGGGATAGCATTCCATTTTTCTCCTCACACTTAATGAGCAGTGAACTCCTTGATTGTTGTTGTCTGTTCCCTCTACTGAGAGCCCACTGCAGCCAACAAACCCTGCATTTCATGCTGCAATCTAAACAGAGTGATGCATTGCAGGTGCTTTCCTCATCTCCTCGCACCTCTCAAGAACATTAGAAGGGATTTTCAACTTCCTATCCAACTTCTAAATGGAAAGTCAGGTCAGCCTTTGGATTAGAAATCTAATAAATCTCCTGACTTCTCCCATTGTACACGTATCCAGCTAATATCTACTGTTCTCCTGGCTGGCGGTGCTGTGGCACACTGCCCTTGCTCAGGGCCATTAGAACGATAGCTTAATGAATATACCTAAAGACCTGTCATAAATTGCCAGCAGAGAAAAATGTCACTTCTCTGATGTTTGTGTATAAAACCCGAACCTTAAATAGCTTTCTCTCTTCATCATTCTTTGTTTAAGTTGCCCTTGTAGGTGGCTGTTTCCAAAGATGGAAGCTCTGGCGCTGTAAATAAAGTCCAGCAGGATGCAAGGTGCTGAAAAGAGTGACTTCACTAGCTCTGCTGCTCCACTGCTGCAGTGAAATGAATGATTGTTGATTTGTATTTAATGCTCAATTTCCTCTCCGTTACTATGAACCATGCGAGGCAGAGCTCGTTTCAGGCTATTCATAGGAGAGCTCAATCTATCCGGTTTCACATCTGCCAAAAGCCCCCATGTCATGCTAATTGCAGTCTTCCCCTGGAAAGAATTCAGTGTTTAAGACCAAAGAAAGAGATATTTATTTATATCTAATGCTCTGACCTGTATGATTTGTTGTTTCCATGTCAGAACCATCCCTATGCTGTTGTACATACGATCAAAGTGCCAGAGGGATGCAGAAGTGCAGAAAGCAAGTGTAATGGTTGTGCCTTTCCTAAGAGTTTTACAATGACAAATGTGTTCCAAACTGAAAATCAGTGTCTCTGCTTTACTTTCTGTGCCAGCACACTTCCTCCTCCTTGGCCTTTAGTCTACGCGCCACTATGTAGCACAAGGTAATATTTGTCCTCCTTCTAGATCAATGAGATGAAACGGTAGCTCCAGAAAAAAAGAACCAAATTATTAGCATAAGGTTTGAAAGGATTTTTGGTTTTTACTTTGCTTTTTCCAGTCTGCTACTTTTACAGGGCACCATGGCACATGGCCTTTTATTTGATCAACTTCAACCTTAAAAATCTTTCATGCTTGATATTAGGCAGCCTTTATCTTGCTCCACCTCAGGTCTGAAGCAGGCTACATAGAAAAAGCAGCAAGAATTTCTTACTTAAATGTAGAAAGCAACATCAACTGTTTTCCTTGGTCTGTCTGGCACCATACTTGGTACCACATCACAGCAGAAAGATGAAAACCAGCTTCGGAAAGAAGGGAATTAAATGGGCTCTGGAGGAAAAGAAACTGATGCACAGCGTTAGGACTACAGGAGAAGACATGGTTCTTTCACTGTTTTTACGGAAAGCTTTTTCCAATCATTGTTTGAGGGTTTTTGAAATATTTTTCTAAATTTTATGTGAAATGTGTTGTCACCATTTTTTATCCATTGGTGCTTCAGCATTATTATCCTATAGCTATGTTCCAGCTCCCTCAGCCACTCCTTGTAAGGTTTGTTCTCCAGATGTTTCAGTTGGGTAATATTGAACTGTTTCTCTTGTTAGAGCAACAGCTGCTAAAAAGCAACATAAAAACTTTAATTGATTTCTATGGATATTGTAAATAAAATTTGTTTTTAACCTATAGGGGATTTGGGCTTGATGATCTCTAGAGGTCCCTTCCAAAACCCCCTATCACCCACATCTGTGATGCTGTGATCTAGACTGAGTGGAAATTGCAGTTTATTTAAGTGTGCTCTTGACTTGAATGATCAGTAACAGCTTCACTTTGTGAGTAGAGTTAGTAACTTCCCCCTTTTTCATAGATTCATAGAATGGCCTGGGTTGGAAGGGACCTCCCAACGTTATCCAGTCCAACCTCCCCTGCAGGGAGCAGAGACAGCCTCAGCTAGAGCAGGTTGCCCAGAACCTTGTCCAGCCTCCCCTTGAAGAACTCTAGGGATGGGACTTCAACTCCCTCCCTGAGCAACCTGTTCCAGTGTTAAACCCCCCTCCTAGGGTAGTGCTTTTTTCTAAAACCTTTTCTAAAACCTGCTAGCTTTTTTCCTAATTTTAGAAAATTTTGTGTGTCACATAAAACATATCTGAGATTTTCTTTTTCTCTTTTGCAGGTATGATGTAACCTGTTGGAATGTGGGGACTTTCAAAGGCACTTGTGCTACAGGTGTTTCAGGCCGACATGTAAGTATCCAAAAGAACCTGCTTTTAGATTTCATATGATGCTATGTCTTGTTTCTTTATGCATGCTTCAGCTGCAGCGAATGTTTCAATATATAAAATCCCTTTTTCAAAACCTTTTTTACTCCCACGTGGTCATTTGCCTGTGAAATTCACTTTACATTTAGCAATTACTTGTGTCACTGTGTTACAGTGAAGTGATCCGTGTAGATGGCTCAAGCAGACTGGTGTTTCTTCAGTAAAGAATGTAAAGTTGAACTGCTTCACAAGCTGTGAATCGCAGAGTTATTTAGGTCAGAAAAGAGCTTTAAGATCAAGTCCAACCACTAACCCACTGTCCCAAGGCCACAGTAAATCCTGTCCCCAAGCTCCAGATCTACTCAACTTCTAGGAACTTGTTGCAATGCGAGAAAACAAGACAATGTACACGAAACCCAACCAGAGCTGAACTGAATCATCACCTAGTTGGCATTTAATGGAAGAATGGAGCAGTGTGTGCAGGATCCTATTACCTTTGGTTGTACTATGCAGATTATATTCTGCTGCAGAAGGGGTTCTTTAATGCAGTCAAGGTTGCTCCTGTAGTATATCTGTGTGTATTGCATACAATGATGTTTCTACACCATCCACGTGAGGTGTGATTAAGTGATTCCTCCTCCCTCCCCCCTGCTTTTCTTAACAGGAAATCTCAGTCTAGTCTCTAAAATGCTATAGATTTACTCCCATTGCACAGTGATGACAGGAAGGAATAATCTAAATATATCCAGGGAAATCTGATGTAGGCTGTTGCTCTTTTTTTGCTTTGGGGGAAATGTGGAATACCGTTGGCAGAGTATGTATATTCTTTAACTTAAAAAGATCCCAGTAAGAAAACAGTTCTGTAATGGGATGTGATCAGAGACATACTGCAAACCTGGAACGTTCTGGCACATTCTAAGAAAATAACCCCCATGTGTATAATGTTTAGATCAAAGACTTTGTCCTTGAAACAATATGGGTGCTTCAGTATCCTTTAAATGCAGATTAAAAAAATTAATCAGTACACTAAAGAGAACCTGCCAGTGTCAATGGAAGTTCACAGCTGGGTATCGTAGTGGATCACTGATTTATTTTATATAAGGATCCTGCTTGCTGTGGCCAACACATTGTTCCTCTATGTAATGAAGGAACCTTTTTATATAGAGAGATGCAAACACATCATAAATCATATCTAATTTACAGTTTCTTGGTACTGTGTTCATCGTCTCTGAGTAACAGCTGTTAAAATGCTTATGATGAAAAAGTAATATCATAACTATTGCTGCAGAACTATGACCTCCAGTTTATTATTACTAGTTTTTAAGTGTAGCAGAGTTTTGATCCTCAGACTAATTTCACTCACTCAGCTACAGGAATTGTGTAAGCCCAGCAGGAAAATACATACACAGATAAATACATGCCAGTGTGTTTTCTCAGAATACTATAGATTTTGTAGGTATGTGCTTACACCAATGAGCAATACAAATGCAGTTCCAAAGGCATTTTCTCTTCAGTGGGGTGACATTTTCTCCCTTTCCTTTATTTGTTTTAATAACAGTTTCAAACTTTGAAATGTGGCTGCCAGAGTCATGTTTCTAGCTTGCTTGTTTGAAGTAGGCTGTTTGCATTTGTTAGAAGTGCTGAAAGACCAATGTGTTGTTGCGCTGCAATCACCTGAATTTGTTATGCTCACAAGCTGTTCAGGAAAATCAGTATAATGAGTTAAAAGCTTAATTTATCTTATTGATAAAAGAAATTCATCTGAGCAATGCAAGTCAGGATTGTTAAAACTTCTTGGGATTTCCATGGCACTCTGTGAGGGAAGGAAAAAAGTGATGCTGGATGATGTGATGTCAGCTCTCAATGGCATATGAATTGATAGCTCTTACGGAGAGGTAGAGAAATACTGAACTGCTGAGGTCTAAAGAGTGTCTTCTGTAGGGCAATGTGAGCTCCTTGTATTGCAAAGTGTGCCTGTCCATCAAAATGTGCCCTGGACATCCCTTTCTGCTTCATTCCTTTGTGTGAACCTATCACCTGTGTTTTTGTGATCCTCTTCTATGAAATACTCAGAGGGCATTCAATGCATTTATCTTCACAGCAACCCAAGGAAGTATAAAACATTGCTGTTCTTACTCCATTTTCTAGGTGGGAAATTTAAGCAAAAAAATGGATCAGAGAATTCTGTCACATCTGCAAAAGACAGCTGTGTGGGCCTGAGCTGGGAAGTGAATTATCACTTACTGCCTCTACTGAGTCACGCAGGTGTCTGAAAGTACATCAGCATGTTCATGCCCAATGGTGAGGATAGATTGGCTGCCAAAATCTTCAGCCACGGTGCATTGTGGCCTTTACAGCCTCAAAACCCAACAAATACAAATACAGACTTAAGAGCAGCAACGTGGGAGAAGACCTGGGAGTAACTAGTAACCGAAAGCTGCACAGGCAACCTGAAAAAACAGTTAAAATGAATGCTTAAGTTTCTCTTCCCAACACCAGTAAATGCTGGAACTGCACAGCACAGTTGTTCTTCATCCAGGGCCCAGAGGAAACGGGAGCCCCATGATCATGGTGGTGGCTTGACAAACTTCCTTGGTTAGACATTTTCACCAAAAGGAAATAATTTGTCTTAATTCTTTATCTACTACCCCACGTGATGCTGAGTTTCAATGAGCTGTCAGCTCGCTGTGGTTTATTCCTTCTCATGACAGACAAAAGAAAATGTTGAAATTGAAAACAGTTGTGTTGTTTGCATCTCTTTTTTTATTCCGCTGGAGCCAGTGAATGCCCAGTGGGCATTATAATGGGTGGGTGTCGCTTTACAGCACAGTTTTCGGTTGGCTTAAGCCTTTAAATATTCCGGCTTTCCACAAGACTTTGAGAGTGATTTGTCTGATGGCCCAAGTAAAGAACACAGAATACATTTCATTTTCTTTAGTAAAAACGAACGATGTCTCTTGTGAAGGAAAAGAGACAGACTTTGCCCTTTGTTGAAGACATTTGCTGTCTTCTTTTCTTCCAGGTAACAAAAAATTAAAGCATGTGTTTTGCACAGCATCACAATGATCAACATTAATTTGTGCCAAACACAACAATTCCTCCCTGTGAGGGGGCTGAGGCCCTGGAACAGGTTGGCCAGGGAGGCTGTGGCTGCTCCATTATCCCTGGAAGAGTCCAAGGCGAGGCTGGATGGGGCTCTGGGCAACCTGGTCTGCTGAGAGGTGTCCCTGCTTATGGCAGGGGGCTGGGACTGGGTGATTGCTGAAGTCCCTTCCAACCTGAACCATTCTATGGTTCTATGAGAACAGTCCATAGAAGGTCAGAGGAACAAACCAGCAGTACTAAAAGAGGTGACTATCCAACTGCTATGTTAGCTCCAGTGTAAAGTATGCCCCCTATTGCTCAGATGGCCCTAGATGCTACAGAACAGATATTTTTGGTAGAGATTATGAATTCCAGTGCTTTTTACCATGTGTGTATCTCCTTTTCTATCTGTATATGTTGCAATAAAACAACATGCACAAGGTTATAAAAATAGCCTGGCAGTGATTGACATGCTAATAACGTTCAAGCAAGTCAATAATGTTCATGTAACGAGCTCCTGAGAAAATAGTATTTTTGGTCAATAATACACTTTGAAAAAATGAGCTGTTTGTTTTTAATTAACCTCATATTTAGCCATTTAGTCATGCCACGTCCATCAAGCGCAGTAGGGAAAAACACGTGCTGCCTTGAAACGCTGTGTTGTTGCCTTAAACTTTCATCTCTTCCTTCTTGGCTTTCTCTTCTGCATTCCACCTTAGCATGTTTTGGAGGATTGAGGCAAATCATGGCTTGTCATGTTACTCCAAACCCAGTGCTTCTCCTTTGTAAGAAGGGTGTTAGGTGATTCATGTGTGACAGAACATCCCATTATGTTGTGACAGACTGTCAAGGTGAACCTGCTGTAAGTACTTAGCAACAATAGAGTGCTTCTAATGTGTCACTTGGCACTTCTTTCCTTTATTTTTCTTCCTCTTTTCTTTTTTTTTTCTTGGATAAAGGCTGACAGATTTTAATCCATTAAGTGATCCAAAAAAAAAGCCCCCAGCGTTTGGAACTGTGCGAAGCTGGGTAAAATTGAGCAGGACAGATAGTGCCCACAGATTCCTGACAGGGAGGAAATAGGTCCTGTGGTCTCTAAGTCTCTTCTCGTTATGTGATGTTAAGTGGTACATTGTGGGGTTGTGTCTGCTTTGGATTCCATTCACAACTTCTAAGGGAAAAATTATATGGCATCAGGGGACCAATGGTAAAAAAGAAGGCAGGTTTGTGTCCCAGTTCTGGAGGCGTTCTGAAAAAAATCTGAGAATTGAGAGGTGACTTTCAAACCCATAATTCCTCTGGTTGTTTTGTTTCTGTGATTACTTCTGCAGAGCACTGGGCTTAGGCAAGCTCTGGAGTTCCACGGCTCCCCAGTCAACACTCTGCCTCCTGGCTGCCCCAGGAACTGCATAGTAACACAGAATCACAGAATTATTGAGGCTGGAAAAGACCTCTGAGATCATCCAGCCCAGCTCAGGACCTAATGTCACCACAATAAACTATACTGTGGTGCTAAGTGCCACATCCAGTCTTTTCTTAAACACCTCCAGGGATGGGGACCCCACCACCTCCCTGGGCAGCCCAGTCCAATGTTTAACCACCCTTTCCATGAGAAAGTGCTTCCTAACATCTAAACTAAACCTCTCATGGCACAGCTTTAGGCTCTGCCCTCTCATTCTATCTCCTGTTGCCTACTAGAACTCAACCCTCACCTGTCAGGGAGTTGTAGAGATCCTCCCTGAGCCTCCTCTTCTCCAAGCTAAACAACCCCAGCTCCCTCAGACTCTCTTCGAAAGACTTTCCCTCTAGTCCTTTCCTCAGCCTCGTTGCTCCTCTGGACCCGCTCCAGTACCTCAATCTCTTTCTTGAAATGAGGGGCCCAGAACTGCCCCAGTACTCGAGGCATGCCCAGGACAGGGGAAGAATTACATCCCTAGTCCTGCTGGTCACACTATTCCTAATACAAGCCAGGATGCCATTGGCCTTTCATGACATCTGGGCACACTGCTGGCTCATATTTGGCCAGTTGTGGCCAGTACTGCTGGGTCCCTCTCTGCCAGGTAATTTTCCGGCCACTCATCAACCAGTCTGTAGCTCTGCTGGGGATTATTGTGGCCAAAGTGTAGGATCCTGCACCTGGCCCTATTAAAACTCATTCTGTTGGACTCTGCCCATTAACTCAGCTTGTCCAGATCTCTGCAGCATTTTCCTTCCCATCAGCACTCCACCCCAACTTGGTGTCATCTACAAATGTACTAAGTTGAGATTCAACCTCCTCATCCAGGTCGTCAGTAAAGATGTTGAATAGAACTGGGCCCAGCATTGTTCCCCTGGGGACAACACTGGTCACAGGGCATCAAATGGATGGGGCACCATTCACTACCACTCTGTGCCCAGTCATACAGCCAGTTTTTGACCCAGTGGAGGATGCATCTATCCAAGCTATGCTCTGCCAGCTTTTCCAGGAGGATGCTGTGGGAGACCATGTCGAAGGCTTTGCTGAAGTCTAGGCAGACGATATCCACAGCCTCCCCCTCATCCACTTGGTGGCTCACCCAGTCATAGAACACCTTATCCCTTGCATGGGCTTGTGATTATTTACTGACTCTTTCCTGAAACTGAGTTTCCTCCTGAAACTGAAAGAAACATGGTACCATAAACATATGACAAAAGCATTTTAGCTCATAGCATTGCAATTTCAAAACATTTAGGTCTTAATGAATTCCCTTTTGATCTGTGCAAAAGTGGTGCCTTCTCCAATCGGTAAACGATTCCTGATATGAACACAGCAGTGCGGAGACTGTGTTTTATCCGCAATCTTGTCCAAAACTTCTGTTTTAATAAAAAGAACCTGCCATTAATAAAAAGCTTCCTTTATGTTCAGCTTGGATCAAACTTCTATATGATAAAATATTTCTGTATGCTGCAGCATACAGTCTCCGTTGTCAACTGTGTCGGCAGGTGCTCTGCACCTACTCTGTGTTTTCAGACTGATGTGGAAAGTTCCATGTTGGCAAAAGTTCCCGTTCTTGAATCAAGATGGAGAAATTTAAAATTAAGTGAAAAGAAATGAAAATGTGTATATGGTGAGTGGATGAGCATTTTGGTTTCTCAGTGTTTTTGTAATGTTTTGTTTGCTTCCCAAATCACAAAATCTGAAGGTAAATACTCCAAGATGAGTATTTACTTGAATCCTGTTTCAAGAAGTTTTTGTTGCTTTGAGATAAGCTGCTGCATTCAGATTTAATGCCACAAGTTTTGAAATCCCCATGTTGAACAAGTCATTCAAGTAATTTGTAATTCCAAAGATTTTCTATTTAATCGTTTATCTTTCTAACAGCAGACTTTGGTAACAACCAAAACAAGGAATTCTTTTACATTTGGGGCTTGTTGTGGGAATTCCAGTCACATAATTGCTCCATTGTTGCATAAAACAACTAGGTAAACATCATCAAGATCGTAAGCAGACCGTGTTTCATATGACACCCCTTTGCAATCTGCGTCTGCTTTAGATTTCCTCAGAGCACACTGAGACAAATACAAGAGTGAATGTACCTTGGTTTCATCTGCACACGGAGTTTTAAAGCGGAGTTCCCAGTTCAAGTGGGTGTTTATGCTTCTCTCCACTTGCAGGTGATACTGCTCTTCTAGAGCAGTGCATGGGATAGATGGTTTAGCTCTCAGTTACGCCTGAACACCTGCAACAAAGATACGATTTCCTAGATCAGATTTTTCCTCTGATAGTGACTTTACATGAAAAATTTATTTCCCAGGCATCATTTGCAGAAACACCATCCAATGGACCTGAAACTTGTTCCATCTCCTAACACTGACTGGCTTTGCTAACACTTTTACAGCTCTTTCCTCTATGTCAGCTGAAGTGTTTACTTAGGGGTGCCTTAATAATAAAATACGAATATATAGGTGGAAACATATTTCGTTCAGTAGTAAAATCAATTCTTAATGCACCCAGAGGTGCTACTCAAGTGATGCAGCTACAATACTCAGATTTCAATGGGTCTAACTGATATAACAAAGTGTTTGGAAGGGTGGAAGAGGGTAGTATGGGAACCACTTCAGGACCTTTCTGCCTGCCTGTATGTAAAGTGTTGCCTTGTTATGGTGTCTTCACTGTGAATGAAACTCAAGGAGTTTTGCTTCTGTTAGGTGCTTGTATGGTCTTCGGGATTGAGCAGAACTGCTAGTCCTATTTTTTTTGTCAGGATATCTCTGCTTTCTCACCATTAGCATTTTGCCCCATGGTTGTAGCACCTTGCCCCATGGATAACTACAAGGAAAGTGTTAGATTTCTCTTCTGTGTAATTCTTCACGGAGATTCTGAGTAAGAGCAGAAGCTGATCTCTGTGCAACACATCCCAAAACTTCCAATGTGACATGTTTTCTATCCTATACAAAGCACACAAGCAATTCAGTGCTGTGGAGGATTTGATTTAACTACAACTCATTCATACACCATAGGAGAATAAACATTAAGAATGACTTCGATTTCTATTTTTCTTTTATTGGATAAAATTCCTTGGGCCCATTTAAACTTTAAGCAGGTGGGATTCAAACTGAGGATCTTCTGTTGTAACATTAACACTGTTTTCGTGGATAGGAGACAGCTGGACACCCCTTCCCATAATGTTATTCACCAAAGGCAGTTGTGGAATTTGGAGCTGCATTGCTTCCAGTGCTTCCAGTAGTCACCATCTTTTCGGAGTTTTCTGCAAGTGGCTGTGCAGCAGACTCTCTCTCTCCCAGCTCACCTGTTGTTGGGATGAGATGGACAGTTAATTTTCTGTATCTATTTGTTTTCCTCCTTTTTTCTTTCTCAATAGAGTGGGATTTGGCTTTTGTGGCATTGGGAGTGCGGTGCAGTGGGTTTTACTCATACCAGGAGAAGGATGGAAGAAAAGCAGTGGGAAGAGGATGAAAAGGCTTTGGCCCATGGTTTTTCTATATTTTGAAATCCTTTCCTTACTTTTCTGTTAATAAACTCCTTATTTTTATAACAAGTTGCTAGATTTTGCTTTAGACCCTGAGAGTGACGAGTGAAAACCAGCACAGAAAATTGGCACCTAACGCTTAGCATGTAGTGGAGCTTGAACTCTCGACCATGAGATATTCCACAAGTATGCTCCTTTTCTGATGTGATCAGCGAGAGAATTGCGAGGAAAACAGTGGGAAAACTTGCTTGGGACAATGGGCATGATGCCAGTGTAGATGTTGTTGCATTTGTGATGCTCTCACACCCTGGAATAATTTCTGTGCTGCCCTGTGATAGATGAGGAGCCATCCCGCATGTTACTCAACTCGGTACCTTGCAACAGACTTCTTGAAGTGCCTAAGCAAAGATTCATGACTTTTGATGGGGAATTTCGAGGGATGAACAGCTTTTTTTTCCTCCCAAAATGGCTTTTCTTTCATGACCATTGCTGATTGCCAAGAACCGGATGACAGAAGAAGTGATTTGACAACCACAAAACATTGCAACCTTGTGATAATGAACTCTAAAGTCATCTGTTTCCATAAACACATAAGGAAACAATAAGTTTTGGTTTTACCATAGCAAGATAATTCTGCTTTTTCCAAAAGTGGGAGTTTTTCCTTAAAGAGAGATTGAATTTCTGGAATTTCTAGAAGAAGATGTTGTTTTTAAGGAAAACACTTTAAATTTTCACCCATGTGTACACATCAGAAGTCTTCAGTAACCTGCTTCTGCAAGAGACAGAGTTAATCCCCAGATTTCTTATATTCTCTAGTGGAGGATTTTTCTGTACTGCTTAAGTGTTCACTGGACTGTTAAGTGGAAACGTGAATTAACTTGAAATAAAATCTTTTTCAACATTCTTTTTCAAACTTGGGGATTTTTTCCTAGATGATTGTTAGTGATGCTCTCCCTGGATTCTAATTCCATTTTGTAACTGCTTCCTTTTTAAAAAATGAAACTTACCTTGGATTTCTTTGAAGAACCCACTCCTCATTGCAATGCTACGGTGCCTCACTTTATGCAATAATTTGATGATTAGAACATTTAGGAGATAGCTATGTTTTGGTTGAAAAGGGAGAGTTGAGTACTTTTACATGTCTTTGGGATCTGAAGATGAAACATAATGCACTACCATGATCCCAGTGGTATGTTAGATCTAATGTGGCTTGGGATGTTGTAATGATGTTACACTCCAGTGTAGGATCCTAGGAACAGGCTGCAGAGTCATAAAGTCTCATTCTCTATCTTGGTCAGAAAGGAAAATGCAAACCATGTAAGATTAGCATGACTGAGGAGTATGGATCCTGTACTGGTGCCAAATGGGAAGGAACTCTGATGGCGTCTTATAGCAAATTAAATGATGTCTCCGAAGCTGCTGTAGAGAAGTTTGTGTTCTATGAAGAGTGTGGTTGTAGAAATCACAAAGATTGTTGGTATGGTTTGGGAATCTCTACTATTAGAGGTGTTCAGCAAGGGATTAGAGATGTGTCTATCTGGAATGATGCAGGAGAGCTGATCCTACTCTTAAGACTAGCCACAGATAGACTGAACAACCTCTTGCCATAAAATTACATCATTTTTAAACCAATACAACAATTTCAGATGTGGGTGCATTTAGAGGTTATGTAGATCTGGAATTTAGGGACAGAGTTTAGTGATGGGCTTGGCAGAGTGGGGTTAATGGTTAATGGTTGGATTTGATGATCTTAAAGGTCTTTCCCAACCAAACGATTCTATGAACTTTGTCATCTAGGTCAGGGTTCCTTTGGTACAACTCATGAAGACATGGTTAGTGTGCACTACCATGTAGCAGACATCATGCCTACAGTACTAACGGCATGACCTTGCAGCACTGTCTAGTCTCACAGGAAGCAAAATATAAGTGTCTATGTGCATGCAGCCCTTTTCTCTTCAGCAAGAAGAGAGAAATCACAGTAAGCAAAATGTGCTGCAGTGTGAAAGTACTACTTGGTTAGCACCAGAGAAGGCAGACAGGAAAAAGCTTGTCTATAGACATCACCTCCACTGTTTGTGGAACTGTTGCTTATTTCCTGTAGAAATATTTAATGTGGATGGGAGATCTTTACTGTAGAATCACTGAATATTAGGGATTTGAAGGGACCTTGAAAGATCATCTAGTCCAATCCCTCTACCACAGCAGGATCACCTAGACCAAGTAGTACAGAAACACATCCAGGCAGTTATTGAACATCTCCAGAGAAGGAGACTCCACAAACCCCCTGGGCAGCCTGTTCCAATGTTCTGTTACCCTCACTGGGAAGAACTTCCTTCTGATATNTTGATGCACTTTAGGGAGCGAGCTGAGAGCTCCGATTTCACCCTAGGACAGAGAGAGGCCACCTGGTTTTCATTAAACCCAGAGCTCTGTCCCACTGGTGTGCACCCACCAACTTTGAACCCACCCCCCTTTGAATCCAGTTTAAAGCCCTCTGAATGAAGATAAATATGGGCATTGCCAGTGAAGTTATTCAATAGTTTCATCTCAGTCATGGTTCCAAAGAAAGTGACTTTTATTGAAGTTGGACCTGAAATCTTTTAGAAAATACAAAGTCATAGAATTATTAAGGTTGGAAGAGACCTCCAAGATCATCAAATCCAACCTTGACCCCAACCCCACTATGCCAAATAAATTGGGTTCCCTAGGGCCACATCTACACATTTTTCGCACACCTCCACCTTCTCCCTGGACTGCTTGTTCCAATGCTTGACCAAAAATACATTGATTAAGTATACTTGGTCTTTTTAACCTTTATTTTGGAAAACAGACTAGCTCTGAGATGTCTTTAATTTGATTAAAATCTTACTCTTAAGCCATTTGCTTTTCTTGTTTCTTGAGTGTTCCAGTAACAACTTGTTTGGAATTTAACATCCTTGTTACTTACTGTACATGTAGGCAATGGTGTGACTTAAACTGACATGGGAAAGTTTTCGCTTACTTGGATTCCGGTTCAGTGAGGTGGATGCACCTCAGATGGCATTAAGCATCTAATCTGCTTTTGCAGCAAGGCATTCAGTCGCACAAGCTATTTGTTGTTCTAGGCATTTCACGATGCCCATCACCACAAGTTGTAAAGGGCCCGAAGTGACATGAGCAATATGGAAACATTAATGCTATTTTGTAAGAGTGGAAGCTTTGGCCTGATGGGACTACATGACCTGTCCAAGTGATGGGGAGAGAGCAACTCAAACCGGCTCTTTAACCAAAAGGGGAGTCTGATGACTTTGCCTTGCAGTGAGAGGGCAGGAGCACCTTTCATGTCCAAATTGGTGTGTTCATTGAATTCCACTGAGTTCCAATGGCACTGACAGCTCCTCTGTTCACAACAAAGGACACATATGGGATGAAGCACCACCAAACTGCTTCAATAGGAAAATGCCTGTTTGCTAGCTTGTGGAGAAGATTGTCCCCTCTGTGGCGTGGATTAGTGTTGCAGTGGGTGGGAAAAGCTTGTCAGATCTTGATGTTGAATGACACTTGTTGCTGATGACTTGTTGCTGTGGTGCATTTGATCCTGCTTTTGATAGCAGACTGCAAAAGCCAGGACACCATCTGGGACACATCCTACCATTCAGGAATTCGTTTCTGCATGTACAGGTTGAGCAACTTGGTCTAGAGGGAGGTGTCCCTGCCCATGGCAAGGAGGCTGGAACTAGATGATCTTTAAGGTTTCCTCTAACCCAAACCAGTCTGTGATCTCTGGTCCCTCAAGTTTGCAATATTTATTTAGATTTGATTGTAGTCCTACTTTTACTTCTACTTAAGTATTGGCATAAAGAGAGACCTGCAGATTAGAAGGTGTGTGTTTAAAATGCATAAGGAGTTGATGTATTGAGTTTCCTTTTTCATATCCAAGACTGTATGGTATGTCAGGTGCATGCAAGGAATGTTTATATCTCTGCATTCGGTATTTTTTATGGTTAGTATATACCACACTCTTCAGCTCAGTTATTATTTCAGTGTGCAGCAGACTCTATGAATATATTTGGGTTATACTTGCTCAGTTGTGACTGTGTTTTATGCATCAAAATCTTGAAGATCCTTATTTGATTACTGCTCTCTGTTTCTCCAAGGCGGTATTTAGAGTGAGATGCTCGTAGTCCTCTGTGACGCTCGTTATCGACCAGCTTCCCATATGCCAAAGTTAGGGCTTGAATCACTGACCTGTTCCATCTGAATTAGGAATAGGAATGCAGTCACTGTGACAACTGACAGCATCGTCCTGTTTCTGGGTGAGCTCACCCTCCTTTGCTCCAAGGTAAATACTCTTTTTTTTTCTTGTCAAAGAGACGCAGCTCCTCAGAATGACGTTCTTTTTGGCTCACCCAAGAGGCATGTCCTCAAGCACTGAGTTGGCTCCATCTGCAGCATGAGCTGCTTAGTCCTTGTGCTGCCTGAGAATTCCTCCTGCAGCACCAGTTCCAGAAAGGGAGACAACAGGGCTTTGTTTAGTGCATCGATTACATTCAAGATGGGACAACCAGTGAACTGGAGTTGTCTCCAGAGTGACAGAGGGAACTATGTAAATAGCATTCATTCAGTAGCATTTTTTGTGGTACAAATGCCTTCCTACTCTGTTTGCTTCTGGCCAATGAAGTGTGAACATTCACTAGGACAGGAAACTTCAGTACAGTAATTCATCACTTTGTGAGAATTTTCAACTTACTGTTTTTATCATGGTACAGAAATTAATTCCAAGTATTGTGCACATCCAACTAGGGTGTTTTCAGTGTGAGTGGTTTCAAGAAATTTCTTGAAATCTCTTCTTGAAAAAAGTTATTTGACAGTAACTAACGTGCTCTTAGACAGTTTTGAAATGGAAAGAAGTCCTAAATGCATGGAATAGATTATTCATTAGCTATTACTCACCTACTTCTATTAGGTGGCTGCTGGTAATTCCCATTAAAGCTCTGGACTTCTGGGGCAGGCCTGGCAAGCTTCCTCACCGTATGTGCTAAATGAAGCTAATTGCACTGCCTGGTCTGGGGTTTGTTTTCCAGAGTGCATAAATGCCTTTGGTTTTAAAGGCAGTATCAAGGTAAACATTTGTGCTGCTGTTAAATACCATTGTGGCACCACAGAAATCCTTCACACTTTAGCACCAGCCAGCTATGGACTTGAGGTTTTATTTTAGTTTTTTGGTTAATTATACATTACAACACAGACTTGCTGAGTGATAACTCTTGAAATAAGTACATGTGCACAGTTGAGTTTAGTGGACTCTCGTCCATATATGCAGCCGTTGGTGGGGTATTGGCTTCTTTGAATCTGAACAACTACTCAGCACCTGGGCAGATTCATAGATTCATAGAATGGTTCAGACTGGAAGGGACCTTAAAGATCATCTAGTTCCAACCCCCCTGGCATGGGCTGGGACACCCCCTGCTAGACCAGGGTGCTCAAGACCCCATCCAATCTGGCCTTGAACACTTCCAGGCAGCAGACAGCCACAACTTCCCTGGGCAACCTGTTCCAGCATCTCACCAACTTCATTGTGAAGAACTTCCTCCTGACTTCCAATCTAAACCTCCCCTCTTCCATCTTGATACCATTCCTGCTGCTCCTACCACTCCAAGCTCTTGCAAACAGCCCCTTCTCAGCTTTTCTGTAGCCCCCTTCCGGCACTGGAAGGCTGCTATAAGATATCCCCGCAGTCTCCTCTTCTCCAAGCTGTTCAGCCCCACTCTCCAGCATGTTCTCATAAGAGAGGTGTTCTAGCCCTTCAATCATCCTTGGGGCCCCCCTCTGGACACTTTCCAACAGTTCAATATCTTTCCTGTGTTGGGGGCTCCAGAACTGGAGCACCTTGTTAATCTGTGCTGGCCTCTTGGCATTCTTGCCTGCCTTCTTTCTTCGAATATGCTGCTCCTGGACTTGGAGGAGTTGGTCCTTGAATAACAACCAGCTTTCTTAGTTGCCTCTTCCTTTCAGAGCTTCATCACATGATACCCTGCCAAGTAGATTCCCTAGGAGGGTGAAGTCAGCTTTCCTGAAGTCCAGGGTTGTAAGCTTGCTACATATCCTCTTAGGCACCCTAACAGTCTTAGATTCCACCACTTTCTGATCACTACAGCTGAAAGCCCTTGAGCTTCACTGCACTCGCCAGCCCCTCTGTTGGTGAGGACAAGATCCAGGACAGCACCTTTTCTTGTATGTTCCTCTATCACTTGGATGAGAAAGTTATCCTCAGCACACTCCAGGAACCTCCTAGATTGTTGGTGCTGTGCTGTCTTGTCCTTTCAACAGATATCTGGGTGGTTTGTGAACTTGGAGCTGTTCTTACCTGTTTATAAAGGGCTGCATCCTCAGATGAATTGTAGAAACTCAATTGCAGCTCCTCAGCACATGGCTGTCTCAGTTCTCAGCTACCAGAAACTCAACAGGTTGATGCTGGCAGGTTAACATTCAGATGTCTTTATTGTTCACAAAGATGTAAGCTCAGTCCTAATGGCTTGGAGGAGTGTGGTGTGTTAAGAGACTTCATAGTCCATCAACCTCAGGAGTAGACCATGGGCTTCTATTGCTATTGACTGTGGCAGCGAGGTGATGTTTTAAGATCATCTTTTTTATCATCTGCTTTTTTGCCTAATTGAACTTCTTACTGGGCCCTTGAACTTGGAGGATGGGTTTAGACAATAGGATTAAATGGCTTCTAAGTAATAGGCAAACTGGCATTTTGAGAGCTCTAATGAGTGAAAAAAGTTCTCATCAAGAAGTTGAGAAGCGGTGGGAAAACGTTAATATTTTTCTGCTAGGGAAAGGTCCAGCAGGGATGACCAGGAGACTAAAAAAAAGAAGCCAAGAACATACTAGTAGCCTGAAAGACCTGCTCTGCAGACCGTATCTAATTGGGCATCAGGAAAACATAGCTTGTTCTTTGAAACCATAACTGCAGTATTCAGCAATGAATTTTGTCCTTCATTACATTCATGTTTGGATTTCATGTGGTGGCTTTTAGAAAGGACATCTTATTGTATTTCTGAGACACTTGCAATTACATGAAAAATGGTCTTGTGTGAAAAATGTTAGTGACCAGCCCTGCATGGACGACAGGTCTTGCACCATCATGAGGTTTTGTGAACAAACATGTGTGAGGGTATTTTTATTTTCCTTCTTTTGAAATATATAATGATGAGGGGGAAATATATTAACTGAAGCTGTAAGATGAAGGTGTGAGTTGCAGATCCCTCTGTTCCCCTGTCTGACTTCTGCAGATGCTCATTCAATGTTTATCAGGGCACTGGAGGTGCTAATGTAGCATAATGAATCATAGGACCATTCAGGTTGGAAAAGACCTTTAAGTTCATCAAGTCCAACCCTGAACCCAGCTGTCTCAACCCATCACTAAACCCTGTCCCTGGGCTCCAGAAGTCCACAAATCTGAAACCTGTCCAGGGTTGGTGATTCAATCTCCTTCCTGGGCAGCCCTTGCCACAGCCTGAGAGCACTTTCCAGGAAGATGTTTTAGCTCATGGCCAATATAAACTCCTTGTGGACCATGTCATGGTTTCTTTGGGCCCTTCATCACGGCCAGCAATGTCACCAGATTCTGTATTGTTATTAAATAAACCTGTTACCTGGTTGTTATTTATGACCATTGTTTATTTTAATAAAGAGTGATAGGAAACATTTTTGGGGTTCACCATTGGCATGGACTGAGAAGAGTAGTGCAGTAGGCTCAAAAAAAGATGGTCTGAGGAGAGCAGTGTAGAAGCCTCAAAAAGAAATAGGCAGCTCAGCTGATGAGAAGTGTTGTCATTGGGATAATCTTCAGAGAAAGAAAAAGGAACATGGTGCTCTCTCTCCATTGTTTGAAGCTCTCTCTACTAGTTGGAGGAGCTTAATCTACCTTGAAACAAAATTGTCTTAGAATTTAGCATTTCTTCTCTTTCTGAAGGTTCTGGATGTTCTTGTACAGCAGACCAGCGACTGGTGCAGTTTGGTTTTGCTTGAGGCAGTTACCTCCTGCCTGGTGCCAGCAGTCCCCTACACTCCATTTTAGGTAACCTGGGTTAGTAGCAGAGGAGTGGCAAAACTGAGATTAGCCTGAAAGAGTTCAGTACCAGGAGGTGACAAGAGATCTTAATCCCATTGAAGTTCATCTGTGACTTCTTATCACCCTGAAGGCCTATTTACTCATGAGGATTAAAAGTGAAAAATCACACTGTATTTCTAGTTAATGGCAATTTTATTTTTTTTAATCCCTAGCACCATCCAGACTTCCAATTGAGGTGGCAGAAAGCTCTGTACCTTGATTAAAGCTCCTGGCATCGATAATGGCACAAGTCTGCAGGATTTATTACCATCTGTGCGGATCCTGTTTGTTTTTTCCTATGGAAATCCAAGTTTATACAAGGGCCCTCAGATGGAACCTGCGTGCCTCTATTATTACTAATAGTGGCAAGCAGTGGAGCTCCAAATGATGCAGAACATTTTTTTTAAGTAAACCATAAGCCAAGTTAAATGAACTTTAAAAGTGAACATGATTCATAACAGATACCGTTTTAAAACTGACCAGACACAGCAAATGTAAATTCTGTCCTTTTAACTGTAAAATGTTTAAGCTTATTTGCAAAGGAGTTTGAAAAATTAAAACCATACCTCCTCTGTGTTTCTCCACTCATGAAGAAACATCAGAGCCTGCGTTTGAAAGGATGGCAGCGCAAGCTGTAGAGACAGACTAGATGTCTACTTGAATTATCTCGCTTGTTGAGGGGAAGTCTTAAACTGATGGTCACGTATAACCTGTAATGTATTAAAAGCATATTCTTTATTGGAGTCCCCATATTACATTTCAAATACATTTCCACGGAATGTTTCGAAGTGTCATTCGGAATTACGGCCTTTTTCACTGAAATGGCATGTGTCCCCTCAACACTCATCTACGACTTTGTTATTATGATTCTTTGGACAGTTTAAAGACGTGAGATCACTTTTTGTGGTTTTGTGTGCCTCACGCCACCTCTGTTCCCGATGCCAGCTTTACATTCCCCCAAACGGCTTAGCCCCGGCTTCTTGGCCTGCGCAGGTTTCGTTCCAGTTGATCGGCGGTCTGGCTAACTTAAATATTTAGGCAATACATAATAACTGTATCTCAAACAAACACTTGTTATAACCATCACTTGCATTGTTTGCTATTGTAAAAAATAGAGTTCCCGCTTCCAGTCTAGCCCTGCCTCCTTTTTTTTCCCCATGACTTTCCAGGTTTCTGTTCGTCCACCCTGGCTGATTTCTACCACCCCAAGGGTGGTTTTGCACTAAGAGGTAATTGGAAGAAATTACATCCTGAAAAGGAGGAAGTTATAATGGAGTAAGCATTTGTGAACTCCCCAAGTAACAACATCCCCCTTGATGGCAAGTTGGGAGATGATGACAGTTCCTTATCCTCCTGTGATAGTAAACCTGGTGTGGCTGTCCTTGACAAGGAACAGCATCAAGATCGGGCTCATTTTTTGTGCCTTTATGAGAGAGAGATAATATTTAAGGTAGGTATTCCTTGTGCCTCCACTCCCACTGCTGTAACATCCACCCAAGGTAACGGAGCTGGAAATGCTTCAGACTTGCTGGCATTTCCACATGTGTAAAATCATCAATACATCCTGGGCTTGTGAGACCTTCTCCTTTTCATTAAGTTAGCTCATATTTCTTGTGTTTCAGCAGGCCACCTCAGGTGGTGGGGTTTTTCCCAAGAAACCTTTGTTCCAGATCATCTAACTGTTTCAGGAGCACTCAAACAAGAAGAAAAACATGACAGTCAATTAAAAACCAATTTTTTTGCTCTGGTATCATTAATCAAATGCACAAGCAGTCCCAGCACTGACACCTGGCAGGGTTAATGTTTAAGACCTGTGGCAATTATAGCTCCCCTGAAAACCGCTTGGCCAGCAAGTCACGTAAAAGCCTGTGATTATGAAGGAAATGGGAATTAGCAGAAAAAAAAATAGGGAAACCAGTTGCAATACACTGGTAGCAAGGAAGGCAGAGAAAAATCTGACTGATTGGAGCTCCCCAGGGGAGAAGAAACAGGTTCCAGGGGTCACTCCTTCACTGCATTAGCAGTGTCTGTCATATGAAACCAAAATAAAGCAGGAGCAGAAGTCAAAGATTTTCTGTAGAGAAATCAGACTGTTCCTTTGCACCGATGTCTCAGGGAGGCCAAGTGCAATTAGTGGGCTGATTTTTTTATTTTTATTTTCCTTATGGATCCTAATTCAGCCATAAATCTTTTCTCTCAAATATCTCTTTCTTGGTAAAGAATGTGATGACAAGAGATTGGATGCACTAATATTTTTGCAAAGAACAAGCCAAAGATTCCACCCAGCCATTGTTTCCACTGTCTCCCTGTCTCGTATGTCTGAGTAACTACCCAGAAGTTACTTGCAGAGCTTTAATGAAAACTAAACCTCTTGCAGTTAGACCAGACTGCAGTGCATGTGCTTTCTCTAGCTGAAGGACATTAGCTAGATGGTTTTCTTGTGTCAGATGCAATTTTACCTGCAGAAAAGAGCTGGTAAGTAAGCAGTGGTTTAAACAGAGATGACTCGTTAGAGCCAATTTTTAAATATCAATAGCTAGCAAAAAATTAGCTTGTAACTCCTGTAAAAAAAAATTCCTTGTTCCCAGTGTGGTACCATCACTCTAGTTTTATGAGCTTAAATCCAGTGCTAGGATGACACAGAGAGATAGCAAGTGACTGCAGTTCCTGCTTGGAATATCTCCTTGGTCAAAGATCTCTCTCACCTGAGAGCACCTTGCTGTGGCAGTTTGTTCTGTGGGTCCCTGAGGTGAGTAATTTGTCATGAGCTCTGCTGCAAACACTTCGGCTCTCTTGCAGAGCTGGAGAGCAAAATCAGCCTCACACTGAATGTTAGAGTACTTGGAATTGTGACAAACGCAAAGAGCAAGTGTTTCATTTCAATTTGAAGGACCGGTTCGGTAGTGATGGAGAAAACAATTCACGAAAACTCCACACAATGTCCAACAAAACATGGAAAAAGCTCTTGAGGAGAAGCCAAATTACTCTTAAAATTCTGCAGTTGAGGTCCAAACTGCTGTCATGTGACTTCAACCATGCAGCATCACTGCTGCAGGGTAGAAACTGGCATATATATCTGTAGAGCAGGAATTACTAAAAGAACTATAATTACTAAACCCCTCAAAAGGCAGCCCAGGTACTTGAAAAGACAACAAATCAGATTAAGATTTGAAACTGTTTGGGAATAATTGTTTGCTTTTTTTCATCAAGTCTTTTTTTCATGAATCCTAACTGCCTTACCTTGTGGATAGAGTTTTACTGTAAAAATGGCAGTATGGAAAAGTGCTGTTGCCGCTGTTTATTTCTAGTGAAAAAATCCTTTTTTTTGTTGTTTTTTTTCTATTTAGTTTTTAACTTATCTCAATCCAAATGTTAATAGTTACTATTTATGACTGGCATATACACATGAATGGCTGATCTTCTGTTAAAATAAATGTTTTGCTTCATAGAACCGTTTGGGTTGAAACAGACCCTTGGGATCATGTAGTCTAACCATCATGTAATCCAGAATAAAAACTAGGATGGAGAGAAAAGATGGTTACCTAGACTAAAGTGAAAATGCTTCCAAGATTTTCTGTCTCCCAAATGAAAACCATTATTCCTGTCATTTGCAATAGCAAAAGCCTACTTGGTTGCATTTTTCATAAGGCTCAGAATTACTGAGATGACAGAATAGTGAGCATCACTGGAGGATGAGCATGGGTAGAAAATCCACAAATAGAAGAGGACCTGACTCTGGTGGGCAGTCCTGGCTGTGGTCTCTCTCTGCCCTGCACTGGAAGAAGAAGATTCTGGTTCTGTAAAACTCCCAGTTCCTGCTCAGCACTGTGTTCTGTGAGGTCAGTGGAATTGCTGGCTTGCTCAGGATAAGCATGTTCCTTATCCCATATAAAGTTACTTTTCAATGATAAGGGAGAAAAGCAGCATAATTCCAGTCAGTGCGATGGTAGAGGGAATAAGAAGCAACTTCTCTGTTGTTTTTCAAACATCCCTCTGGCAGAGAAGCTGCATCCAGAACAAAGGGAAATGAGGAAGATCTATCCGTGGATGTATGATAGACTTTGTCAGGTCCTGAGAGAAGAAGAACCTCTTGTTGTGCTTCACACTCTCAGAAGGAAAATGTTTCCCTCTGTGAGGTGGGGAACTGGGCAAGGAATGAACCCATCAGCAACTGGGGGAAAAAAGGTAGGAGGGTTACAGACAAGTGTGTCTGGGAAGCTGCGGTGACGTGAAGCGATTTCTTGGCTTTTCAAACATTTAATAGATTTAAAATAGTGCCCTGGTAATGCAATTGATAGTAAAATATTCATGTTCTTACTGCAGAAACACATGGGTGTTTATGTACTGAGAAGCTACCTTGTGTTATGCATTATAAAAAGTATGAATAGACATTTAGCTTAACCCCAAGCTGGTTATTTTTGGATGTTTAAAACATCTGGGACAAAACAATGCTACATTCTGCATTTTGTGTACATTTACATGTAGATTGCTTTCCACATTTCAGCTTAGTATCTTTCCAGCAGGCTCAGTTTTTATTGGTGATTTGTGTTCCCCTCGACTATCCATTGAGCTTTTGCTCTCACAGTACGTGTAGGCTTAGCTAGCATGTAAAATATTGACAAAGCATAGCAGAGGTATCCTAGTTTAAGCTAGATCATCCTTTTCCTTACTCTTTAATGTGCCAACTGATCTCAGATGTCACTTTATTAGACAAAATATATGTAACAAACTGATGACAAATTCTTTTCTTAGCTGAACCGAGGCCGCTGTGATTCAGTCCTTCAGTCTTTTATTTCCATGATATTTCTGATGGAATCTTGTTTGCTTTTCAAATGCATTGTTGAGCCCCATGTTGATATGTATTCCAGATGTTTTCGAGTTCTCCTAATTTGTTTCCCATATGATACCTACTTACAGAGCCATTTCATTTGTAGTTATTGAAATCATATCTACTAGCTGCAGTCCCTTCTGGATGTCACATTTTTCTTCTATCAGGATAGGTTTTCCCACTGCTTCTGGTATTTATTTCTGTATTTCCATAGTAATGTCCAGGTGCATTTGAAGGTTGGTTAATGTGCCTGCAAGAGCTTACAGGTTGACATTTGGAACTTTCATGCATTGATAGTTCATATGAAGAGCTTCTTGGTTGTAGGAAGTGAAATAAAAATTAGATCTCAGTGTTAATAGATAGAACAGCATAAAATTTGATGGTAGTAATCACTCCTGATCTCATCCATAATGCAGCAGATTATTTTAATAGGTGTTGTACACAGTTAATAGGGTTTAAACACCCACTTTTGCACTTTGCTCTGCTGTACCCACGGGAAAGAAAATAAGCAGAGTTACAATGCCTGTCCACATCCAAGCACTTCTATATTCTGGGGTTTTTAAACATCCAAACCTGAATCTAAATTCCAGTTTTGCATTACTGGAATGTCTTCAGTATCTGTTAATACATTTTACTTGCTTGCTGGGTCTCACTCTAGCTATTTGCACCTTCTTCAGTTCCTTTTTTTGGACCTCTTCTGGCTCTGAAATTTGCTTTTCTTTTTCAGAATCACAGAATCTTTTAGGTTGGAAAAGACCTTCAGGATCATTAAGTCCAACCATGAACGCAGCTGTCCCATGCCACCTAAACCCTGTCCCTGAGCTCCAGATTTCCATGACTGTGAATCTCTTCCAGGGATGGCGATTCAACCCCTTCTCTGGGCAGCCTGTGAGAAGGCTTGATGATATTTTATTATCATTCTTTATAACCAGAGCTTCTGTTTCCAGAAGCCATTCAGGCAACAGTTCAGCCCATGTGAATCCAGAGTAGAACTATGATTTGTCTGATGCAGCCTTCTGTGGTGGTGGTGGATTTAATCATGAAGTGCTTGATCTACTTGAGTTCTTGACAGCTCTGATGAACTGTATCAGGTTTGTGTTGTTACAAAACTGTTTGTGTGGCTGGGTTTCATTAGCTCATCCAGTCTCATTTTTCCCACCCATGGGGTTTGTTTAACATATAGATAAAGATTAATGCAAAGAGAGATTATTCAAGTTTCTTTTAGGAGCTGGATGACCGAAAGCCACTTATGCATGCAAAACCTCACTCTGTGTTTTTATGTCAAATTTTTCAAAATGCAGATTTTAAAAAGAAATTGTATATGCATTCCATATAAATTTTCTAATTTTCATTTTCTGTAACTTTTAGTGTTATATGAATGCTATATACTTAAATTTTTTTAATTAAAAAAACCCATAACAACCTTTCAAGGGGTAGTCCTCTGCAGGACTGGCATTATGATGTCATTGGAGACAACGAAGCCCCATATTTTCTAATGTCTAGGAATATCACCCTCATCACTCATGTAAAATATACTTGAAACATTCTGGCTGTCGTGTCTAATTCAATGCCAATGTCACACTCCAAACATCACACGAGCAGTGACTCTGCAATCACCTGATCCTCCTCCAGCACACTGGACCCAGATGCCTCTTTAGCGCTTTGTAAGGAAGTACCTAAGGAATCTGTAATGCTGCTTTAGGGGTCAAAATGGTAAAACATCTCCTCTCACCCCCTTTGTGTGTGTCCTTGTCCCTTAGGTACTTAGGACTTAGTTACGAGGACAATAACACAAGCGATGTGTCAGAAGAAGGCTGAGTTGCTAATGTGAAAATTGGTCTTAAAGATAAAATTCTGTCAGAGAAACCCATTTAGCAATTAACTGGAGCAGGCAGCAGTTCTCTTGGCGTAACTCTGTGTGGTTTCCTCTTACTGTGGTTTGTGCTTAAGAAAACTGCTCGGTAATTGCAGGTTAAGCCAGCGTGCAATGTAAATAACACAAATAAAGCTGCCAATATTTTACAGCCTGCCACTCTGTTGGATCCTTTTATCTTATGTGCAAACTAATCCTAAATCCATTGACATCCTCCTTGAGGAAATGTGTTTAGGTAGGTAGTATGAAACTATTTTCACGGGGTTTTTTTCCAATGGAATCGCTTTAGTTTATATGCATCTTCATTCATATGACTTTAAATGACATTTATATACATACAATTACATATTTTATATATATAATTTACATAATTATATATCAATTAGAATATTTACACACAAAAATAACAGCTGACAAAGAGCAATGAAGTCCCTAACAGGGATACCAAGTTCATTGAACTCCCTCTCTGTGATAACTGCCTTAGGAAGATTTTCTCATTTAAAAACCATTTTCCTTTTTATACCACTGTGCTATAAAAATGCCATATGTATGTTAAAAAGGTTTGTTTCAAGAAATAACATCTTCTTAGAGTGCTGCTTTGTATCTGATATGAGCCTTTACTTCTTCTTCAGGACTATTCTTATGAACGAGGTACTGCAATTATAATATATCCCCATGGAAAGCAATGGAATATCCAGCGTGGCAGGCAGGGGATGACTTGATGCACCTGTACAGACTTCCTGGGGCAACAGCAAGGTTCCACGTTGGAAATCTATCATGCAAAGTGAGCCAAAAATAAGGGAATTCTCTAAGTTGGCAGGGCTCTGGAACAATTCTTGTGCCTGACAGGTTTCATATCTAGAGAAAAAGGTCTGTTGAAGCAGCTCAAGGTTATTATAAAAACAAATGTTTTAACCAAACATATTGTTATTATCCACTTATTAATCAAGCTAATTTCATTATCCAGCTAAAATGTATATATCTTCTTATATCTAAGATCCTAACATGCTGAAAGTTGTATCATCTTCTCACACCAAATTTCTCAATCTTCCTAAGATTTACAGAAAGAAAATCAGATATTTATAAATTTTTTTCAAGTACAAAACCCGTGCAATAAGAAGGGCAAACCCACATTTCATTTTGAAAATACTCTGGATATTTAACTTTTCCCAGTTGTGCAAAAATAGTTTTCTCATGTGTGGATAATTGTACAGTATTTGTAGAGCGATTGTATTTCTAGAGCAATCATGCAGTATTTTTAGAACACTTGTACAGAATAAACAAGAAACTGAGCACTGATCGTTTTTTTTAACTGCTAAAGAAAACATTTAATTTCATGGATTGCAAAACATTCATGAATGGGCTGGACACAGTCACAAATTGCTTTTCAGTTGCGATCAGCCTTCCCTAATGAACTCGGACTTCCTAAAATGTCTCAAATTGAATTTGTGTGCATAATGTTCCTCTGAACTCCTCTAATGCTCACAGATAATTGCTCTTGGCAAGGGAGACTTTGAAAAAGGATTTAGTTACCTTTGAGAAAAGCTTGGCTTGACTATGCAAACTTGTTTGTGAAATAAGTAACGGTCCTACAGAATATTCTGTTTCTCTAGAGCCTCAACCTTGTGATGTAGGTTTTCACTCTGGGTACCTCTCTGCAGTTAGCCTTTGTGAAATCAATGGTGTATTTATATGTATATGAGGAATATCTCAGGATATATTGCTCTGGGGTGAGTCGTACTATGTGGAGTTACAGAGGGTTATCTCTGCTGTAACAACTCGCTTCAGATTCATCCTGTTCTACGGGATTCTAATAGCAATGTTCTACAGTGTTTCATATTATTCAGCTCTGTGTCTCTCCTTTTCTTAACTCATTGTGTGAAGAAAACTAAAAGCAATGAGAGATCATAATGGAATAAAAAGACCCTCTGTGCTACACGTCTGTTAGGGGAGGACATTGCTGTGGTGGAGGCTTTGAGAAGACTCTTTCTTCCTGACCACCAGTTCGGCTGAAAACTGTCTATGAGGCATATTCCTCTAATAGGTTGGCTTAAAATATACTAGATTAAGTGTTAAATACATTGGTATTAAAACATCGCAATAAGTTTGCCATACTGGAGACTGTATCCTCATCTCTGGGGATTAACAAATTCAGTGGCTTAAGCTAAAGACATTTTGTAAATACAACCCATAAATTACACATGGGCTTTAGCGAATAACCCTGGCTGCGCTGTGGGCTACACAGGCAGTCGCCATTGGTCAACATGTGGCTTTTTCATTGCCTCTGGATCTTGGGAATGCTCTCAGGTATGTGTCTGAGTCCAGAGCTCTATTAGACAACGGGCTTGCGCTGGCCTGGAGGCCAGCATAAATTCTCATTCTTCTGATATTTCAGTCCTTAAAGCTTTCCTTCTTTCCTCCCCTTTTTTCCCCCCACAGCATAGCGAAATTCCCCTTCCTTTGAATCCTGAGCATCCATTTCTTCAGCTGGGCCACCACGATTCTCTGTTGCCAACAGCTTGGTATGGCTTTTCTACACTGAATTTCATCATCAAGCACTGTGCAACTACCAACTCCATTCAGGAATCAAGTAACAATTTTTTAATACGCGATTGAGAAAGGCTGCACTAAGAAAGCAGTGTGTTGTTACACTCCCCCCACCATTGGAAGTGTGTTCAAATTAATGCTCTCAACTTACTATGCACTGGCATAACTTACATCATGGGTAAATCTCATATTTCATCCTGTGTTGTGATCTGATATCTTTTGCCACATGCATGTGCTACACATTATGAATAAAGCTTTAAAAAGCCTCCTTTTATAGCTGTTTATGTTATGTGATTGAGTCTTGTAGAGAGAAAATTTGCCAGGACTAAAGGTTATTACTGGCTGTTCTGCAACTAATATTGCTGAGAACTAAAGCAATTAGGTTTGACAAAATATGAGCTGCTTAAAAAAGTGCACTTTTGAAAGCTGGGCTTGTAATGGGGCTTGATTTAGAACATGCTACTGACATGGAGATTTTAATTAAAAGAAAGAGCGGAAAATTAGCTGAGATAGGAAGCAAAGGAAGATTGTTCTGCAGGTGGCGAGAGCAGAGGTGAAATGCACCTGAGAACCCTGAGGGGATGGGATGGATGATAGACCATGGCTGGATTCTTGGTTGAACAGTAGTGATTGATGTAACATTGGGGAAAATCCCCTGCTTTGTCATTGTATCGTTCCCTCCTAGGATGCCATTAAGGGTTTTCTTAGTGCATTACTTTTAGCATGTACAAGCCCTAGAGGATTTGGCCATGAACAGTTGCCATGTATCAAGAAATACTAATTTCCATGTTTTAGTATATGATTGTCAAAAAAGGTGAAAAAAATACTGCAGGATCATTCAGGAGATTCTCACTCATGGTTCTGTAAAGGAGCTTGAAATCAGACCTTCTGTCTTAGTGCTTGCCCTACCAAAAATGCACATGTGAATGTTTTAGTATTTTAATTTCTCTGGCCAATCTCAAGAAATTCCAGGCTGAGTTGGATCATTCTGAGTGGTTATAAATGAAAATTTATTTTGTTTTCTCAGCAAAATGGAAATAAAAATAAAAACCTGGAGCAAAGCAATCCAGGATGTTTAGATAAAAAAACCCCAACCAAAACCCCCACATTTGATCTATTTATTTATTTTTATTTTTATTATGAATTTTAAATTAAAGTCATCTTCTGTTGTTGTGTTAAACCAAAAAACAATATTTAGGTGAGAACAATTTCTTGGTTTTCCCCTCAGTTCTGGAGGCTTCACATTCTATTTTGGCACAAACCCTTGCTTGAGGTTGGCAATCCATGTATCTGGATTAACTTTTGGAAAGATTCCCCCTTTAAGGTGTTCCATATCAGTGCTAGGGTTTTTAAATTAGACTTTGCAGTGCTGTTGTTTCACATGATTCTTTCAGTTCTCTAGATTTGAACCTTTAATCATCCTTCACTAATAAGCTTGGGCAGAAAAATTCTGATTGTCTATTTTTTTTATATACTGGGAATAAATAGAATGTTGTCCTGGAAATACAAATCAGGCTAGGTGCTGTGAGTTCTACTTTCTCCCTTAGGTTATTTAGCTCAGTTAGATTAAATACAGCTACAGCTGCACTTACCCATGAGAAAGTCTAATCATCAATTTACAGATTGAAAACTTGGTGTGGAGGTCGGATTTTTCTCTATCCAGTGAGAAACAAAACTATAACTGAGCACTTGTTGGACCTTGATGACTTTTAAAGTCCCTTCCAACTGTAACTGTTCTATGATTCTCTGTAATTTTTAATATTTCTGATCAGTCCATAAAGAACAATACTGGCAGACTGACTTTCTTCTATGCCTCTTTGAGTTCTCATTGGGAAAATACCATTCAGCTTAATGATATAAGGCTAGAACCTAATGGCTCATCAATGTTAATAGACCTGTATATGCATAGAGAAATACACATTGATAAATACGGACCTGACTGAGGAGGACAGCAATGCACTAAAACTAAACAGAAATGCATGTAGAGATAATTAAAGCTTAAAGAATGGCAGAAATCTTAGGAGTCGTGTAGCCAAAAGAAACTGTAAGGTATCAAAGTGAGTCTTGTAGAAGCTGCTCAAAATTTTCCTCTGTGACAGATTCTTGATTTCAGGGTTTCCAATCAAATCCAGCTACTCAACAAACACAAAAGAATGGTCTATGTGCTGTTAAATAATATTGCTGTGAGATGTTTCTAGGAGAAGCTTTATTTACAGTACTTGTCACAATTGCCTATAGAGATTGCCAGTATAATGACAAAAAAAATCTAGTTTACTGCAAGTATTTTAAAGTGTTTGACAGACACTTCCAAAAAACTGGAAGATGGAAAACTATGTGAATTCCTTCAAGGGAGGAGGAAGGCCATAGAAAGCCACAAGGTTTTTTTTAATTTAGAGTTTGACTGAAGCATAAAGAATATAATTAGCTTTATTTTGATGCATTTTCTGAACTGCATAACACAGTCATTCTACCAGATCTTAAAGTTGTCATTTTACAGTATGGTGTGGGACCACAGTGGTAAAATAGTTTCCAAAGGTCAGATTTCCAATTATAACCCTAATTTTGACGTTACTTTTTTTTTCTTGCAGCCATGTTGTAACTGCATTCTGTTGATTTCATAAAGATACCTTTTAGCTGAGGTAGGTGGTATTCTGGGCATACGAACAGTCCCCTAATGTCAACAGTAAGCAGTAACTGTAACTACTGACTTCCCATCATTTGCAAAAAAACATTTTCCCAAAAATTATAGCATGTAGAGTGAGACAGCATCCAAGTCTCTCACTGGGAAATGACTGAGATTTTCTTATTGCTTTACACACTCTGGTTTACTTTCAAGTCTAATTAGATTTAGCAGGCAGTGCTGTTTTTTAGGTTCTTGCATTTTCTTTACACTGTTTGCAGTAAACTTAGTATTTATACACTTTGGCAAACTTGAACACAAGCTTCCATGTTCACTGCTCACAACCACCAAACACAACCTCAGATACCATAGAAAATTACTTCATTGGCTTTGGGGTGCAGAAAGATACCCAAAGCTGATTTGTTCTCCCTGGTTTGTACTTGGTTATAGATCACAGTCTATAAGATCATAGAATTATTAGGGATCGGAAAGGACCTCGAAAGATCATCCAGTCCAATCCCCCTGCCACAGCAGGATCACACAGACCAAGTTGCACAGGAACACATCCAGGAGGGTCTTGAATGTATCCAGAGAAGGAGACTCCACAACCCCCTTGGGCAGCCTGTTCCAGTGCTCATTACCCTCACTGTGAAGAAGTTTCTGCTCTTTGACCTTCCTCTAAAGCCCACATGCATAAACTGAGCTCAGGTAGGGATGTTTTCATCTGGTGATAAAGCAAGTAGAGGGAATGGATTGACATCTCTGTGGTCTGTACAAGGTGAAACAAGGTGAAAATGCACACCATTGTTCTCTCAGTATAAATGAACAGTCGTTCCTGATGCAGTTCCTCAAACACATTTCAGCTGAAAGCTTCACTTTCTTGCAAAGCTTTAGGGCAGTTACATTCAAACATCCAAATATTTGCAAAAGCAAATATTTAATAGGGAAGGAGGCAGGTGACAAAAGCCAGCCATTGCTCAGAGATGTGAAACACTCTACTGTCCAGAGTCACGTCCCACCTGATGCATTAGTTACCACAAACACCCCCACAGACCCTTTAATTGTCAGCTTATTTTTCCAGTTTTGAACTTCTCTCCTACTGGGAAGAAGGAAGGTGAAGAGTGTAGAAAGAGTTTGGAAGTTTGTCTTTTTGGTCACCGTCCTTCTCATGCAGATGCTAAGTGCACCACAGGAAGCTGCAGGTTCATTCATGTGTTATTTGCTCTTCAGGGAAGAATGTCTCCCTGGCCACTGCTTCATGCTCCATGTCCGAAAGCAGCATCTTCAAAACTGAAGATTTTCAAAACAATTCAGTGCTGACCTTTCATATGACTTTTGTCTGATTTCATTCAATAATTTCAATAAATTCCTCAATTCCAGGAGAAAGAATTTAATCCAACATTAAGTAATATTTCAGATGTAACTCCAGTGTGACAAGGACTAGAAATTCTTTAATCTTGTCCAGTTACACACAGAGTATTTAAACTGGGTATGGGGACTTCTAAGAGAAATTGCAGGTATGTCCTGACAATAATTGTTATTTTTAATGCATACCCTGCAGCTGTTTCCTGCAAACCTGGGAGGAGTGGCTGACACACCAGAGGGTTGTGCTGCCATTCAGCAGAACCTAGACAGGCTGGAGAGCTGGGCAGGGAGGAGTTGAATGGACTTCAACTAAAGCAAGTGTGGAGTCTGGCATCTGGGTAACCACAACTGCAGGTACCAGTATAGGTTGAGGAGCGAGCGTAGGAGAAAGGGATCTGGGGGTCCTGGTGGCCAGTAGGATGATCATGAGCCAGCAATGGGCCCTTGTGTCCAAGAAGTTCAATGGTATCCTGGGACAGGTTAGAAAGGGGGTGGTTACTAGGTCAAGAAAATCATAGAATCATCATAGCTGGAAAGGACCTCCAGGATCATCAAGTCCAGCCCTCATCCCAACATCACCCTAACCCCTAGATTATGGCCTCAAGTGTTTTTTAAACACCTCCAGGGATGGCAACTCCACCACCTCTCTGGGCAGCCTGTTCCAGTGTCCAACCACTCTCTCAGTAAAGCATTTCTTCCTAAGATCCAATCTAAGCCCTCCTTGAAGTAACTTGATGACATTTCCTCTCATCCTATCATGTCATTTGGGAGAAGAGACCAGGATCAGCCTCACTACAACCTCCTTTTAGGTAGCTGTAGAGAGCAATAAGGTCTTGTCTCAGCCTCGTCTTCTCTAGACTCAACAATCCCTGTTCCCTCAGCTGCTCTGTTTCCAGAGCCAGTCTGCTTTCCAGATCTCTCCCCAGCCTTGTTGCCCTTCTCTGGACCCACTCCAGCACCTCAATGTCCTTCTTATACTGTGGTGCCCAAAACTGGACACAGTACTCAAGGTGAAGTCTCACAAATGCAGAGTATAGGGGCACCATCACCTCCCTACTCTTTCTGGTTACATTGTTCCTGAGATCTCCTTCCAATCTCCTCTGTCCCATCTGGCATAGTATGTCCAGTTCTGGGCCCCTCAGTTCCAGAACAACTGCTTGAGAGAGTCCAGTGCAGAGCCACAAAGATGATGGAGTGGAGCATCTCCCTGATGAGGAAAGGCTGTGGGAGCTCGGTCTCTTTAGCTTGGAAAAAAAGGAGACTGAGGGGTGACTTCATTAATGTTTATAAATATGGAAAAGGAGAGTGTCAGGAGGATGGATCCAGGCTCTGCTCAGTGGCACCCAATGGTAGGACAAGGGGCAATAGGTGTCAGCTGGAACAGAGGAGGTTCCACATAAATCTGAGAAGAAAATTCTTCTTGGTGAGGGTGACAGAGCACTGGAAGGGGCTGCCCAGGGGTGTTGTGCAGTCCCCTTCTCTGGAGATGTTTAAAACCTGCCTGGACTGTACCTGTGTGACTGGATCTAGGGGATCCTGCTCTGGCAGGGGGATTGGACTGGATGATCTTTCGAGATCCCTTCCAATCACTGACATTCTGGGATTCTGTGATTCTTGAAACACTGATGAAAAATGACTTGTTTCCTCTCTGCCTGTTAAATCTCACATGAATTTGGAGAACTAAAGTCTCTGCATGGCAAACATGGTAAAATAAAGTATTCTGCTGGAATTCTGAGCTAAATTGAAATGAATGAAAAAGCTCCAAGCAAAACCAGTGCAACCTGAGCTCCACTTTTTCATAGTATTTTAAAATTTCCCTTTCAAAGATATGCTTCAAAACCTGAGTGTTTCAGCTGCCAAAACATCCCAAAAATCTCCTCAAGGCAGGCAGCATCATACAAAGAGCAAAATCTTTTCTGTATTTCACTGCTAAAAACAGGTTGGACAGGTTTTTTCTTGCTAATTGATAGGGTAGAGATTTACAGTGCAACGGATGAGAAGTGTAAGCTGAGATCGGTTGGTGGGGCAGGGCAAGTGCCGATGTTTTCCCACTTAGTCCCGTGCCCTGGACCTGCGGTGCTGTGCTGAGCTTAGCTCTGCTCTTGGGAGCAGCAGTGTTCAATGGAGCATCCGCGTGCCAAGTTACACCATGGTTTTGTAGCGTGTGGATAAATGTGTTTTACTTTGAGATCACCAAACTCATTTTCACTTGTGACTTGAACTGAATTTGAACCCAGGCCTCCTGAAGGAGGAGTCTCTTAACCCCCTCAGCCCCTGCTAAGACCCAGCATCAGTGGCTGCATGTCCCTATGAACACACCAGTAACCAATATCTGCCACGAGCAATACAGAGCTCCAGATCATATTTTTATACAAACACCTATGTAAAATAAATATTAAAGGAACAAAATGTCAGTTTAGCAGTTAATTTCCTCCCCAAATGGTTTTCTCCCTTATTTTAGATCTATAGGTAGATGCTGTTTCTTTTCAAGGAGTTTCTTTGAGAAATAGCTCTGCTTTGAAACGTCAGCTTCTTGCTCTTGATTCGCATTAACCACACTGCTTCTTATGCAGTAACATCCTCTGCATTGTATTTGATAAAGACATACTCGATTTGGATGGCCCAAACCTATTTTCTACCTTACTCTGTATTTTCACTTATCCTATGGCAAAATTAATGTACCAAAATAACAAGCCTGAAATAGTAATTACTGGAACCAAGTACATCTGTTACAGGAAGGGGGTGTGGAGTTCTTTCATCTGTGCAGGACATGATAAATCACACATGGAAAAGCAAAAAGCATGGATATATAGACAACTTATCTAAAGAAATGCTGCATTTAATAGTGAAAAATTGAACAGTCCAATTAAAATCACATCAGAAATACAAGTCTGAATCAATACATGATGGGTAGTGAAATTTTCAGGGGTCTTGTATGCTGTTTTTGGTACATTGGTCCTTCCTAAATTTACACAGCTGTCACGAAGTTACAACTTTCATTTAATTTGTGCTGCAGATGGGGCTTCCTAAACCTGTTAACTGTTTCTACAAAATAAATTACCAAGCACTTTCTGCATCAGTGATTTTCAGTCTGCCACGACTGCTAAATGCAATCCTAGGTAAATAAAATTGAATAAGGGGGAGGTTTCTTAAGGACCTAATTTGCCACTTTCACTAGAAAGTTTATCGGTGGATTAGAGTTGAAAAGCTGCTACCTCTGTTTTAATTTTACGTACTTTATTTATATAACAGCAACTATTGTCAGCCATTGTCAGAGCTGCTTGAGATGACAGAACTATTTTAGAGTTAGAATTTCTGAAACACTTGCTGCTGCAAGGATTTGTGTTCAGTGCAAGTTTTATGTGATTCAGTTTTTATCACAGACGGGAATTATCTTTTTTATGCCTAGGACATGTCCATTGACAGAAACAAGTGTGAAGGTAAGTAATTACTGCTGTCTACACTGTGAAATTAACAGCCTGATGATAAGTGAGAGCTACACCTTCCCAATGTGACTACAAAATGATCCAGAAAGAAGTTTCTGTTTGACGACTGCAATTTAATAGTGTCTTTTTTCCTGTTAGGTTATAGCCACTTAACTGTGTGTCTGATACCAGAACATGTTGGTTTATGTCTTCATTTCATGCCTAGCTGGGATTAACCTGCAAGTAAAGGTGGAAAACATGCTGGTTGGAGTGGAGAGCCCTCCTTCCCCACCAAATCAAACCTGGCAAGAAAGAAGAGCCTCTGACAGAAGCTCTCTCTTCTCAATCCCCATCAGCCATGCTCTCTAGTTATTGAACCCATGAGCCAAGCCTGTATTGGGTAAATCTGCCCTCGGCATTATCCCTCCAGCCTGATGTGTATTTCTGCTGCCCCCTTGGTTGTCTTTGTGGGTACCATCCAGTCAGAAACAGCACTGGGGTTCAGCTCATTCTGCTGGGCCAGACAGTGCCCACTTGAGTTATCCATCTCCGCCACCTTCAAGGGCAATGAACAAAAGTGCTATGGTATCACTGAGAAACCTGTGGTGGGAGTGCATTTGGACTTCCTGGCATTGTGCATGGCGGTTTCCAACTGCACAGTGGTTATGGGGAAAATTGCCTTAACACAACTGCACAAAGGAAGTTAAACACATGGTGGAAAATCGTTATTTTTCTTCTCCTCAGAGTGGTGGATTTTAAATATTTGCTGTTGGCTCATAAAAACTTCCACTGGGTCTGCAATAGTCAATCACTGCTAAGTTCCAGTGAGTAGGCACAGCCCTGAATTGTCTATTTAATGTGAGTTTTTCCATCCAAGTTCCTAAAGGTGAAGAAGAAGAGGAATTCCTTCTTTGCTAGTACTACTTTGTGAGTACTAGCAAAGCAGATTGTAGTCAAGAAGATGCATTCAGAATTTCAATATAATTTTGTTTAGGTCCAGCTGGACTTTGAATAGCAAAACATAATATGGAAAAGACTCACTTATTTTATTTCCTAAGTTTGCAGAGAGGTTTTGGAAAACCAAGCTATCTGCCACAACCAATGATGTTTTATTTAAAAGACAAGGAAACTAATTTATCTATAGCAAACAAAAGCAACCTGTTGTTGTGTTTGTGAATGCCACTTTCTCATACCTCATGTCGCTTGAGTTACACAAGGAGACCTGTGTATTCATATGGATCTATGTCTAAGTTAAGCATTGGTCTCAAATAACATGACATGGATATAGCTGTTACTTTGGAGGCATTTAGTTTTTGACAGATGTGACCAGCCTGACTAAATATCTCCCATATGTACCAGATAATTAGATAAAGTGGTAACCAGTGTTAGATAACTAGGAAATTTGACATCTAATATTATGATAAATACCATAAGGATAAGATATATTGTAATAAATCATAGAATCACAGCATCATAGGACAGTTTGGGTTGGAAGGAAACTTAAAGATCATCCAGTCCCAACCCCTGCCATAGGCAGTGACACCACTCACCAGACCAGGTTGCCCAGAGCCACATCTAATCCAGCCTTGAACACTTCCAGGGATGGAGTAATCACAACCTGCCTGGGCAACCTGTTCCAGTGCCTCAGCACCCTCACAGTGAAGGGCTTCCTTCTTACATCTGAATCAGTATTTTTTCAGTTAAAGCCATTCAACTGAAAGAGGGCAGATGTATTATAATAAATGATACAGTAAATAACAAATACATGTAATCATAAATAGTAACGAACTACACATTGGGTAGGTATTTCAACATATTGAGTTTAAAAAATGAAAAACTTCTGAAGATTCAAACTTGCACCTGGGAAACATAACAGTGGGGTTGGCTACTTCAGGTACTCATAGAGTGGGAGAAGGTCTGAGTCTCCTCAGACTAGCCCAAAAACTCCCAGGTCCCTCAGCCTCTC